>OZ024810.1:27126809-27556809 GCA_964017045.1 Omphiscola glabra | reverse complement strand
TACAGACTCTTGCTTATACAAGACCTACAGACTCTTGCTTAGACAAGACCTACAGACTCTTGCTTAGACAAGACCTACAGACTCTTGCTTATACAAGACCTACAGACTCTTGCTTATACAAGACCTACAGACTCTTGCTTATACAAGACCTACAGACTCTTGCTTATACAAGACCTACAGACTCTTGCTTATACAAGACATACAGACTCTTGCTTATACAAGACCTACAGACTCTTGCTTATACAAGACCTACAGACTCTTGCTTAGACAAGACCTACAGACTCTTGCTTATACAAGACATACAGACTCTTGCTTATACAAGACCTACAGACTCTTGCTTAGACAAGACCTACAGACTCTTGCTTATACAAGACCTACAGACTCTTGCTTAGACAAGACCTACAGACTCTTGCTTAGACAAGACCTACAGACTCTTGCTTATACAAGACCTACAGACTCTTGCTTATACAAGACCTACAGACTCTTGCTTATACAAGACCTACAGACTCTTGCTTATACAAGACATACAGACTCTTGCTTATACAAGACCTACAGACTCTTGCTTATACAAGACCTACAGACTCTTGCTTATACAAGACCTACAGACTCTTGCTTAGACAAGACCTACAGACTCTTGCTTAGACAAGACCTACAGACTCTTGCTTATACAAGACCTACAGACTCTTGCTTAGACAAGACATACAGACTCTTGCTTATACAAGACCTGCAGACTCTTACCTAAACAAGACGTGCAGACCCTTACCTAGACAAGACATGCATACTCTTACCTAGACAAGACATGCAGATCCTTACCTAGACAAAACATACAGACTCTTACATAGACAAGACATACAGACTCTCACCCGAAAAAAAGATCTAGACCCTTACCTTGAAAAGACATACAGACTCTCACCCGGACAAGTCCTACAGACCCTCACCTAGACAAAACCTACAGACTTTACCGAGTGAGACCCTACTCACTTTGCCTAGACAAAATTTACAGACTTTAGCAAGTCAGAACCTACTCCCTTTGTCTAGACAAAACCTACAGACTTTAGCGAGTCAGAACCTACTCCCTTTATCTAGACAAAACCTACAGACTTTAGCGAGTCAGAACCTTCTTTATTTGAGTAGACTACCTAGGGACCTTTACCCAGACAGAACCTTTAGACCTCTACCTACATGACATGACCTGTAGACCTTTGCGACGACATGATCATGACAAAATCCTAAAGGACATGACACATACATTCAAAAAATGCTCAAAATACACCCTCCTCAAAATACACCCCCCCCCTTCAAAATACACCGCCTCAAAATACAACCCCTCAAAATACACCCCCACCCCCAAAACAACCATTTTTGCCCCCAATCTGATATCATAATTCCTTCCTATAAGGAGTCCATCAGTAAACACCGGTGTCCGATTAGCCGTAACCCAGAGCTCGAACCTCACATGAAAGAATACATTCACAGAATCCATAAAATTGGACAAAATGGCTTCCAGGTTTCTTTTGAACTTTCACATAAATCAAAATTATTTTTTTTTAACCCCTTTAAAAGGTGAAAATAGGCTGAAGTACTTTTGAGTCTTTCCAACTTATTGCTGAGAACATCTCGACTGGTGGAGACGGACATACGCTAACACGGGTTGACAATTCAATAGCTATAATAGAGAGACTGCTAGAGCCGGTGTCAGATGTGGTGATAAGTGTCGTGAACTAGATTGTGGGGCATGTAAAGTTTGGTATGGGAAAAGGTGTTTGGTGTAGAGAGTATATGTGTAGCTGTTATCTATATGCTGGGATTTTGTGACAAATTTGAGTGAGTGGAAATGGCGTGTTAGTTGTGTGTTATGGTTTGAAATGAGAGCAGTGATGGAGTCTAGATTTTCAGAGTTGTATATGTTAAAAAAGAGGTGTTTTGCCCATGAATCCATGGTTTGTGGAGTGATTTTAACCCCTAGCCAACGGAGCTATTTGAACTGGTTATTTCCGGTTGGTAACCATAAGAACCAGGGGGAGGGAGAGGATTGATTTTTCATTAAAAAAAAAACCAAAAAAAAAAAAAAACTACAGATGATGACAAGGAAATTAAATGCAATGGTCGGATCTTTCGCACGGAATTTAAAGAGAATTCCAGGGCAAAGTAAGTTCCGAGAATAGCAAACGCAATAAATTATTAAATTATTATTATTTATTAATTAATAAATTATTATAAAGCCCAGCTCAGAGTCCAGTTGTAAGACAACACTCAGACCAAGACTGTAATCTTATTTGATCTTACATGATCTTATCTTATCTTATCTTATCTTAGAGGCAGTGCAGATATTTTATAACACAAAGATATGATGTTGTTTACCAATCCCCTACCACATATAACATCATATTCCATTTCCATTGCCCCCCCCCCAAACCGCCTAATATTATATAATATTCCTAGCAGCCCCCCCCCTCACACGCACACACTTTTAAAAAAAATACCAAGATAAAAACCAAACGAAGTCCAAGAACGAGCACAAACAAACAAATCACAAACTCAAATCTAGAAATTGGTTTTAACAAACTTAGCCAAACTATTGGAAGAATAAAATCAAATGTTAGTATTTCATAATCACGGCTAATTTCCTAAATATAAAAAGCAGAAATTGAAAAAAAAATTAAAAATAATAATACAAAATAAAAATTAAAAAAAAGAGAAGAATTAATTTTTAAATAAAAACAATCATAAAAATAATTGATCCGTAATATCGCTCTCTACCACCCCCACCCCCCACCCCATCTATAATCACAATAATATAACAAACTTTTAAATCACCCCACTTACCCCATTAACGTTACATGCCCGGTCCCTTAACTTAATTAAAGGTCTTTTGTTCTCTTAAAGCAGTGGTTCTCAACCTTCCTAATGCTGCGACCCTTTAATACAGTTCCTCATGTTTATGGTGACCCGCAACCATAAAATAATATACGTTGCTACTTAATAAATATGTGTTTTCCGGTGCTCTTAGGCGACCCCTGTGTAAGGGACGTTCGACACCCGAGGTTGAGAACCGCGATCTTAAAGCTTGTGGAATGACTTGTCATTATGTATATCATTTTCTTTTTAAAAGAATACAAATTATTTGGTATATATTTTTGTTTTTGTAACTTCTTTTCAAATTCTTTTTTTTTTAAAAATTATCAGTCAAAGAGAGGTTCAACATATTGTTATAGGAATATGATTGACAAGTAAATATGTGGAGTTATAAATATAGCTGGTCTACCCCCCTTAATGGGCTGCAGGCCATATCGACATGACGTCCCAGCTATATCTTTGTTAGTAGTTACCCAATGCTGTCTATGTTGACAGAGACAGCCTCCTGTCTATCTTTGATAGCATTTACCCAATGCTGTCTTAGTTGACAGAAACATCAGCGCCACAAGAGGACATCCTAACCGGAGAATGGTCTTTTAAACGAAATGGAAAATAGAATGGAAAATCACCAAGAAAAGACACAAGAGATTACGGGGTTAAATGAAATTAATGTTTTTTTAAAACTTTTACTACTACTACTCTCTCTCTCTCTCCCTCTCTATCTCTCTCTGTTTCTCTCTCCCTTTCTCTCTCTCTCTTTTTCTCTCTCCTTTTCTTTTTCTTCTTCTTCTTCTTTTATATATATAGAAGGGCCCACGATAAATTTAATGATCATTTTGGCTACTATGCATGTAGATGGGATTTGCAATGTTTCTGGTCCATGTTGTTGAAGAGGATATTTCACTGTGTGTGTGTGTGTGTGTGTGTGTGCTAGATCTCCCTCTCTCTATCTCATTCCCTCTCTTTCACACTTTCACTGTCTCTCTCTCGCTTGCTCTGTTTTACGCTGCGCATCTCCCTCACCCTTTCACTCCTTATATCTTATTTCACTGATACTCTCTAATCCCCCTGCCCTTTATTCGTCTGTGAAAGGGCGTATTTGGCCATGCATGCCCCTCAGATTTCACTCTGTCGCCACAACATTCAGTTAAAGAAAGTCAGGTCTTAAAACGCAATTCTAAATTCATAACACTGAAAACGTCATACGAAAATCCCAATACAACAAAGATAACAAACTCCAGTATTGTGCTGCAACGTGGTACGCACAACATCACGCTATTAATGTCAGCGTGATGCAATGTACTTGAAAATCATGGTTGTACCGACACACACGGTACGGCTATCACCGGTACAACGACCGCAGTCACAGTATTAACTCTTCCGCCGGCACAGCACCGCCACTAACTATCGAGCCACTACTACTGACCTCGGCTACCCCAATACTTCCACCCTGCCGTCTGCTACAACCGCCGACTCAAGGAGTTCCACACGGAGTGCTGCCCGGGGCCAAAGCCTTGTTTTACCACAGGATTCCTGGGTGATGGGGAAATTGAAGGCGCCAGGAGAGAAGTGCAAAGTGGGGAGGATGGGTGGGTGGGGTGGAAAGGAAATGAAGCTCAGGACTCCGGGTCTGGCAAACGAGACACACAGCCAGCAACTGAGAGAAATAGACAGAGATTGGGAGAGAGAGACATTCAGGATTTGGGAGAAATAGACAGAGTGAGCGAGAAAGAGACTTTCAGGATTTGGGAGAAATAGACAGAGCGTGGGAGAGAGAAAGAGACATTCAGGATTTTGGAGAAATTGACAGTGAGTGGGAGAGAGAAAGAGGCATTCAACAAATGGGAAGAATATAGAATTATAGGTTTGAAGAGAAAATTGAAACAAGTCAAAACTGTGGAAACATTGACTGGGGGCGGTATAAATGTAATGTCTGAAAGTAAGGAGACTTGTAATTATGGTTAAGACACTTTCTATGTGGGTGCAGACAATTTATAGGAATAGAGACATTTTTTAAAAAGGTGGAGTACTATGTTATGTGTGTTTAGACACCTTTTATGTGGATGGAGACATTTTTTATGGGCGTGGAGACACATATTATGTGGATGGACACATTATTTATGTGGATGGACACATTATTTATGTGGATGGACACATTATTTATGTGGATGGAGACACTTTTTATGGAAGGGGGAAGATACCAAATAAAATGTTCCTTATGGTTAGATAAAGGTATTAAGGGGGCGTCAATTAAGGACCTTCATACAGGGGGCGTCAATTAAGGACCTTCATACAAGGGACGTCAATTAAGGACCTCCATACAGGGGGCGTCAATTAAGGACCTTCATAAAGGGGGCGTCAATTAAGGACCTTCATAGAGGGGGGCATCAATTAAGGACCTTCATACAGGGGGCGTCAATTAAGGACCTTCATACAGGGGGCGTCAATTAAGGAACTTCATACAGGGGACGTTAATTAAGGACCTTCATACTGGGGACGTCAATTAAGGACCTCCATACAGGGGGCGTCAATTAAGGACCTTCATAAAGGGGGCGTCAATTAAGGACCTTCATAGAGGGGGCGTCATACAGAGGGCGAACAATAGAATCTAGAGACAGTGGGACAGATGCCAAAAGGTTATGAAAGACAACGTTTGATATCTACATAAATCAATAAAGATCTCAAATATCCTAAAGAAATATTTTTGACTTTTTAAAAAAAATGTTTCAACTTGAAACATAGAACTTTCGAATGACCTCTAACCTCTAACCTGTAACCTCTAACACCGAACGCCACCTGGCCAAGAAAATATTCTCTATATTAACGTCATTTTTGCTCCTGGGGTGCTTGCTGGGGTGCTGACTAGGGTGCTGGCTGGCTGGGCGACAGACTGCCTGCCAAATAGTAGGCTAAATGATCCACTTCTTGTCATCCTGTCAAGCTATCGAGCTGAAATTTGGCATATAGACTCGTTTACGGCGACAGCACACTGTTTCAAATTGTCACACATCCCCCAAACCCAAACCACAAAAAATTTTTTAAAAAAAATCATTGGTTTTTTTAAAAAGTTTTTTGTCAACGGAAACATGAAGGAAAATTCCCGATAACTACGCTGAATCTATGTGAGAAGGAAAATTCCCGATAACTACGCTGAATCTATGTGAGAAGGAAAATTCCCGATAACTACGCTGATTCTATGTGAGAAGGAAAATTCCCGATAACTACGCTGAATCTATGTGAGAAGGAAAATTCCCGATAACTACGCTGAATCTATGTGAGAAGGAAAATTCCCGATAACTACGCTGATTCTATGTGAGAAGGAAAATTCCCGATAACTACGCTGAATCTATGTGAGAAGGAAAATTCCCGATAACTACGCTGAATCTATGTGAGAAGGAAAATTCCCGATAACTACGCTGAATCTATCTGAGAAGGAAAATTCCCGATAACTACGCTGAATCTATGTGAGAAGGAAAATTCCCGATAACTACGCTGAATCTATGTGAGAAGGAAAATTCCCGATAACTACGCTGAATCTATGTGAGAAGGAAAATTCCCGCTAACTACGCTGAATATATGTGAGGCAATTCCCGCTAACTACGCTGAATCTATGTGAGAAGGAAAATTCCCGATAACTACGCTGAATCTATGTGAGAAGGAAAATTCCCGCTAACTACGCTGAATCTATGTGAGAAGGAAAATTCCCGCTAACTACGCTGAATCTATGTGACGCAATTCCCGCTAACTACGCTGAATATATGTGAGGCAATTCCCGCTAACTACGCTGAATCTATGTGAGAAGGAAAATTCCCGATAACTACGCTGAATCTATGTGAGAAGGAAAATTCCCGATAACTACGCTGAATCTATGTGAGAAGGAAAATTCCCGCTAACTACGCTGAATCTATGTGAGAAGGAAAATTCCCGCTAACTACGCTGAATCTATGTGAGAAGGAAAATTCCCGCTAACTACGCTGAATCTATGTGACGCAATTCCCGCTAACTACGCTGAATATATGTGAGGCAATTCCCGCTAACTACGCTGAATATATGCGAGGCAATTCCCGCTAACTACGCTGAATATATGTGACGCAATTCCCGCTAACTATGCTGAATATATGTGAGGCAATTCCCGCTTACTACGCTGAATATATGTGAGGCAAGTGCTTTTGGTGCGGACTATTTTTTGTTGTTTTGTTTTTCAAATATTTCCTGAAATAAATCTGCGGTGTAAAAGCGGGGGTGGGTCATTTGAATATTAATATAGCTCAGGGGCGTAAAAAAAATCATGTGCTGTTGTGAGCCTTGATGGGGGGGGGGGGGGAAACCTAGTTGATATATTTTATAAAGGTCGTTACGTGTATGCATGATTTGTCAAACCTTCAGCCCCTCACTTCCCCCCCCCCCTCCCATTGCTCTATATTACACATTTTGTAAAGTATTTCTACGAATGCTGAATGTTTTGGTTGAAATTATACAACACGTGTCATTTATTTTACTGTGCACTCGATGCGTATGGGAGGAAAGGGATGGTGCAGGGTTCACACGAGTTCTATCCTGAGCCTGATTTCTACCATGAGGCTAAGGGCCTCTCACAAACACCAGACACGCCCAAGCCTTGTTGTCAGGGCCGGCGAAGAGACCTAACGCTAGGGGGCTCTTCCAAGGCACTTAAGTTGTTACAGTTTTGTACGGCGGCACCTCGAAGCGCAAGGTGCGGGGGGGGGGGGGGCACTGGAGGAGGGGGCGAGGGGGTCTTCTCAGGATGAGCTGTAGAGTCAGTGTACACAAACTTCCGGTCATGGTTTTCGAGGACATATTTTTTTAAATAGAAAATGTTCCATAAGGTCCATTGTCAGACTACAATTGATGAATTGATCATTAGATAAGGATGCCCATTCGTTGTGTCAGGCATGGCGTCGGGGTGTAAGAATACAAACTTATTCTATCTCATCATCCTTCGTTTTTAAATCTCATGTGTATCAGAGGTACATAAGACAGCAGTATTACTTAAGACAGAAGTAGTACTTAAGACAGCAATAGTACTTAAGACAGCAATATTACTTAAGACAGCAATAGTACTTAAGACAGCGATAGTACTTAAGACAGCAGTAGTACTTAAGACAACAGTAGTATTTAAGACAGCAATAGTACTTAAGACAGCAGTAGTACTTAAGACAGCAATACTACTTAAGACAGCAGTAGTACTTAAGACATTAGTAGTACTTAAGACAGCATTAGTACTTAAGACAGCATTAGTACTTAAGACAGCAATAGTGCTTAAGACAGTAGTAGTACTTAAGACATCAGTAGTACTTAAGACAGCAGTAGTACTTAAGACAGCAGTAGTACTTAAGACAGCAATAGTACTTAAGACATCAATAGTACTAAGACAGCAGTAGTACTTAAGACAGCAATACTACTTAAGACAACAGTAGTACTTAAGACAGCAATACTACTTAAGACAACGGTAGTACTTAAGACAGCAGTAGTACTTAAGACAGCAATAGTGCTTAAGACAGTAGTAGTACTTAAGACATCAGTAGTACTTAAGACACCGGTAGTACTTAAGACAGCAATACTACTTAAGACAGCAATAGTACTTAAGACGTCATTAGTACTTAAGACAGCAGTAGTACTTAAGACATCAGTAGTACTTAAGACAGCAATAGTGCTTAAGACAGTAGTAGTACTTAAGACATCAATAGTACTTAAGACAGCAATAGTACTTAAGACAGCAGTAGTACTTAAGACAGCATAGTACTTAAGACAGCAATAGTACTTAAGACAGCAATAGTGCTTAAGACAGTAGTAGTACTTAAGACAGCAATAGTACTTAAGACAGCAGTAGTACTTAAGACAACAGAAGCACTTAAGACTGCAATAGTACTTAAGACAGCAGTAGTACTTAAGACAACAGAAGCACTTAAGACTGCAATAGTACTTAAGACAGCAATAGTACGTCCATTAACCTAAAATCCCCTCGAAGACCTCACCAGCCTTTTCCAGACCTCTCCTCCATTCCTAGTACCTTCTTACAGCCATTCTCGGCCTCCATAATGCCCATGTCCTTGAAACTATATTATAATCCACGACTTTCCTCCCTAAACTCCCCTGTCCGCCTCAAAATCCCCGGCCCTCCCCAATCTCCCCTGTCCACTCAAAACCCCACCGTCCACAACAATCTCACCTTTCCTCCTCAAACTTCATGTGCACTCAAATATTCCATGTTCTCCCTGAATCTTTTGTGGTACTTTGAAGGTACTTTTTGTGGTACTTTGAAGGTACTTTTTACGGTACTTTGAGTGTTTGTACAGCTAACCAGAAGGGAATCTCCAATATTGATTTACAAGAGGGGAATTTAAAGAAAAAGTGGGAGAGAGAGAGAGCGACAAAGTGAGACAGAGGAAGTTGTTGGAACAGCACGAATCTAGGTCACAAGGGTATTAGGTAAGGCGGTGTCATAGTAGTACTATTGTAGTAGCGTTGCAATAGTATTATAAGGTAGTGGAACAGTGGTACTATTGTAGTAGAGGTGTAGTGATATATCTATATAAGGGATGGGTATATTAGTGTTATAAAGTAATTGCATTCGGGGGGGGGGGGGCATGCAAATAGTGTTAAAGTAGTATTACAAAGTAGTGGTTTAGAATTATTATATAGTAGTGTTATTGTAGCATCAAATATCATTGGTATAGAAGTATTACATTTTAGTTGGATATCCATCTAGAATCAAAGATGGGAATGTAGTACTGTAGGATATGCATCTAGAATCAAAGATGGGAATGTAGTACTGTAGGGTATCCATCTAGAATCAAAGATGGGAATTTAGTACTGTAGGATATCCAACTAGAATCAAAGATGGGAACGTAGTACTGTTGGACATCCATTTAGAATCAAAGATGGCAATGTAGTACTGTAGGATATCCATCTAGAATCAAAGATGGGAATGTAGTACTGGAGGATATCCATCTAGAATCAAAGATGGGAATGTAGTACTGTAGGGTATCCATCTAGAATCAAATATGGGAATGTAGTACTGTAGGGTATCCATCTAGAATCAAAGATGGGAATTTAGTACTGTAGGATATCCATCTAGAATCAAAGATGGGAATGTAGTACTGGAGGTTATCCATCTAGAATCAAAGATGGGAATGTAGTACTGTAGGATTTTCTGAATTACTGGGTAACGTTTATTGTGTGTCAAAATGGAAGTTCCTGTTTTTGAGACCTTGGGATGACCCACTTTAACGTCTCTTTGGCATCATTTGAGAAACCATTTCACTAACTTATAGAAACCATTTCACTAACCCATATAAACAATTTCACTAACCCATATAAACCATTTCACTAACCTACAGAAACCATTTTACTAACCCATAGATACATTTCACTAACCTACAGAATTCATTTCACTAGCCTACAGAATTCATTTCACTAACCTACAGAATTCATTTCAATAACCTACAGAATTCATTTCACTAACCTACAGAATTCATTTCACTAACCTACAGAAACCATTTTACTAACCCATAGAAACCATTTCACTAACCTATATAAACCATTTCACTAACCTACAGAATTCATTTCACTAGCCTACAGAATTCATTTCAATAACCTACAGAATTCATTTCACTAACCTACAGAATTCATTTCACTAACCTACAGAAACCATTTTACTAACCCATAGAAACCATTTCACTAACCCATAGAAACCATTTCACTAACCTACAGAAATCATTTTACTAACCCATAGAAACAATTTCACTAACCTACAGAATTCATTTCACTAACCTACAGAATTCATTTCACTAACCTACAGAATTGATTTCACTAACCTACAGAAACCATTTTACTAACCCATAGAAACCATTTCACTAACCTACAAAAACAATTTCACTAACCTACAGAATTCATTTCACTAACCTACAGAATTCATTTCACTAACCTACAGAATTCATTTCACTAACCTACAGAATTCATTTCACTAACCTACAGAATTCATTTCACTAACCTACAGAAACCATTTTACTAACCCAGAGCAACCGAATCTTTTTGAGTTCCTAATAAGATCCCTTAAAGGAAGTCCATTTGATGACATCACCTGATGCCACACAATTAAAGTTTACACACTAACTCAGAACATCCCACACTCAGAACATCCCACACAGTCAGAACATCCCACACTCAGAACATCCCACACTCAGAACATCCCACACAGTCAGAACATCCCACACTCAAAACATCCCACACTACTACACGTCCCATCTTTAATCCCACACTACTACACGTCCCATCTTTGATTCTCAAGACTGTTCTAGATATCACTGTGCACTTCAAGTCTATGATCAATCCCATCTAGGGACAATGAAAACCCGTACAACAGCATCAGAAATTGTTGGAGCATTCAAAGAAAAATCGCTGGTACAATGGCTTCATTTCTGAGTTGAGATCTATAAAAAAACGAAACAAAATGAAATGTTATCTCTAAAGTTATCAAGCTTTATATTTATATTTATATGTCCAGTTTGCAGTTTCATTCCGAATTTATATCGGGAAATGTTTAGGGATGAAAATGTTACGGAAATGACGTGTAAGTCATACTAGATAATTTTGGGGTAGTAAAAAATGGTTGGGATCAGGATCTGGTTAATGGATGCGTCAGGGAAATGTCTTGGGTTGGGGGGGGGGGGGATGGGTTTTCTAATCAAAAAGTGATTCGTGTTTAAATGTCAAGTTGGTCGTTTCATCGCCTCTCTCATCCATTTTATCAAACAAATCATTTCACTTTGGCTGTGTTCATGAGGTAAGCATGCTGTAATGTACGTCCCAATGCTGTTATGTACGCCCCACATGATGTAATGTACGGCCCCATGCTGTTATGTACGCCCCACATGCTGTAATGTGCGCCCCACATGCTGTAATGTACGCCCCACATGCTGTAATGTACGCCCCACATATTCCAAACATAATTCATAGAAGCCTCTGCAGCAAATAATACTATATGAATAAACACTGGAAAAAATAAAGGGCAACGAACTTACTTAAAATTTTCACTAATCGAGTACAGGGGCGTGTCCATTGGGGTAATGAACAAATGATTTCCTTGTTTTATTTCTCACTTTAAATAGAGGATGGAGCAGGTTGTGTTCAGGTTTGAAAGAAAACAGAAGAACAAATGTCAGTCTTGTCTTGTTGTAGTTATTAAACAGAAGAACAAATGTCAGTCTTGTCTTGTTGTAGTTATTAAACAGAAGAACAAATGTCAGTCTTGTCTTGTTGTAGTTATTAAACAGAAGAACAAATGTCAGTCTTGTCTTGTTGTAGTTATTAAACAGAAGAACACATGTCAGTCTTGTCTTGTTGTAGTTATTAACCTACACAATGAATCATCGGAATATAAACACTAAAAGCACTTTCAAATTGTGTGTGTTTATAAAGACATGTAAATTCTGTGTTTATAAAGACGTGAAAATTGTGCGTTTATAAAGACGTGTACATTATGTGCTTATAAAGACGTGTAAATTATGTGTTTATAAAGACGTGTACATTATGTGTTTATAAAGACGTGTAAATTATGTGTTTATAAAGACGTGAAAATTGTGCGTTTATAAAGACGTGTACATTGTGTGTTTAAAAAGACGTGTAAATTATGTGTTTATAAAGACGTGTACATTGTGTGTTTATAAAGACGTGTACACTTGTTTAATGAAGTTTTTAGTTATTTAATTATTTCTAAAAATTTTGTGTTTTTTTTTGTTCCACTAAACATAATTTGTTCCACTAAACATAATTTGTTCCACTAAACATAATTTGTTCTACTAAACATAATTTGTTCCACTAAAACATATTTGTTCCACTAAACATATCTTGTTCCAATGAAGATATCTAGTTCCACTTAACATATTTGTTTCACAAAAGATATTTGTTCCATTAAACATATTTGTTCCACTAAGCTAATAATATTTGTTCCACTAAACATATTTGTTCCACCAAACATATTTGTTCCACCAAACATATTTGTTCCACTAAACATATTTGTTCCACTAAACAACATATTTGTTCCACTAAACATATTTGTTCCACCAAACATATTTGTTCCACCAAACATATTTGTTCCACCAAACATATTTGTTCCACTAAACATATTTGTTCCACTAAACAACATATTTGTTCCACTAAACATATTTGTTCCACTAAACATATTTGTTCCACTAAACAATATATTTGTTCCACTAAACATATTTGTTCCACTAAACATATTTGTTCCACTAAACATATTTGTTCCACTAAACATATTTGTTCCACTAAACAATATATTTGTTCCACTAAACATATTTGTTCCACTAAACATATTTGTTCCACTAAACAATATATTTGTTCCACTAAACATATTTGTTCCACTAAACATATTTGTTCCACTAAACATATTTGTTCCATTAAACAATATATTTGTTCCACTAAACATATTTGTTCCACTAAACATATTTGTTCCACTAAACATATTTGTTCCACTAAACAATATATTTGTTCCACTAAACATATTTGTTCCACTAAACATATTTGTTCCACTAAACAATATATTTGTTCCACTAAACATATTTGTTCCACTAAACATATTTGTTCCACTAAACAATATATTTGTTCCACTAAACATATTTGTTCCACTAAACATATTTGTTCCACTAAACATATTTGTTCCATTAAACAATATATTTGTTCCACTAAACATATTTGTTCCACTAAACATATCTTGTTCAACTAAACATATCTTGTTCCACTAAACATATCTTGTTCCACTAAACATATCTTGTTCCACTAAACATATTTGTTCCACTAAACATATCTTGTTCCACTAAACATATCTTGTTCCACTAAACATATCTTGTTCCACTAAACATATCTTGTTCCACTAAACATATCTTGTTCCACTAAACATATCTTGTTCCACTAAACATATCTTGTTCCACTAAACATATCTTGTTCCACTAAACATATCTTGTTCCACGGTGTTCCAGTAGGATGGACATGTAAGACGCTACAAAATAGCTCGTATCCCTCTTAAAAATAGCTTAAAATATGTGTATGGGAAAGATTGCAATGGTATCTAATTACCACACAGTTACCAATTAATTACCCTAAAGTTACAATTAATTACCCAAGTTACCAATTAATTACCATACAGTTACCAATTAATCACCACACTACCCTGGCACCACTACTCCTGGCACCACTACTCCTGGCACCACTACTCCTGGCACCAATACTCCTGTACCACTACTCCTGGCTCAACTACTCCTGGCACAACTAATCCTGGCACCACTACTCCTGGCACCACTACTCCTGGCACCACTAACCCTGGCACAACTACTCCTGGCACAACTACTCCTGGCACCACTACCCCTGGTACCACTACTCCTGGCACCAACACTCCTGTACCACTACCCCTGGCACCACTACTCCTGGAAACACTACCCTGGAACCGCTACATCTGCCTGACCCTCCTACAAGTCAGAAGTGTATTTTCGCAAAAAGCATTTTTTTTTAAAAATCAATGTAGAGTCTTTAAGTTAATATGTGCGCATCATACCATCTAATTTTCCACACGCCACCATACATTATTTCTTCCCCAAGTCTACCATTGCCCGCTAGATAGAGATATACCTTTATATTCAAAACAAAAAAGGCATTACATATGTACATATATTTTTAATCAGCTGTGTAATTTGAGACGCCCTAACAACATAGCTCTGTGTAAAATCACAATCGAGAGTTGGCAATCCTCTTGTGGTCGTCCGCATCGCATCGTCGACCCATTGTCTTGAATCAATACCTGTATGCCAGAGCCTGGTCCGTGTTTGTTTATGTTAAAACAACATGACATGACAGTAGACTAGGTGGCTATGGAGGGCATTGAAACATGACATGACAGTAGACTAGGTGGCTATGGAGGACATTGAAACATGACATGACAGTAGACTAGGTGGCTATGGAGGACATTGAAACATGACATGACAGTAGACTAGGTGGCTATGGAGGACATTGAAACATGACATGACAGTAGACTAGGTGGCTATGGAGGACATTGAAACATGACATGACAGTAGACTAGGTGGCTATGGAGGACATTGAAACATGACATGACAGTAGACTAGGTGGCTATGGAGGACATTGAAACATGACATGGCAGTAGACTAGGTGGCTATGGAGGACATTGAAACATGACATGGCAGTAGACTAGGTGGCTATGGAGGACATTGAAACATGACATGGCAGTAGACTAGGTGGCTATGGAGGACATTGAAACATGACATGGCAGTAGACTAGGTGGCTATGGAGGACATTGAAACATGACATGGCAGTAGACTAGGTGGCTATGGAGGACATTGAAACATGACATGGCAGTAGACTAGGTGGCTATGGAGGACATTGAAACATGACATGGCAGTAGACTAGGTGGCTATGGAGGACATTGAAACATGACATGGCAGTAGACTAGGTGGCTATGGAGGACATTGAAACATGACATGACAGTAGACTCTGTGGCTATGGAGGACATTGAAACATGACATGACAGTAGACTAGGTGGGTAGATAGGACATTTAAACATGATGGAGAGTAGGTGCGTATTAAGGTCATTGAAAAAACATAAGACCAAAAAACATAATATACTTAAGGGTTTGGATCTATTTCTATTCAAGTTCAAATACATTCGTTTGAGATCAAAGTTCTACATAGAAGTATTGTCTTTATCGGTAACATCACACACATTAAACATCTTTCACTTGAAGATCTATTTGAAGGAAACAGCTGTACATCTAAAAAGAATTTGGATGATACATCCCACCCAATACATCACATATACCTAAGATCACATCCCACCCAAAACATCACATATACCTAAGATCACATCCCACCCAAAACATCACATATACCTAAGATCACATCCCACCCAAAACATCACAGATACCTAAGATCACATCACACTCACTTCTTCACAGATACCTAAGATCACATCCCACTCACTTCTTCACAGATACCTAAGATCACATCCCACTCAATTTATCACAGATACCTAAGATCACATCCCACTCACTTCTTCACAGATACCTAAGATCACATCCCACTCACTTCTTCACAGATACCTAAGATCACATCCCACTCACTTCTTCACAGATACCTAAGATCACATCCCACTCACTTCTTCACAGATACCTAAGATCACATCCCACTCACTTCTTCACAGATACCTAAGATCACATCCCACTCAATTTATCACAGATACCTAAGATCACACCCCACTCACTTCTTCACAGATACCTAAGATCACATCCCACTCACATCTTCACAGATACCTAAGATCACATCCCACTCACTTCTTCACAGATACCTAAGATCACATCCCACTCACACCTTCACAGATACCTAAGATCACATCCCACTCACTTCTTCACAGATACCTAAGATCACATCCCACTCAATTTATCACAGATACCTAAGATCACATCCCACTCACTTCTTCAGAGATACCTAAGATCACATCCCACTCAAATCTTCACAGATACCTAAGATCACATCCCACTCACTTCTTCACAGATACCTAAGATCACATCCCACTCACATCTTCACAGATACCTAAGATCACATCCCAATCACTTCTTCACAGATACCTAAGATCATATCCCACTCACTTCTTCACAGATACCTAAGATCACTTCAAACTCACTTCTTCACAGATACCTAAGATCACATCCCTCTCACATCTTCACAGATACCTAAGATCACATCCCACTCAAATCTTCACAGATACCTAAGATCACATCCCACTCACTTCTGCACAGATACCTAAGATCACATCCCACTCACATCTTCACAGATACCTAAGATCACATCCCAATCACTTCTTCACAGATACCTAAGATCATATCCCACTCACTTCTTCACAGATACCTAAGATCACTTCAAACTCACTTCTTCACAGATACCTAATATCACATCCCCCTCACACCTTCACAGATACCTAAGATCACATCCCACTCACATCTTCACAGATATCTAAGATCACATCCCACTCAATTCTTCACAGATACCTAAGATCACATCCCACTCACTTCTTCACAGATACCTAAGATCACATCCCACTCACATCTTCACAGATACCTAAGATCACATCCCACTCAATTCTTCACAGATACCTAAGATCACATCCCACTCACTTCTTCACAAATACCTAAGATCACATCCCACTCACTTCTTCACAGATACCTAAGATCACATCCCACTCACATCTTCACAGATACCTAAGATCACATCCCACTCACTTCTTCACAGATACCTAAGATCACATCCCGCTCACATCTTCACAGATACCTAAGATCACATCCCACTCACTTCTTCACAGATACCTAAGATCACATCCCACTCACTTCTTCACAGATACCTAAGATCACATCCCAATCACTTCTTCACAGATACCTAAGATCATATCCCACTCACTTCTTCACATATACCTAAGATCACTTCAAACTCACTTCTTCACAGATACCTAAGATCACATCCCCCTCACATCTTCACAGATACCTAAGATCACATCCCACTCAATTCTTCACAGATACCTAAGATCACATCCCACTCACTTCTTCACAGATACCTCAGATCACATCCCACTCACTTCTTCACAGATACCTAAGATCACATCCCCCTCACATCTTCACAGATACCTAAGATCACATCCCACTCAATTCTTCACAGATACCTAAGATCACATCCCACTCACTTCTTCACAGATACCTAAGATCACATCCCACTCACATCTTCACAGATACCTAAGATCACATCCCACTCACATCTTCACAGATACCTAAGATCAGCTCGATAAAGGCGATTTGTTTCTCTTAAAGTTAGGACCAAACGATTTTAAAAATTATTTTGTTTCCCAGTCTGTAAAACTTTACCAGCATGTCACCATCCCCCCTTTTTTTCCATAGAGGGCTTCAAATCTAACTGATCACCGATTAAGTCATTTTGTCACTAAGTGAGTTCATTGTTACTGCTCTAGAGAAATACTTTAGATGTCCTGTGTTTAAACTGTGATCATTGTAACATGTTGTCTTGGCTAAAGACATTTATTTTTGTATGTGCTGAAAATGAATATTGTCATGAAAAAAAAAGTCCATTTATTTGGATCAATAAATAATATGTTCTTATCTGTTCTTACCTGCTTTAATCGTATCTTATATAACGGACAACAGTTTCACAGGTTTTATCCGGAACCTTCTCATACATCGGAAACTTAGATTTAATTAGAAAGACGATGTATCTTAAATCCTCAAATACACCAACATAATTTTGTCGTTTTTATCATCATGTTGATAAGGGATTTATTGCATCAGAATACGCTATAGATTTAGTGTACAATATTTCAATTTTTGCCCAAATTAATAGAAACTGCTGTGTAAAAGAACAGAACTGAAACTGCCACCAAAAATAACAGTACGGAAACCTCCGCATCTTGCCCGCCAATGTGCGCTTGTCTACGGTGCGTAGATCCAGCCGCCACTTGTCTACGGTGCGTAGATCCAGCCGCTACTTGTCTACGGTGCGTAAATCCAGCCGCCACTTGTCTACGGTGCGTAGATCCAGCCGCCACTTGTTCCCCGAGTTGTACAGGAAGTTGTGTTGGGCAGTTTTTGGAAATGGGTCGAAAGTCACATTCACTTGGACGGCTACATCAGTCGCCAGACCCCTCACATTCACCTGTACGGCTAAATCAGTCGCCAGACCCCTCACATTCGCTTGGACGGCTACATCAGTCGCCAGACCCCTCACATTCACCTGTACGGCTAAATCAGTCGCCAGACCCCTCACATTCACCTGTACGGCTAAATCAGTCGCCAGATCCCTCACATTCACCTGTACGGCTAAATCAGTCGCCAGACCCCTCACATTCACCTGTAAGGCTAAATGAGTCGCCAGACCCCTCACATTCGCTTGGACGGCTACATCAGTCGAAAGACCCCTCACATTCACTTCGACGGCTACATCAGTCGCCAGACCCCCTCATATTCACTTGGACGGCTACATTAGTCGCCGGACCCCACACATTGACTTGGACGGCTACATCAATCGCCAGACCCCACACATTCACCTGGACGGCTACATCAGTCGCCAGACCCCCCACAGTCACTTGGACGGCTACATCAGTCGCCAGACCCATCGCTTCCTTGGTTTGGAACAACCAGATATTATTGTCCAGAAACGGCTACACAGAGCACGTAGATGCAAAAAGATTCCACCACAAAAGAAAAAAACAAACCAACAAACGGACAGAGGAACGCAATAAACAGATTAAAATGATATATATTTTTAAGTCAATAAAACTTTAATTACGGCAATTAGTTCATTTCTTTTACAGTGTTATTGTTTCTTTTAGTACTTGTATTATTTTTTGTACTGTTGGTCTAAATTACTCTACAGAAACACAAAACGATTCATATAAGAATCTTTTAATTGCTGCAGAATTATTTTAAATTTAGATGGGCGGGTCTATAAATGATATCTGTTTTGATGGGTTTATGTTTTACAAAAATAAACATAAAACCTTTTAGAGAGATATTTGATATTTTGAAGTGGTAACAAAAATTCAAACCGTCTTCTGTCAAACTGATATCTATTAAAAGACGGAATACTTTTTTTGTATCGGGTATGTATGTTTAACATTTAAAAAAAACAAAATTTTCTAGGAAAAGAATATATCATTTGTTTTCTTAGAAAACTTTAATATTATACAGTCATTTTTAAAGGGAATTTCCGGGTGAGGTTCCTCAACTCATAGCAGTCAAGTGTAATGATATGTTGACTCCATAATTATGAGTGGTGCTGGTGGTAGTGTGGTTCTGGTGGTAGTGTGGTGCTGTTGGTAGTGTGGTTCTGGTGGTAGTGTGGGACTAGTGGTAGTGTGGTGCTGGTGGTAGTGTGATGCTGGTAGCAGTGTGGCACTGGTGGTACCGTGGTGCTGTTGGTATTGTGGTGTGGTTCTGGTGGTAGTGTGATGCTGGTAGTAGTGTGGCATGGTGGTAGTGTGGTGCTGGTTGTACCGTGGTGCTGTTGGTAGTGTGGTGCTGGTAGTAGTGTGGTGCTAGTGGTAGTGTAGCTCTGGTGGTACCGTAATGCTTTTGGTAGTGTTTTTCTGGTGGCAGTGTGGTGCTAGTGGTCGTGTGGTGCTGGTGGTAGTGTGGTGCTGGTGGTAGTGTATCTCTGGTTGTAGTCATTGTTTTTGCTCCCATAATGATTATTGTTTTCTCCCTTTAGCTTTAAGTGGTCTTCGGGATGAAATCTATTGACCAACATCATATGATCGCAGAATAACAATTAACAACTAATCCATAAAGATTTCACGACTCAAAAGTTAACGAACTTTGCTCATGTCTACTTTTCATGGTTTTTTTCCTTATTATTCTTGCCTTTCAATTAAATTGATGCATTTTCTTAAAGAATGCTGGATTTTGGGAAGTTTTGGAAAAATGCTTAATATATAATCATGTCAATTCTGTGACTTTTTTTTATGATGATTACGGGTTTTAATTTATATTTTATAAATAAATCTTTATAATTTATGTCTTACAGCTAAAGGGAAAAATACTCAGTTAATTTATTCCCCCCACAAATTAACATAAAATATTTTAAAGGTATGTTGAATCTTGGAGTAATAAGGGAGAGATTGAGTAAGGGAGTAAAATAGGTCATAAGTAAAACAACTAAAGACAATTCTGTTGCTGCCCTCTCGGACACTACGTCTCAGCTTAGTGGTATATATTTTTTATACATTTGATTCTGTTTTTTCTTACCTTGTTTTACTTATTACCTGTAGGAGTGTTTGAATTCCATAATGTTTGTATACCCACAATTCTATTTTTATCTAACTATTTTTTTTCTTTATTTGGGGCTGGGTAAACTATCTTCACATTACACAGTATGTGGGTTTCTTAATATAGTGGAGTAAATGACCCCCCATGCCCAACACCCGTTTGTCTAATTGTAAATCCCTCGAATAATATCCATAAAGACGCCAGCAGGTTCAAGTTGAAGTGAATATTAAACACTATCTTAGCTGGCATTTTTAATATGACAATTTTTTCCATTGGGTTTTTTATTCAGCTTTCAATAATGTTTTTATTAGCACATTTAGTCAGTCCGGTTCGGAATCGAACCCAAGTCTTTTGGGTAAGTTTCAAGTTGAAATGAATATTAAACGCTGTCAAAACTGGAATCTTAAAAATTATAATTGTTTTATGCTAAACTTTTTTTTAAAAAATGTTCCCAAGTAGGTTTCATCAGATGTCAGCCTGTTTTAGAATAAAACTCAAGTCTTTTGGGATGAGTTGAATGCTCACTCAAATTTGTAATCATAACTGTCGGGATATCTAGCATTATATCACACACATTTCTTATCGAAAATGCGCGCATTTTGTTCATATGGGAATAGACGCAGTGACGTCTCTGAAAAACAAACAACCAACTTTACGCCTTCGACTGCACGGCCCCGTGACTCTATCTCCTTAGAGTTACGCCTTCGACTGCGCGGCCCCGTGACTCTATCGCCTTAGAGTTACGCCTTCGACTGCGCGGCCCCGTGACCCTATCTCCTTAGAGTTACGCCTTCGACTGCACGGCCCCGTGACCCTATCTCCTTAGAGTTACGCCTTCGACTGCCGCGGCCCCGTAACTCTATCTCCTTAGAGTTACGCCTTTGACTGCGCGGCCCCGTGACTCCATCTCCTTAGAGTTACGCCTTCGACTGCGCGGCCCCGTGACCCTATCTCCTTAGAGACATGTTAGTTGTGTGAATTTTGTCTGTTGTGATTGTGAGCGCCAGTAAGCTAAGGCGACATTGATTGATTAATTAATTGTAACACTTAAGAAAAGAAACCGTCTCAATGAACACAAAATATGCAAAGTGATTTCAAGTGAGTGGAAAAAAAATCTCTGAATGCAGCAATCGGTTAAATGTTCTGTGTCTCTCTAGCTTTTATTGACTCATTTTACAGGTACCGCAAATAAAACTAGATAGAATCGGACCATAGATAGAATCTGACCATGGATAGAATCTGACCATGGATAGAATCTGACCATGGATAGAATCTGACCATGGATAGAATCTGACCATGGATAGAATCTGACCATGGATAGAATCTGCCCATGGATAGAATCTGACCATGGATAGAATCTGCCCATGGATAGAATCTGCCCATGGATAGAATCTGGATACGGATAGAATCTGCCCATGGAATGTAATTCCTATCATAACAATCGCAGTATCATTCGTGGTACCCTTGTGTTATGTTCTATCATCGACTCGTCTCTATTCTAGTGTGACCCCCAAAGCAGCACTGAAATGTCGAGCCTACGTTACCGATGCTTACACCAGGTGCTTACATCCCAGTCATTTTCCATCTCGAAAGAATGGTTTTAAAAAACCGTATCTTTTTAACAATCAGACAACTTCGGGCCACGACTTTAAAAACAACTTTCTTCTGCTTCAATTAAAATAACCCAGGATTGTGACAAGTGATCAGCGACATCATTGTAACACACCCGTGGTGGTGGGGGGTCGTCTTGGGGGGGGGTCGTCTTGGGGGGGGTCGTCTTGGGGGGTCGTCTTGGGGGGGTCGTCTTGGGGGGGTCGTCTTGGGGGGTCGTCTTGGGGGGGGTCGTCTTGGGGGGGGTCGTCTTGGGGGGTCGTCTTGGGGGGGTCGTCTTGGGGGGTCGTCTTGGGGGGGTCGTCTTGGGGGGTCGTCTTGGGGGGGTCGTCTTGGGGGGGGTCGTCTTGGGGGGTCGTCTTGGGGGGGTCGTCTTGGGGGGTCGTCTTGGGGGGGTTGTCTTGGGGGGTCGTCTTGGGGGTCGTCTTGGGGGGGTCGTCTTGGGGGGTCGTCTTGGGGGGTCGTCTTGGGGGGGTCGTCTTGGGGGGGTCGTCTTGGGGGGTCGGCTTGGGGGGTCGTCTTGGGGGGGTCGTCTTAGGGGGGGGGGGTAGTCTGCACTCGTATGTGATAAAATACTATTTAAAGGGAATAATTATTTGTTATAAACGTATAAATACTTCATTCTAAAAACTAATACAGCAATCCCTAAAAATAAAGATTGTCGTATAAATCCTTTATAATATGTAATATTGTAATAATATGTAATATCAAGGAATGGGGGTGGGGCTGAACATTTGTCAAAACATGCATACAAGCAAAGCACGTCTTAAGAATGCCAATTAGTGCTCCCCCCCCCCCCCCCAAACCAAGGCTTGAACACACGCATTATTTCCACGCCCCTGAACCACATTAATATTATAACGTCCCACCCGCTTTTACGCCGCAGATTTATTTCACAAAATGTTTCAGAAAAACAAAAGCAATAAATTACGCTCCGAATGCGCAATATTTTTGTTTTTGTTCTAAGAATCTCATTTAGCGCATTTAGCGCAGTTATCGGGAATTTCATTTCATCTTCACCTTGAAAAACAGGGAAAACGAATTTTTTTTTTGGGGGGGGGGGTGTGGGGGGGGGATTGGGGCTGAAAATTGGAAAGAATGTGTTGTCTTGGGCAACGAGTCTAAGTGCCAAGTTTCAGCTCGATAGATGGGCGGAAAGTGGGCCGATTAGCCGTTCGAAGATTTTCGCCACCCAGCCAGCCACAAACAAAAGCGAAGTCTATATTAAAAGATTTAAAAATTAAACTATATCATGATAAGCTAGTGCAGCGGTTCTTAACCTGTGGGTCGCGACCCCTTTGGGGGTCGAATGACCCTTTCACAGGGGTCGCCTAGGACCATCGGAAAATACATATACTCTACAGTTATGACGTTATCAACGAACATAATTTTGTGATGCGGGGTCGCCACAACATGCGTAACTGTAAGGGTCGCGGCATCAGGAAGGTTGAGAACCACTGAGCTAGTGGATAGCAACAATGGTAAGATGTGGACAAGGCTTTAAAAAGCGATAGTAAATAAAGGACGGCATTTAAGCCATGTGAAGGAATAAAGGAAGGCATTTATGACATGTGAAGGAATAAAGGACGGCATTTATGACATGTGAAGGAATAAAGGACGGCATTTATGACATGTGAAGGAATAAAGGACGGCATTTATGACATGTGAAGGAATAAAGGACGGCATTTATGACATGTGAAGGAATAAAGGACGGCATTTATGACATGTGAAGGAATAAAGGACGGCATTTATGACATGTGAAGGAGTCGGAGTAACAAGGTATGTGGAGGATTGAAATAGAAAAACGGGACGATAAACGAAAAAAGTTTCGGCTAAGAGCCTTCCACAGCAGACGGGACAAATGAAAAAAATAAAAATTGAAGAGAAAGTAGTTGAAAAACGAATCAACTGTGACTAATTATCTCATAATATTGAAACAGACATATCTTAATATCGCATATGGTTCATAATTTATATTCATTGTTCGTGCAACAATATTCTTCACAATCAAAATCACAAATTAATTCTTGACTTGAACTTTTTGTTTAAAAGAAGAAGGAAGAAGAAAAAAAATTGAACACGTCAATTACATTTTAAGTCGCAAAAAATTAAAAAACAAATAATACTAAAATAGTTTTAAAACTATATTTAACACTTTTCTCCCTCACAAACTATCAATTAACACCAATTACTTACTTTCACTAGTCACTAGACCACCTCACTTTATGTTATCCACTCATCATAACAACATTAAAAAAAGAACAACTGTCTAGAAAATACAGATTTTCCACTTCTGTATGTTTGTTCGATCTAGTCCAAGACAACTCCAGCCGCACAAGGACCGCGCGGTGTTAAAGATTTTGCAGTTGCTTCCACCTTCATGCCACGGTGGTTATGGTTCTCTATGAAACAATGCCAATGTTAAACCGCACTAAAGCGATCGTTCCAGATTTTGCTAGCGAGCCCCCCCCCCGCGCCCCCCCCCCTCACACACCATCACTACTAAGGAAACACCCATTTTTTTTATTATTTCCCGCCCCACTCTTCTTCTCATTCCCTGCGGCGATCAAATCGAGAACGAGGCTACGGGTAGCTAGCCGTGTGACGTCAAATTCGCCAGCGTGTCAACATAAAAATAAGAGGCCCGAGGAGTGAGGGGGGGAGGGGGGTCATGAGTGTCGGCGGTCCTACAGGCTAATCCCACCACCCCACCCTCCCAATCACCTTCGTCTTCTCTCGTCTGCCCGGGGTGAGCATTGATGGAAATATTATGGTGTTGATTTGTCAGCGACACAACGCCCAGGAATAACGTGGCCATTTCTTATAGATCCTAACTTAATAGAAAATACTCAATTTAGTTTCTACACTTTATCACAGGAAGAGGATGGATCTTATTATTTTATTCGACTTAACGACTCCGGCTCCAGAGTATGACGTCAAAGAATTGTCGTTTTTTTGCATCGTTTACAATATATAAACAAAATTTGTATTTTTGTTGAAATTTATCGAATGTATGAAAGTTGGGCACACATTTTAGGACCTCGCGACGAATTATTTTTTTAAAACATCAGCTTCTGCTACCATAAGGTTAGGTTATGAAGTGCCGGCGTCGTCAAGTCTTGAGAACCTCGTCAAGTCTTGAGAACCTCGTCAAGTCTTGAGAACCTCGTCAAGTCTTGAGAATCTCATCAAGATTGTAGGAGAAATTTTGATATATGCTGACTTGTTAAAGCCACGAAATTGGTCCCAAGTCCCTGATTTTTGGGTTCTAATCTGTAGATCCACTTCTGGTGGTGGCGGCCATTTGAATATGGGTACTACATGTACCATGTGAGAGGTGCGATGGAAGTGCCTTGGGTGTTTAATTAGTCGTCATTATCATAAAGTAGGACTTCTTGTCTGGTCAATTTGTCAAAATGTAAGAAACAGCGATGCAAAAAAAAATTGTTTTTAAAAATACAATTTTTTTTTAATCACCTACCTTTCGCAGAAAACCCTTCAAAATTATGTTCTTGCTAAGCTTGGCTGCAATTTGCATAATGTATTAATTGAGTCATGACAAGAGTCAAAACAGGTCATCGCATTTGTCAGGTTGGTTTGAGAGAACAAAACGTGATGTATTGGAAGAAGGCGGAACTTCATCCATTCTAAAATAACAAATACATATTGATATGTTGCATAGATGTATGATAAGCTAATGTCTCTGAGTTCTTCTGATTTCCCGACTGCAGTCACATCCCCATTACAATTGTAATTCTATCTATCTATCTATCTATCTATCTATCTATCTATCTATCTATCTATCTATCTATCTATCTATCTATCTATCTATCTATCTATCTATCTATCTATCTATCTATCTATCTATCTATCTATCTATCTATCTATCTATCTATCTATCTATCTATCTATCTATCTATCTATCTATCTGTCTGTCGATCTGTCTGTCTGTCTGTCTGTCTGTCTGTCTGACTGTCTGTCTGTCTGTCTGTCTGTCTTTCTGTCTATCTATCTATCTGTCTATCTATCTATCTATCTATCTATCTATCTATCTATCTATCTATCTATCTATCTATCTATCTATCTATCTATCCATAAATCCATCCATCCATACATCTATCCATCCATACATCCATCTATCCATCCATCCATCTATCTATCCATCTATCCATTCATCCATCCACCCATCCATCTATCTATCCATCCATCCATCCATCTATCTATCTATCCATCCATCCATCTATCCATCCATCCATCTATCCATCCATCCATCTATCTATCTATCCATCCATCCATCTATCCATCCATCCATCCATCTATCCATCCATCCATCTATCCATCAATATATCCATCCATCCATCCATATATCTATCTTGTATTAGATTTCCAAGATCAAATAAATTAAAATTAAATGAAACTAAATCTATTTCTTTAAACAAATTTTGTTCCAGAAGTTTCGTAAAGTTCCAACGTGGATGCCGTCACGCTGGAGGTTTCACCCTCCCCCACTCCACCACAGTCTTTTCTCGTCACTTCCTGTCACCACATCCACACCACCCTTCCCCCGCCACCCGCGTGTATGCTACCACCCGATAATTGTTAGGTACAATTGTGTGTTGGCAGACGATAACTTTAAGTGGCACCTAAGTGATTGTTAAATTCCACCACATCCTCCTCCATTCGTTTGGCGATATCCATTCGTAAAAATGTATTGGATTTCCTGGCGGTTCTAACTGTGTGGATGATGGATTTCCTGGCGGTTCTAACTGTGTGGTTGATGGATTTTCTCGCGGTTCTAACTGTGTGGATAATGGATTTCCTGGCGGTTCTGTGTGGATGATGGATTTCCTGGCGGTTCTGTGTGGATGATGGATTTCCTGGCGGTTCTGTGTGGATGATGGATTTCCTGGCGGTTCTATGTGGATGATGGATTTCCTGGCGGTTCTAACTGTGTGGATGATGGATTTCCTGGCGGTTCTAACTGTGTGGATGATGGATTTCCTGGCGGTTCTAACTGTGTGGTTGATGGATTTCCTGGCGGTTCTATGTGGATGATGGATTTCCTGGCGGTTCTAACTGTGTGGATGATGGATTTCCTGGCGGTTCTAACTGTGTGGTTGATGGATTTCCTGGCGGTTCTAACTGTGTGGTTGATGGATTTCCTAGCGGTTCTAACTGTGTGGATGATGGATTTCCTGGCGGATCTAACTGTGTGGATTATCTAAGTTGTCGCAGTCGTTGCAAGACGGGTCCCGAATTTTCCACGGAAGTAAAATGCGTTTGGACTTCTTTATCGTGCCAGTGAGTTTTGCCATCAACCACTGGATGTCACTACGACCTGACAACCCCTGACAACTCCTGGGTGTCAATACGACCTGACAACCACTGGATGTCACTACGACCTGACAACCACTGGATGTCACTACGACCTGCTAACCACTGGATGTCACTACGACCTGACAACCCCTGGATGTCATTACGACCTGACAACCCCTGGATGTCACTATGACCTGACAACCACTGGATGTCACTACGACCTGACAACCACTGGATGCTAAGCTAAATGAAAACTTTTAGGAAGAATCTCTCCAGCCGGTCTCTCCAGTCGGTCTCTCCCACTGGTCTCTCCAGTCGGTCTCTCCAGCTGGTCTCTCCAGCCGGTCTGTCCAACCGGTCTCTCCAGCCGACACCTAAGAAGGCTTCGTCAGGACGCAAGTTCTCCACCAAAAAGTCAATACAATTTTTGGGGTCTACAGGTGAAAATAATTTTAGAACTGCTTCGATAAAATGCTTGTAATCAGATATAAACTGAAATCAAATTTAAAAATACGTTAGAAGAAGAAAAAAATAATGGCGTAGAAATGCAACTGTCCGTGTGTTGGCATGACAGTGTCACGGGTCGATTCGTGTGTTGGCATGACAGTGTCACGGGTCCATCCGTGTGTTGGCATGACAGTGTCACGGGTCGATTCCAGGGAGAGTTGGAAGGGAGGCAAATCCTGGGAAACCTACGTGCCAATCATGTCTGTCTTATAAGTTGATGTCTTCGATTGTGGAATTGAGCGTGGTAGCGTGTAGTGGGGTGTGGCAGCGTGTGGCGGCGTGTGGTAGTATTTGGGGGGTGTCGTGAAGCTGTGTGTGTGGGGGGGGGGTAATGTGTGTGGGGGTTGAATGTGTGTCTGGGGGTGTATGTGTGTATGGGGTGTATGTGTGTGGGGAGTGCATGTGTGTATGTGGGTGTATGTGTATGTGGGGTGTGTGTAAGTGTGTGGGGCTGTACGTGATGGTGTGGAGTGTATGTGTGTGGGGATGGATGTGTGTGTGGGATAGGTATGAGCTTCTATAACGAGGAGATTTACGATTGATAAATGTATGTGTGTGGTGTGGGGAACGTGCGTTATGACGCCATGTACCGAGTGTGTGGTGGAGGTGTCTAGTAGGTGATCATGGGTGTTGTTGGACCTGAGTTCACGGACCTGAGTTCATGGAGATTTACTCGCACTCGTGGGATTATTTTATTCCCGACTTACATCCCTTGTTGACAACATGAAACAAGATTTATGTTTAATCTCGTTTACTGCATCGATTGACAAAGGGTCAAGGTCATGGAGCCCCCACCATTTTTCTAGCGGAGTTGCCTCGTCCCCCCCTCCCCCCCCCACTCGAGCCTAACCAGACGGTGTCTGTGTTTTGGGTACCTCCAGGGTTGAGATCACAGGCAACACTTGAAGGTGGTGTCGGCGGAGACAGGGAACAGAAATGAATAATATGGAAAGAAGAAAAGGAAAAAGGGGGTGGTGGGGGGGGGGGCTGGGGGGTACACAAAATCTGGTAAAGGTGCATTCATGAGGGATGCAGGAAGTAAGAAAAAAGTTGAAAGAATCGCACGGACAACTGTGGTTTGGTGCTTCTTGTAATGAACTTAAAAATCTTAAACATCTGTCAGATGAGTGCCAGCAAAAAATGTATCAAGTCTCACAACAAATGTATCAAGTCTCACAACAAATGTATCAAATCTCACAATAAATGTATCAAATCTCACAATAAATGTATCAAATCTCACAACAAATGTATCAAATCTCACAATAAATGTATCAAATCTCACAACAAATATATCAAATTTCACAACATTAAATGTAAGGTTGTTTTTTCCCCTAAGATAGAGTGCATGAAACCCGACTAAGTACGTCCGTGGATACAGTGCATGAAACCCGACTAAGTACATCCGTGGATACAGTGCATGGAACCCGACTAAGTAAATCCGTGAATATAGTGCATGAAACCCGACTAAGTACATCCGTGGATACATTGCATGAAACCCGACTAAGTAAATCCGTGGATACAGTGCATGAAACCCGACTAAGTACATCCGTGGATATAGTGCATGAAACATGACTAAGTACATCCGTGGATACAGTGCATGAAACCCGACTAAGTACATCCATGGATACAGTGCATGAAACCCGACCTAAGTACATCCGTGGATACAGTGCATGAAACCCGACTAAGTACATCCGTGGATACAGTGCATGAACCCCGACTAAGTACATCCATGGATACAGTGCATGAAACCCGACTAAGTACACCCATGGATACAGTGCATGAAACCCGACTAAGTACACCCATGGATAAAGTGCATGGAACCGGACTAAGTACATCCGTGGATACAGTGCATGGAACCCGACTAAGTACATCCGTGGATACAGTGCATGAAACCCGACTAAGTACATCCGTGGATACAGTGCATGAAACCCGACTAAGTACATCCGTGGATACAGTGCATGAACCCCGACTAAGTACATCCATGGATACAGTGCATGAAACCCGACTAAGTACACCCATGGATACAGTGCATGAAACCCGACTAAGTTCACCCATGGATACAGTGCATGGAACCCGACTAAGTACATCCGTGGATACAGTGCATGGAACCCGACTAAGTACATCCGTGGATACAGTGCATGAAACCCGACTAAGTACATCCGTGGATACAGTGCATGAAACCCGACTAAGTACATCCGTGGATACAGTGCATGAACCCCGACTAAGTACATCCATGGATACAGTGCATGAAACCCGACTAAGTACACCCATGGATACAGTGCATGAAACCCGACTAAGTACACCCATGGATACAGTGCATGGAACCCGACTAAGTACATCCGTGGATACAGTGCATGGAACCCGACTAAGTACATCCGTGGATACAGTGCATGAAACCCGACTAAGTACATCCGTGGATACAGTGCATGAAACCCGACTAAGTACATTCGTGGATACAGTGCATGAACCCCGACTAAGTACATCCATGGATACAGTGCATGAAACCCGACTAAGTACACCCATGGATACAGTGCATGAAACCCGACTAAGTTCACCTATGGATACAGTGCATGGAACCCGACTAAGTACATCCGTGGATACAGTGCATGGAACCCGACTAAGTACATCCGTGGATACAGTGCATGAAACCCGACTAAGTACATCCGTGGATACAGTGCTTGAAACCCGACTAAGTACATCCGTGGATACAGTGCATGAACCCCGACTAAGTACATCCATGGATACAGTGCATGAAACCCGACTAAGTACACCCATGGATACAGATCATGAAACCCGACTAAGTACACCCATGTATACAGTGCATGGAACCCGACTAAGTACATCCGTGGATACAGTGCATGGAACCCGACTAAGTACATCCGTGGATACAGTGCATGGAACCCGACTAAGTACATCCGTGGATATAGTGCATGAAACCCGACTAAGTACATCCGTGGATACAGTGCATGAAAACCCGACTAAGTGCATCCGTATAAAATAGTTAAGAAGAGATAACATTCTTTACAGATCCAAATAAACGTAAATGTTTGTTGTTGTTGTTGTTTTCAATTTATTACACTTTACATATTTATGTTCGACATCAATCAATACATTTTTGAAACCAAGATAACACGTGTCAATGATTTCAATTGAAACACAAGACAACTAAAGTATTTCGCTAGCGTAGAAATCAGCCGTCAGTGAACTCACTTAGTGACAATAATGACTTTTGAGATCGTGTCATATTTCCCAATCACATTGATTGATACACGCGTGAACATTAACAGTTTAGACATCTTACCTTTGTGTATATTACCTGATGTCTTACCTATGTGTATATTACCTGATATCTTACTTTTGTGTATATTACCTGCCTCTTTTCTTGTCAAGTAGTGTTAAACAAAGAAAACAGTTAACCAAAATCTTTGAGGGACATTAAAAATGATAAAAAGTCATTTAAGAATAAACCGTTTAAAGACTTTTTTCTCTAAATAGATTTTAGGACACTGTGAGCATGCTAAAATAGCATGGAGACAAGCGCTATAAAAGTACTCAATCATCATCAGAGCACTGTGTGCATGCTAAAATAGAATGGAGACAAGCGCTATAAAAGTACTCAATCATCACCAGAGCACTGTGTGCATGCTAAAATAGCATGGAGACAAGCGCTATAAAAGTACTCAATCATCATCAAAACGAAATCAAGAAGCACAATACAATGTTAACATCACGATGTCACACTCACTGATGGCGCAAACTTGTCCCGCGCAACATTTTGACTTATTTTCTTTTTTTAAAGCGAAACTTCACATGCAAACAATTGAGTTCTTGAGACAGAAAGCTTGCAAACTTCAAGAGTGTAGCTTTAATTCTCAAATACCTAGGTAAGTCTTTCTACACCAGGCACAGAAACATTGCAAATCCATTCTACATGAATAGGAGCCATAATGATCAATACATTGCCAGAATGATCAATACATTGCCAGAATGATCAATACATTGCCAGAATGATCAATACATTGATCGTGGGCCCTTAATATATGGAAGAAGAATATATGGGGAGACTGCGACCAGTTGTTACAAAGAGAAATAAGGAGAACGGGAGAACTTGAGAGAATGCAAACGAAGCGATGAACGTATCGACGAAAAGCCTTGTTCGACGAACAATGTACATGCAAAAATAGGACAGTCAGCTGTGTAAGGTCTGAGAAGAAACTGTGGTCGTTTAATGGACTACAACACTGGGTCTTAATGTACAAGAAACTAACAGATGAGCTGCTTGTAGTGACCAGTGTCATAGGTGTCGATATAAATTTTAAGATATATGGATCGATAACTTCAATTATCGATTGGTGGATTGTTGGACAAATTAGGATTTGAGCTCCAGCCTGTTCACAACACGCTTGATAAAAAAAATGTGGGCGTGGCTTAGTGTAAAGAAAATATTTAAAACATTGTAGTGACACATTATAGATGTCAATCATTTTGTGGCTTATAATCTAATGACCGCATACGTGTTTGTATGACCGCACACGTGTTTGTATGACCGCACACGTGTTTGTCACGATATGAATAACAAAACGTATGCCTGATTAAAAGATGACTGATAAGACTCTAGCTCTAATTCTCAAAACAGACTCAAATTAGTCTGCCTCATTATGCCTTCAAATCACTTACCTGCTTTACAGACTCCCCTGGTAGACTGAAACAAGAATGATCACCTAACTTCTCCAAAATGTAAACAGACACAAATAAACAGATCGAATATTTCCCGCCATAAAACACACGAAATATTCGATGCCTTATACTTCCTAAAGCAATCAACAAGACACTAGCATCAAAATCATTCATCAAAGAATAGTAAAGGCATCGGAGCACATGTCCCCAATTTTGAATTTATTAATTTTTTAAATATTTTTTTTAGAAGCACCAGCCACACGTACATGGAGACGTCCCACCGTTGGGCTGGTCTGTTATAGATTTTCCCCCAGAATGCCTCCTGTAGTAATCTCCACCCCTAGAAAACTCTGCCCCAGCGGGGGAGCACTCCGAAACTGGGTCGACGGGAGCTCAGCCCGTGACGTCACATCACGTCTCCTGAAATCTGGGACAGCGGAAACCTTGGAAATGACGTCACAGTCACCCGTGGTACCCGTGGCGCGCATAATTTATAAGGGCGGGTGGAAGAGGGGTTACAGAAGGGCGAGGTAGGATGTTGAGCCGTGAAAAAAAAAACCATGAGCTAGGCAGAACTAATCGATAATTCCCAATCGATATGTCGGTCTTCTAGCATAGAGGGCTTGGTGAGCATATGCAACTAGTCCCCCATCCCTGCCACACACACACACACCCCAAATTCGTGGAGATGTGAGGAAGTAGTGTTGAGGGGGTTGCTGGGGGGGGGGGTCCCATGTGTTATAAGACGAGGGATGAATTAAAGATGGATTGTAATCCATTAAAGTATTGCCATCCGGTTGTCAAAGGGTTAATTAACTTTCGAGTCTGTAAGTGTTATGTGTACGTTGATGGCTGTTGGTCGATGATCAGAGTCATGCCCTAGAAGGGTTTGCAAAGAGGTTTCGTTTTGAGATCGTGTGCCTGTAAACGTAATGTCTGATACGTTTACAAAGTTCACGTATTTGTATAGTTTTATTTTCAAGAAATCTTTCATCTGTTTGCTTCACGAAAACACGTCATTTCCGTTTCTAAATTCAACAACACCTAAACCATAGCTTTTCGTTTAAATTCTTTATAACATGTAATATCGATAGAAAATTCGGTAGAAAATGTTGTCATCGGCAACGAGCCTATGTGCCAAGTTTGACGGTAAGTGGGTCAATTAGCCGTCCTAAGATTTTGCCACCAAGAAACCCAGCCAGCGTGCCACCCAGACACCCAGCCCGACACCCAGCCAGTCAGCCAGCCACCCTGCCAGCCACCCAGCCAGCCACCGCGACACCCAGCCAGCCTGCCACAAAAAATGCCATTAACTATAATAGGCCCGAGTTCCAAACTTTACGAGTTAATTTTAAATCTTTGAAATTGTTCATATTTCACAGACAGGAATCTATTAACAATACAACCTCCCAGACCAGCAATTCAGTAAGCAACCTCCCAGACCAGCAATTCAGTAAGCAACCTCCCAGACCAGCAATTCAGTGAGCAACCTCCCAGACCAGCAATTCATTGTACAACCTCCCACACAAGTACGTCCAAATGCTATCTCTTTACCATATAAACCTAGAAGCCTTCAGATAATTTTTTCTTGGGAGTTGGGGGACAAAAAAAAAGAATTGAGAACATAATCTGTTGCTGTTAGCGGATTCAACCCATCTCCTCATCATGGCCCGCACTGTCCACTCAACCCACAGGAATTTCCCTCTTTTGTCCACCTCACACAACGTCATCGTCCAACATTCCCAAAACAGCGAAATCAACAAGAAAAGGGAACTAACTCGTTGTGGCCTCCATCTGGGATATTCAATAAATCAGTTATCAAATGGATGGCAGAAGGAAGCCATTGGGATGGTGGGGATGGGGGAGGAGAGGAGAGGGAAGGGGGTTCTTAAACTATTTCTAAGGTGAGATAACCCCAGAGAAAATGGGTCATGGCGCTGAAAAGGGACGCTATTCTTGTCAACTTTCTCGAGCAGCGCGTGCGTCATTGTGACGTCACGCAATCAATATCCATCCTTAGCTATTGGCTTGGACCCGAGGTCACCAGAATTTCCTACAATAATCCAGGTCTGGGTGTCCCGGCCTGCTTTGGTCACCCGGTCTTATCTAAGCAGCAGCAACCTGTTTTATGCTTTCTGCTTTTGTCACGGGTCTAGACTAGACCAGGGTTCGGTCTTGACTAGACCAGGGTTCGGCAACATTTTATTTTATTTTACTTTTTTTGAGTTGGTAGCCAATTTTATAATCTGTGTCTGCTAAGAACTTATAATCTGTGTCTGCTAAGAACTTATAATCTGTGTCTGCTAAGAACTTATAATCTGTGTCGACTAAGAACTTATAATCTGTGTCTGCTAAGAACTTATAATCTGTGTCGACTAAGAACTTATAATCTGTGTCTGCTAAGAACTTATAATCTGTGTCTGCTAAGAACTTATAATCTGTGTCTGCTAAGAACTTATAATCTGTGTCTGCTAAGAACTTATAATCTGTGTCTGCTAAGAACTTATAATCTGTGTCTGCTAAGAACTTATAATCTGTGTCTGCTAAGAACTTATAATCTGTGTCTGCTAAGAACTTATAATCTGTGTCTGCTAAGAACTTATAATTTTGCAGTCGTATGCCATTAATGATAACCAAAAATAAATAAAATGTTTAAAAATAGAAATAGAATTAGCCGCCAATATTCCATCGCTCCAGCTGGGTTGCATATGACTAGACTAGATCCCTTAAACTAGACTATATCACTAAAATTAGACTAGAACCCTAAACCATGCTCAAACGTTGGAACAAGTGGTTTGCTTAAACCCATCCACACATCTGTTAGCATTTGACATCTAGTAATCCCGACATCTTGTGATTAAGTTCCCAACATCTTTAAGTTCCCAACAACTTTAAGTTCCCAACATCTTTAAGTTCCCAGCATCTTTAAGTTCCCAACATCTTTAAGTTCCCAACAACTTTAAGCTCCCAACATCTTTAAGTTCCCAACATCTTTAAGTTCCCATTATCTTTAAGTTCCCAACATCTTTAAGTTCCCATTATCTTTAAGTTCCCAACATCTTTAAGTTCCCATTATCTTTAAGTTCCCAACATCTTTAAGTTCCCAACATCTTTAAGTTCCCAACATCTTTAAGTTCCCATTATCTTTAAGTTTCCAACATCTTTAAGTTCCCATTATCTTTAAGTTCCCAACATCTTTAAGTTCCCATTATCTTTAAGTTTCCAACATCTTTAAGTTCTCAACATCTTTAAGTTCCCAAAAACTTTAAGTTCCCAACATCTTTAAGTTCCCACCATCTATTAGTTCCCATCACATTTGTAATGGGATAAAGTGAAGCTAATGTTAAAATAGTTTTAAGAGAAACATTGATTTTTTAGTTAGATCAGCGATTCTCAACCTGTGGGTCACGACCCCCTTTAGGGGTCGAACGGCCCTTACACAGGAGTCGTCTAAGACCATCGGAAAACACATATTTATGAAGTAGCAACGAAAATACGTTTGGGGCTGGGGGGTCACCACAGCACGAGGCACTGCACTGGGTGGCCGAGTGGTCTAAACTGAGCAAATCTCAAGTTGATGGTCTGGAGTTCAATCCCCACCAAAAGCCCAGCCAAGCAAACACACCACCAGCACCCCGGGTTGATGGGACTCGTTAACCTTGGACGGCAACTCATCTAAGAGAAGGCAACTCTGAATTCAAACCCGGAGATGGAGTCCCGATAGGCGGATAACATTGATACAATGAAACATTCCGGCAACTCCCGGGTGGATGGGACTCGTTAGCCTTTGACGGTAACTCATCTAAGAGAAGGCAAAACTCTGAATTCAAACCAGGAGCCAGAATGATCAATAAATTGATCGTGGGTCCTCAAACATAAGAAGAAGAAGAAAGGGTCGCGGAGTTAGGTAGGATGAGAACCACTTAGTTAGATGAAACGCTTCCCCCGTTAAAATCGTTCCTTAGATGTCCAACTAAATTGAGCAGAGATCGATGACCACGTCAATGTCTGTCTGGCCAGTGCTGTCTATGACACTTATGTCGATGACATGCCACTGTCTGTCAAGACCAGCGGTTCTCAACCTATGGGTCGAACGACCCTTACACAGGTGTTCCCTAAGACCATCGGAAAACGCATATTTATGAAGTGGCAGCCAAAGTAATTTAATGATTGGGGGTCACCACAACACGAGGAACTGTCGTGGGATTAGCACGGTTGAGATCCACTGGTCTAGACACTCATGTCTAGGTCATGTAAAACTCCATGAGTCTTTGTCCAAGTGTACAGATAAGTGACGGGTCACGAAATGACCACAGTTACGGCTATCTGATTAGTTTTAATTTGCAAGAAACTCGGAGACAGGGGCATGATTTGGGCTTAATGGGAAACTTTAGGCTAAATGGTAAAATTTAGGTTAAATGGGCAACTTTAAACCAAATGGGCAACCTTAAACCAAATGGGAAATCCCTTTAACTCATTGCCATATATATGTTCTACCCACCAGCTGTTCGCTTAGCCAAGCAGATGTGACGATGTCATTGTCAGTTGTGTCAGTGTGACGCCTCGCGGGGCTGCGGCACTAAAAGAGAGCCAGGCGTATCCAATCTAATCATTGATCCGAGTCAGTCACGGTTGCCGAACAGGTTGTCAGGATGGCAACCCCTGTCGGACGGCACAAACACAAATACCTCACATTTTTTTTTTTTTTGGCTGGCATCCGTCCGTCACAAGGTGACGATGGTATGGAATTCGCAGGACGAAATCCACAAGGATTGGGATTATTCTTTTAGGATTATAAGCTGGTTCCCAACAGCAAATCGCCTCTCTTCACGCCGCTGGATGACCCCAAGGGAACATCATGTGGGTGATAAAGCTTGGCACCAGTGGCGTCGCAGGAGTTGTCGGAATGTTTCATTTGTGTCAATGTTATCCGTCTGTCGGGACTGCATCTCCGGGTTTGAATTCAGAGTTGCCTTCTCTTACATTTATATTACAATATTTTGGGAAGAATTTTTTTTTTTTAAAATCCAGTATTGTAAAATTGTTATGGCTGTTACGTAAAAGAAGTATGGTTGTGGGGGGGGGGTGTCTTGATTTCATTAACAATGCAATAATGAGTTAAAACAACGTGAACTGCCATCGGGGGCTTCAAATGCCCATCCTCCCCTGCCCCTGGTGCAGCTCATCTTGTCGGCCTCTCAGGGCAACTATCAATACCCCACTTTCTGGAGTTGTCTGTTTGAAAAAAGCGTTTGAGAAGTCCCGAGCGAAAGGGAAGGCGGCTTTGACGATCAATGTATAATGGAGAGACCACCAATTATACACCAGCAAACTCAATTAGTTGCGTAGCTCTCCTTTTATCGAATGAAAATTTTTTGATTATTTTCAGCAATCTTTTGTTATGTCTACCTGCTCTGGTGACGATGTGACGTCATTTTTGACTCGTTGTTTTCTTTTTAATGTGTTTTTACTTCTTTAAAAAAATATAAAGAGGGAAGTGGGGGAGGAAAAAAGGTAGGGGGGGGTAGAAAGAGGAAATTGTAAAGTACATCATTAAATGATGGCACTGACATAGATTATTTCAGGCGATGTTATCTTCTAGTATCGGCGCTGACATTGATTATCCCAGGTGATATTATCTTCCAGTGTTAGCACTGACATAGATTATCTCAGGTGATTTTATATTCTAGTGTTAGCACGGACATATATGGTCCAAGGCGTTAATATCATTAAGTGATGGTATTGACATAGATGATTCCACGCTGTCATGTCTTCTGACATGTGGCACTGACACAAGCACAGCTCCCGTTGATTAAACTCCGTGAACGCACATAAACTATCATTAAAGATGGCGCTCCTTGTATTCCTACACTGCCCAGCTCCGTTGATTTAATTAACTTTGAAATAAATCCTCCGTGTGGGCAGTAGTTCCCATACTGGGGCGGCCGTTGCTGTAACGCAGCGGTTCTCATCATGTGGGTCCCGACCCCTTTGGGGGTCGAAAGACCCTTACACAGGGGACGCCTATGACCATCGGAAAAGACATAATAATGAAGTAGCAACGAAAATAATTTTATGGTTGTGGGGTCAACACAACACGTATTAAAAGGTCGCAGCGGCATTAGAAAGCTTGAGAACCACTGCTGTAACTGTACACCAGATGAGATTAAAGTTAGTCGTTGGGTCAAAGGTTGACACTTTGCGCTGCGATTCTGCAGACGCAAAAGAAGCTGATGTCACATCGTGATGACACTGACATCAACTGACATCATTACGCATCTTTTTTATGTCGCATGGGAGCAGAGGTTAACACTGACTTGGTGGTGTCCCTTGTAGATCTGACTCTGTGCTTACTTGGTGGTGTCCCTTGTAGATCTGACTATGTGCTTACTTGGTGGTGTCCCTTGTAGATCTGACTCTTTGCTTACTTGGTAGTGTCCCTTGTATATCTGACTCTGTGCTTACTTGGTGGTGTCCCTTGTAGATCTGACTCTGTGCTTACTTGGTGGTGTCCCTTGTAGATCTGACGCTAGACCGAAGAGACAAGCAGAAAATGTGTTGTTCTTTGGTTAAAGTGAAGGACAAAAAAATCAGATATTCCCACGTCAATGGCGTTGCTTTCAATGTTCTATTACGGGTCTGAAGAGATCTCTATCTTGAAACTTTAATAACTACACAACATGGTTATTGAAAAGGTATCGAATTCTAGTTTTATCCTAGAATTTCTTTTCGCATAAAATATGGAATTTAAACGTGGTAAGTGGTCGGCAGAACAACGAGGAAGTTATTATGTCCATGCATTCTCTTCTCTGTATAGATTAGATGTACATGGCTTGAATGAAATGAGGCAGTCTTGTCATTACATACGTTCATAGCTCTTAGTTTCAGTTTCATGATAACGAGATTGCCTGCACGTTATTGATTGTAATCCATCATAAAGCACTGCATTCATATAGCACTTCATTCACTGGATTTTCATTATAAAGTTGTGGACACAAAAAACGAAGGAAAGTGGTCTCGAAGGTGAAGAAATGTGGTCTCGAAGGTAAAGAAATGTGGTCTCAGTGGTGAAGGAATGTGGTCACGAAGTGAAGAAATGTTGTTACGAAAGTGAAGAGATTTGGCCACGAAGGGGAAGAAATGTGGTCTCAATGGTAAAGAAATGTGGTCACCCAGGGAAAAAAATGTGGTCTAAATGGTGAAGAAATGCGGCATGTCAGTACAGTGCAATTTCATACTCTCATGACATGACAGCATGGTGCATTGTCAGACTCCCATGACATGACAGCATGGTGCGTTGTCAGACTCCCATGACATGACAGTATGGTGCGTTGTCAGACTCCCATGACATGACAGTAGGGTGCGTTGTCAGACTCTCGTGACATGACAGCATGGTGCGTTGTCATACTCTCATGACATGACAGCATGGTGCATTGTCAGACTTTCACGACATGACCTTATGGTGCGTTGTCAGACTCTCGTGACATGACAGTATGGTGCGTTGTCCGACTCATCTAATTTAGTTCTTTGTCGGTATCTAACATCAAACGCTGATTCCTCTCTCACCAAACCCTACCCCACCTCACCCCATAAATCTTCTCTCCATACTCCGTTACATTTAATTATTTGTAAATTAAATTGTATAATTGTATATCGATTGACGTAATGTCTCCATAATTCAAATTAAGACTGTGTCAGTTTCCCCCGCACTATTTGTTTATGCCGTGGGTAACGTTGCCGTTGATAGAGTAGATCCGTGTTTGAAGGTGCTGAAATCATTGACCTACTTTCGTGGATACCTCTGTGCGGTTTTTTACGGTCTTAACGTTAAATTGCTGGTCGCAAAGAAATGTCGACTGTTACTTCATGCTGAGCGACTACGGTGGCTGGCGGCTGGCGGACCCTTTCTAGCAAATCATTTTTCTTTACCTCGTTCAGTTCAATGAGATGGCGTATCAAAGGGTGGGGGGTATGTATTTGTAGTTGTCACACTTGTATCGAATAGATAGGTTTATCACATTATGGAAGTCATTGCTAGCCCTTATCAAACTTAACAAAATCAAACCTGGAGATTCGTAGTCGTATTCGCGAACAAAAAAGAGTTGGTTCGAATCTGTAATAATCATCATAATACTTGTGTCAAGTATATCTTGATTTCTATTCGGATCGCCACATCCCCCGCCCCACCCCAAAAATAAATACATAAAATTAAATAACGAGTCCAGAAAGCGGAAGTAAACAATTAGGTCACAGAAATAGGTCACAGTGTGGGAAGGTATGTCATGAGCCGTTGGGAGGGGGGCGGAGTTGGGGACTTAGCGATGTTGCCTAATGAAAGAACAACAATTGGATTTAGGAAATGAAATGTTGACTCGAGATATGACACATTGATGGTAATAGACATGGGGATGTTTGATGAGATGGTAATGGACATGGGGATGTTTGATGAGATTGTAATAGAGATGGGGGTGTTTGATGTGATGGTAATAGAGATGGGGGTGTTTGATGTGATGGTAATAGAGATGGGGGTGTTTGATGTGATGGTAATAGAGATGGGGGTGTTTGATGTGATGGTAATAGAGATGGGGGTGTTTGATGTGATGGTAATAGAGATGGGGGTGTTTGATGTGATGGTAATAGAAATGGGGGTGTTTGATGTGATGGTAATAGAGTTGGGGGTGTTTGATGTGATGGTAATAGAGATGGGGGTGTTTGATGTGATGGTAATAGAGATGGGGGTGTGTGATGTGATGGTAATAGACCAGGGGTGGGCAAACTACGGCCCGGGGCCTCATGCGGCCCCGCAACTGATATTATGCGGCCCTCGAAGGAATTTAGAAATTTTAAAAAGTACTTTGTTTTTAAGTTATTTTGTTGAATTTTACAGAATTTCATGTACCATTATGATTTTAAAAACATTTTCGATCAAATTTCTTTCTAATTTTCAATTTTTTTAAACATCCTTGCATTTTGAAATGTAATGCTAAAATGCGAAATTACCGATTTTAATATAGAGAAATGTTTATCGACATGAAAAAGTTGGACATAATATACATGCTGCCCCCCCCCCCCCCCAATAGCTTAACCTTTGTATATGCGGCCCTCCGCACAAAAAGTTTGCCCACCCCTGTAATAGACACAGGTTGTTTGATATGATGGTAACAGACATGGGGATGTTTGATGTGATGGTAATGGACATAGGGTGTTTGATGTGATGGGGATAGACTTGGAGGTGTTTGATGTGATGGTGATAGACTTTGGGGGTGTTTGATGTGATGGTAAGATGTTTGTCTAGAGGCCTCAACACATTACTTTGCCTTAGGTCCCTGTTGCTGTTAAGACGTCGCTGGTCCTATGACCATTAAGCTCAGATAAAATGGCTTCAGATTAACTTATTTATCGTTCGTTTCCGCCTTTGTCAGCTGCTTACAAAAGATCAAGTGTTAATGCTATTCCATCTACCTGCAGAGTCGGAGTCTATTGTTGGGCTTGGTGTCTGAAATTAACAGTCTCAGATTCTATTGTTGGGCTTGGTGTCTGAACTTAACAGTCTCAGATTCTATTGTTGGGCTTGGGGTCTGACATTATAGGGGAATGAAACCATTTAATAGAACTCCCAATCATGTTCCCAATCATTGTCCCAATCATGTTCCCAATAATTGTCCCAAATCATGGTACCAATCATGTTCCCAATAATGTTCCCAATCGTGTTCCCAATCATTGTCCCAATCATTGTCCCAATCATTTACCAATTATTTACCAATCATTGTCGCAATCATTGTCCCAATCATGTTCCTAATCATTGTTCGCAATAATTGTCCAAATCATGTTCCCAATCATTGTTTTGATCATGTTCTCAATTATTTTCCCCAATGATTGTCCCAATCATCGTCCCAATCATCGTTCCAATCATCGCCCCAATCATCTTCCCAATAATTTTCCCAACCATTCTCCCTTTTGCTTCAGCAAATCTATTTCGTCTTTCCCCATTTTTCCTCCCTTTGGGGGAAATTTTGCCGCGGCACACCTAGCATCGTCTCGCGGCACATCAGCGGCACATCAGGCATCGTCTGGCGGCACATCAGAGGCACGTCAGGCATCGTCTCGCGGCACATCAGCGGCACATCAGGCATCGTCTCGCGGCACGTCAGCGGCACACCGGTTGCGGGGCTCTGTTAGAACTTATAAGATACAATGTCATCACTCGTATATGAATGAATAAGTCCACGATGTTTCTATCATTAAACAGAGGGAAGGTTTCTTTCGTTTCATAGATTTTCTACTCGCACTTTTCAACAACAACCCCGTGTTCACGTTGAAATCCGACCATGTCATGGTGAAGCGTTAGATGTTTTCAAATTACGAAATTCCCATAGAGATATTACGCAATATATATGCGTGCCCACTTGTACGTTATTAAGTAAACAACCCTCCCCTTTTCCACACACACGCACACATACGCAGACACAGAGAGAGAGAGAAAAGAAGAAAAAAAACACAGAAACACACTCAAAAACACATTCTCTTTCCTTGCACCTTCTGTAGATGTTTCTGCAATAATGGCGTCACATTGTCACCACGATTCTGGTATTTGCCAGTTTAAATACAAGACATAATTTGATATCGCTTAATTGGGATGTTGGCCGTCTGCCGTTTACCGCGCTTGTTGGAATATTGCAAGTGGCTCTTGATGCTGCGTTCACGAGACAGTCCGTGCCGTAGCAGAAGCAGAACTGGAGGCGGTCATTGTTTCTGTGCGAAAGTTTTGCCTATGTTAAAATATCGTTAGATATGTCTTCATAGCTTTAACCTGCTGTGTGTTTGTGGCCGCACTCTAGAGTTATGTCAGGTCTGCCAAGTCAAAATGTATGTCAGGCCTGCCAAGTCAAAATGTATGTCAGCTCTGCCAAGTCAAAATGTATGTCAGGTCTGCCAAGTCAAAATGTATGTCAGGCCGGCCAAGTCAAAATGTATGTCAGGCCTGCCAAGTCAAAATGTATGTCAGGTCTGCCAAGTCAAAATGTATGTCAGGTCTGCCAAGTCAAAATGTATGTCAGGTCTGCCAAGTCAAAATGTATGGCAGGTCTGCCAAGTCAAAATGTAAGGCGGGCCGTAATACTTTATGGAAAACTTGTGGGGGCCGAAAGAAAGTAGGAGGGGGGGGGGAAGCTATTAGGAAAATAATAATAATAATAAGGAAAATTTCATTACTCCGCGGGCCGTATGTTGTGCAGGCCTGATATAGGGTAATGTCACACTCTATAGTTTAAGGTATAGTCATACTTTAGAATTTATGGTATTGTCACAATCTATAACATAGGGTTATGTAACACTCTAGAATCAAGGGTTCTGTCACACTCTAGAATCTAAAGTACTGTAACACTCTAAAAATATTGGGTACTGTAACACTCTAGAATCTAGGGTACTGTCACACTCTATAACATAGGGTTATGTCACACACTAGAATCTAGAGTACATTTTTCTGTAGTTAATTCAACTCACTGCCTTATAAATCAACAAATACAGAGGCCTCGCTTCATTGAATCATCTCTCTCTCTCATCTCTCTCTCTTCCTCTCTCTCTCATCTCTCTCTCTTCCTCTCTCTCTCACTTGTTAACTCATTTCTATCTCTTTTCCTCTTTCTCTCAACTCTCCCTCTCTCTCTTTCTTTTTCTCCCTCTCTCTCTTCCTCTCTCTCTCATCTCTCTCTCTCTTTCTCTCTCTTCCTCTCTCTCCTCTCCCTCCTACTCTCTCTCTTTCTCTCTCTCGCTCTCTCTTTTTCTATGTCTCTCTCTCTTTCTCTCCTGCCCTTGTTATCGCTTTTTTGTGGAATACTTGTTGCCGCCCAGTCTCACTCAGACTCTACCTCCTGCCGCCCAGTCTCACTCTGACTCTACCTCCTGCCGCCCAGTCTCACTCTGACTCTACCTCCTGCCGCCCAGTCTCACTCTGACTCTACCTCCTGCCGCCCAGTCTCACTCAGACTCTACCTCCTGCCGCCCAGTCTCACTCAGACTCTACCTCCTGCCGCCCAGTCTCACTCTGACTCTACCTCCTGCCGCCCAGTCTCACTCAGACTCTACCTCCTGCCGCCCAGTCTCACTCAGACTCTACCTCCTGCCGCCCAGTCTCACTCAGACTCTACCTCCTGCCGCCCAGTCTCACTCAGACTCTACCTCCTGCCGCCCAGTCTCACTCAGACTCTACCTCCTGCCGCCCAGTCTCACTCAGACTCTACCTCCTGCCGCCCATTCTCACTTAGACTCTACCTCCTGCGGCCCAGTCTCACTCAGACTCTACCTCCTGCCGCCCAGTCTCACTCTGACTCTACCTCCTGCCGCCCAGTCTCACTCTGACTCTACCTCCTGCCGCCCAGTCTCACTCTGACTCTACCTCCTGCCGCCCAGTCTCACTCAGACTCTACCTCCTGCCGCCCAGTCTCACTCAGACTCTACCTCCTGCCGCCCAGTCTCACTCTGACTCTACCTCCTGCCGCCCAGTCTCACTCAGACTCTACCTCCTGCCGCCCAGTCTCACTCAGACTCTACCTCCTGCCGCCCAGTCTCACTCAGACTCTACCTCCTGCCGCCCAGTCTCACTCAGACTCTACCTCCTGCCGCCCAGTCTCACTCAGACTCTACCTCCTGCCGCCCAGTCTCACTCAGACTCTACCTCCTGCCGCCCAGTCTCACTCAGACTCTACCTCCTGCCGCCCAGTCTCACTCAGACTCTACCTCCTGCCGCCCAGTCTCACTCAGACTCTACCTCCTGCCGCCCAGTCTCACTCAGACTCTACCTCCTGCCACCCAGTCTCACTCAGACTCTACCTCCTGCCGCCCAGTCTCACTCAGACTCTACCTCCTGTCGCCCAGTCTCACTCAGACTCTACCTCCTGGAGCCTGGTTTCACTCAGACTCTACCTCCTGCGGCCCCCGGATAATTTGAGTTTGAGACCCCTGTTACAGCGTGTGATACTGCATCATCCACATATCTCCGAACACTACCGGTAAGACTAACTGACAAGCCGAGAGTTGATAAACCACTTTGCTGTGAGACAGAATCTATACGCACAAACAATAGATCACGCTAAAAATCGGTCAAGTCGGTTTTATAATACAGTTTTGGTGAACACAACAGATATCCGATTTAGCTATGATAAGTCTTGATACGTTGTGCATACTGCGTGATTGGCCTAAGGGAAGGTATCTTGCGTATAACTTTGAAAGATTTATCTCCGAGCCCCTCCTGGCGGTAATCACTGAGATAAGCTGATCTGGTTATTAAAAAGATACGAAGTTTGTTCTTACGTCAGATGAAGTATAATTTTGAGATTGGCTGTCCAACTTCGCCGACTGACCATTGAACTGCCCCCAGGGGCTGCAACCCTAGCCGACGTATCTAGCCACAGTTATAGTTCTTTAATAATAAACAGAGTCCATATAAAATAATATGTCGAGTTTCTGAGCTGGTCGGAGAGTTATCGGAGTGTTGTCAGTGAGTGATTCTTAGGTTGTGTGGTCAGTGTGGGAATGTTGGCATGTGTGGTCAGTGAGTGATTGTTGGGGGTGTGGTCAGCTAGTGATTGTTGGGGGTGTGGTCAGTTAGTGATTGTTTGGGGTGTGGTCAGTTAGTGATTGTTTGGGGTGTGGTCAGCTAGTGATTGTTGGGGGTGTGGTCAGTTAGTGATTGTTGGGGGTGTGGTCAGTTAGTGATTGTTGGGGGTGTGGTCAGCTAGTGATTGTTGGGGGTGTGGTCAGTTAGTGATTGTTGGGGGTGTGGTCAGTTAGTGATTGTTGGGGGTGTGGTCAGCTAGTGATTGTTGGGGGTGTGGTCAGTTAGTGATTGTTGGGGGTGTGGTCAGTTAGTGATTGTTGGGGGTGTGGTCAGCTAGTGATTGTTGGGGGTGTGGTCAGCTAGTGATTGTTGGGGGTGTGGTCAGTTAGTGATTGTTTGGGGTGTGGTCAGTGAGTGATTGTTGGGGGTGTGGTCAGCTAGTGATTGTTTGGGGTGTGGTCAGTGAGTGATTGTTGGGGGTGTGGTCAGCTAGTGATTGTTGGGGGTGTGGTCAGTGAGTGATTGTTGGGGGTGTGGTCAGCTAGTGATTGTTTGGGGTGTGTGTGCAGTGAATGATTTTTTGTTGATGTGTCGTCGGTGAATGATTGTTGGGGTTATGTATTCACCACACCATCCATGAAATTAAAAGACACATCAGGGACACTAAGCAGCGAAAGACATTCGGCTCAATGCACACGCACACTCACGTGATCAGACGTGCACACTCACGTGATCCGATGTGCACACTCACTTGATCGGACGTCCACACTCACGTGATCAGACGTGCACACTCACGTGATCAGACGTACACACTCACGTGATCAGAAGTGCACACTCACGTGATCAGACGTACACACTCACGTGATCAGACGTGCACACTCACGTGATCAGACGTGCACACTCACGTGATCCGATGTTCACAATCACTTGATCAGACGTGCACACTCACGTGATCCGATGTGCACACTAACTTGATCAGATGTGCACACTCACGTGATCCGATGTGCACACTCACTTGATCAGACGTGCACACTCACGTGATTCGATGTGCACACTCACGTGATCAGACGTTCACACTCACGTGATCCGATGTGCACACTCACTTGATCGGACGTGCACACTCACGTGTTCCGATGTGCACACTCACTTGATCAGATTTGCACACCCACGTGATACGATGTGCACACTCACTTAATCAGACGTGCACACTCACGTGTTCAGACGTGCACAGTCACGAGATCAGGCATGCACACTCACATGATCAGACGTGCATACTCACGTGATCAGAAATGCACACCCACGTGATCCGGCGTGCCAGACACAAAAAAAGTTTTTTTTCTTAAATGAGAACATATTGTTTCCTTTTTCTTCAATTTTTAAAAATAAAAATATTTAAAGATCTAAGGAGGAAATTTTTGAAAGAATTACAACATATTTCATACTCTTCAAATGTCGTCTGCTCGCTGTGGAGAGGTCCTCTTGTAGACGTCTTCTTAGTATTGCCTCATCCACGCTTGTTGAAGACATTTCAGGTAATCGAATATGGAGATAGGTTTAAGCGGTCACGAGACCTATCTTGACGCCATGACTCACCAAACTATTACTGCCAGCTCACCAAGATTTACGTCCCCTGGATTGTCATGTGCGATTTAATGGCGTGGAGAGAAAACTATGGCGCAATGTGAACTAATGGGATATCATCGGGTTCTTGGTTAATACCTGGGGGGGGGGGGGGGTCTCTGACGCCCCTCTTGACACGCGCCGACATCCACCTTTAAATGGGTCTTTGTTCATTGCTTCGGTCCCGTTAAATTGTCAATCGGTCACGTTAAATTTTCACTTGGTCCCATTAAAGTGTCTATTGGCCCGTTAAAATTGCCAATTGGTCTCGTTAAATTATCATTTGGTCCCGTTAAATTATCATTTGGTCCCGTTAAATTGTCATTTGGTCCCGTTACATTATCATTTTGTCCCGTTAAATTATCATTTGGTCCTGTTAAATTATCAATTGGTCCCGTTAAATTGTCATTTGGTTGAGTAACACAAACAGAAACATAGGCATAAGAACAAACACAAGCACACATGTGAACATAAGTTCGAGCCCGGCCCTCAAACATTGACTCCAGCTTTCCAACATTGACTCCCACTCTCCATATTTGACTCACACTCTCCAACATTGACTCCCACTCTCCAACATTGACTCCCACTCTCCAACATTGACTCCCACTCTCCAACATTGACTCACACTCTCCAACATTGACTCCCACTCTCCAACATTGACTAACACTCTCCAACATTGACTCCCACTCTCCAACATTGACTCCCACTCTCCAACATTGACTCCCACTCTCCAACATTGACTCCCACTCTCCAACATTGACTCCCACTCTCCAACATTGACTCACACTCTCCAACATTGACTCCCACTCTCCAACATTGACTAACACTCTCCAACATTGACTCACACTCTCCAACATTGACTCCCACTCTCCAACATTGAATTGGTGATGATAATATTGTTTTTGATGGGCTCACCTTTGACCTCTCATGTCTAAGTATTACTACTGGACACTGATGAAATGCGATAGAAGAGTTTTGTCAATGCGACCGATTCTTGCCTCACTCCGTCTTTGTTCTACCCACACTTTTTTTATGGGCGTATCACATGTGCACTTGAATCTTAAGGTGGGCACATGGGAGAGGGTGGAGGCCCCGATTCACGACTTTCTAAGAAACATACAGAGAAAAACAAAGACAGGGGAAAGAAAAAAGAGACAATGGTGTGGATAGATATGACGAGAGGCGGAGGTGCAAAGAGGGGGACGAGTGGAGAGACGAAGAGAGAGTATATAAGAAAGTGAGAGAGAGATAGCAGGAGATTAAGCGAAACAGAGGAACATAGTGAGCGATAGAAAATAAGAGATTGAGAAAGAGAGTGAGATAGAAAAAGGAAGAGAAAGTGGAGGAGAGAGAGGAGGAGGAGAGTAAGAAAGCGATAGGAAAATAATTGTCCTAAAAAATAAAGAGCAAGAGTAAAGACCCTAGAGGGAAAACTCTAGTTCTTAAATAAAAACATCAAGTAAGACTCGGACAGCTGATCAGCATAGACCACCATTTTGTAATGTAGCTAGAATCATAAACAATAAAGAAGTTTTTGATATAAACGTGTTGCTGTTTTGAACAAAACATAGAAAATTAACATGTTGAATGGTTATTCCATTGACTTCCCTGGATCGACTCACCCTCCGGAAGGACACGCATCTCAAGCATTTATTTATCTTCTCGTGACGCTTGTCAAAATACTGCACGTGACAACATTCACCCACCCCATCCCGCCCCTCCTCCCCCGCCCTCAACCGCAAGCTCAAAACAAGAGGACTGCATGGCATGACACAGACGAGTTTGAAATTAAGAGTGCACGGCCGAGGCTTAGGATAACTGTCAAACAACAGTCATGTGGGGGGGGGGGGGGGGATTTAAGTCGGCACGCGCTGGTCTGAGGGTGCGCGTACCTTCCTCTCTACGCCGAACTCCGTACGGAAAACCAGTCCATGTTTTTGTATAAGTAACTCCGTACGGAAAACCAGTTCATGTTTTTTTGTATAAGTAACTCCGTACGGAAAACCAGTCCATGTTTTTGTATAAGTAACTCCGTACGGAAAACCAGTCCATGTTTTCAATCAGTGTTGCATTGTGGGGTGGGGGGGGGGGGGGGTACTTAGGGAATGAAAAGTAGAAAAGTTGACCATTCCATAGATCTAAAATTTGGAATTCAACGTCAGGGAACAACAGATATCTTCACGTCACTTACTTTGTAGGTCAGTATGAGGAGCTTTAAAGTTGCGTACATTTAAACAATCTAAGCCATGACTTTACGCTCCGGAGCTTAATACGGTATCGAAAAAGCATTTTTTTCGTTACTACGGAACAAATAAAAAATCCAAGTTCAGATTTTTAAACAGAGCTTTAAGGTCTCCCTCCTCAAGGACACAGTACCTCGGCCCGACAATTCGCAATCTTTGCTGAGCCCCGATTAAGAGGAAATAATCTAACAGATCAGAGATCTCCTCACTGGAGAGGCAGGACACAGCGTGAGGATCTTCACCAGCCAGACAGCGGCACACAGCGGCACACAGGACCAGTATTGACATTCTTGGTGATCCGATCCCTGTCATAGGATTATCTAGGTCAATGTATTGGAAGACAAGGGAAGAATAGAAGAGGGAAATTGAAATAGAGAGAAAGGGGGGATAGAGAGAGGGGGGAGAATTAGTGGAGAAGACGATAATAAAAGAAGTATAAGAAATGGAAACACGATTGTTGAAAAATAACAACAGTCGTATCGGCCAAAAGCCTTCCCTGTTTAAAAAAAAAATAGAATTAAAAAAAAACAACAGACCCTACAATGGACACGCCCGGTGGGACACGTTAGTGAATGTTATTACAGTCGGACACGCCCAATGGGACACGTTAGTAACTTTGATTACAGTGAGACACACCCAATGGGACACGTTATTAACTTTGATTACAGTGAGACACGCCCAATGGGACACGTTAGTAACTTTCATTACAGTCCAATGTGTCTGCCCCGTGATCCTATGTCCTTGTTTACAGATTGATAACAGTCTCACCCTCAGTCTCCCCGTGTCCCCTCTCAATTTCCCCGTGTCTCCACCTCAATCTCCCAGTGTCTCCCCCTCAGTCTCCCAGTGTCTTCTCTCAGTCTCCCCGTGTCTCTCCTCAGTCTCCCCGTGTCTCCCTCAGTCTCCCCGTGTCTCCCTCAGTCTCCCCGTGACCCCTCAGTCTCCCCGTGTCCCCCTCAGGTCCCCATGTTTCCCCTCAGTCTCCCTTTGTCTCCCATCAGTCTCCCCAACCTCCTCAGTCTCCCCTTCCCGTTCAGTCTCCCCATCTCCCCTCAGTTTCCCCTCAGTCTCCCCATCTCCCCTTAGTTTCCCGCTCAGTCTCCCGCTCAGTGTCTCGATCAGTCTCTCGCTCGGTCTCCCGTTCAGTCTCCCTTTCAGTCTCCCCCTCAGTTCCCCGCTCAGTCTCCCCCTCAGTATCCCCCGCCCACTCTCAGTTCCCCTCTCAGTCTCCCCTCAGTCTTCCGCTCAATCTCACCTTCAGTCTCCCGCTCAGTCTCACCCTCAATCTCCCGCTCAGTCTCCCCCTCAGTCTCCCGCTCAGTCTCCCCCCTCAGTCTCCCGCTCAGTCTCCCCCTCAGTATCCCGATCAGTCTCCCGCTCAGTCTCCCCTCAGTATCCCGCTCAGTCTCCCCCTCAGTCTCCCGCTCAGTCTCCCCCTTAGTTCCCCCGTCAGTCTCCCGCCCAGTCTCCCCCGCCCCCCTTACTACACTATCTGGCACAAATGTAGCTACATGAGAATCTCAGTGAGTCTTGTGCCAGTCGGAGACAATCGGTGGTAATGTATGTCTATGTCTATGTGTATGTCTATGTCTATGTGTATTTGTATGTCTGTGTGTATGTCTATGTCTATGTGTATGTCTATGTGTGTGTGTATGTCTATGTGTATGTGTATGGCTTCAGTTTAGCTAGTATATAGCTCACATCTAAACAACTCGCCTGACACTGGAGCTGAATTCATCTGCGCGGATGTCCAGGTATTCATTTAGTTTCAGACTGATGTACTGGGCTCTCCACTGAAGCCAGATCAATATCAACTGCAGTACATCATATCACCCTCTAGCGTGCCTGGTTTTCACTGCCGATCTATCGTTAACGTCTCAATAACATCACTGGTTATCATATACCTGACTATAACATTATATCCATGGCCACAGCATTATATCCATGGCCACAACATTATATCCATGGCCACAACATTATATCGATGATTACATTATATGCTTCACCAAAGTCATATGCGTGACCACACATTGGATCCTTCACATTGTATCCCTGACCACACCATAAATATCCCTGACAAGATCATCATACCACACCATCATAATCCTTGCCGTTCCTTTATGTCCTTGACCATATCACTGTCCACCTGACCGACTTGTCCATCAGAATGGCTTGGATTTCAGAACCACATGTCATTATAAAATAGTTTTGGGGTTGTTGTTGTTGTTTTAACAGAGCCGAACGCAGCTTGAGAACCACTTGATGTTGACCAATGAGTAAAGACCTCGTAAAGTCCATGTCAATAGCATAGCACATTAAAGGCCTTTTCTATGGAGAGTGATGTAAGATAAAGACAAGTCTATGTTAGTAATGTGGACAACTAGGACTTAAGACCGACAACCTAGAAATAATGCCCTTAAGGTAAGCGGATGAAACGTCACCAGTGTCTCATTGATAGGGTCCTAGCCTAGAACACCGAACTTTGGGGATACTGTTGCCTAACTGAATTAGCCTAGAGCACCAAATATTGGTGACACTGTTGCCTAAATGAACTAGCTAAGAACACCAAATATTGGTTATACTATTGCCTAACTGAAATAGCCAAGAACACCAAATATTTGGGACACTATTTCCTAACTGAAATAGCCAAGATCACCAAATATTGGTGATACTATCGTCTAACACCTGACATAAAAATCCAGACATTAGTAGGACTGTCGTATTTAAATTGCCATAGAACATCAGACTGTCGTGTATAAATTGCCATAGAACATCAGACTGTCGTATTTAAATTGCCATAGAACATCAGACTGTCGTATTTAAATTGCCATAGAACATCAGACTGTCGTGTATAAATTGCCATAGAACATCAGACTGTCGTATTTAAATTGCCATAGAACATCAGAGTGTCGTGTATAAATTGCCATAGAACACCAGACTGTCGTGTATAAATAGCCATAGAACATAAGACTAATGTGTAAGATTTGGCATAGAACATCAGACTGATGTGTAAGAATTGCCATAGAACATCAGACTGTCGTGTATAAATTGCCATAGAACATCAGACTGTCGTGTATAAATTGCCATAGAACATCAGACTGTCGTGTAAGATTTGGCATTGTTATTAACACATGTCACGGTTGAAATGAGAGTTCTATACCCACTAAGCCGCTGGGACATCAAGCTTACCAACGTGATGGTCACGTGTCCTACATTGAAACTAGGCAACCAATCATCAAGCTTACCACGTGACAGTCACGTGTCCTACATTGAAACTATGCAACCAATCATCAAGCTTACCAACGTGACAGTCACGTGTCCTACATTGAAACTAGGCAACCAATAAGCATGTTCAATTTTTGAATAATGGGGCGAATGCACGTGATATACCACCCCCAGTGGTGATGTGATACTTAACACCAAGGGTGATGTGATACACCACACCAATAGTGATGTGATACTCCACCCCAAGGGTGATGTGATACTCCACCCCAAGGGTGATGTGATACTCCACCCCAATAGTGATGTGATACTCCACCCCAAGTGAGATGTGATACAACACACCAAGGGTGATGTGATATAACCTCCCATTATTGAAGTTGATCACAAAATGACTAGGAAAATATTTGACTTTTAATGTAAATTTAAAAAAAAAAAACATTAATACAACTGAAAGTTGCTAGGTGACCCCATCTTCTCTTACTATAACCCTGTTTTTTTTAAAATTCCAGTAGCCCGAGACCTGGTCCACACAACAGTTTGCCATGAAAGAAATAGTAATCGAGAGACCGAACAGAAAAATAAAACACGAGGCGCTGGGCGAGGGCCGGTGTGGGTGAGTGCCGGTGTGGGTGAGTGTCAAACTTCGATCCGTGCTCAGCTGGCGGGGGTTCACGAGGCACATGGGTCTTGAAAGGTGAACTAAACACACTCCCGCTCCCTCTCGACCTCCGGCGTGTACACCCAAACTCCTGTTTACCTACTGACCTGTTCCTTTAACAGGTCGCGCTGCTACCTGTGGGGTCTCGTCCTGATGAAACCACACCCTTTATGAAGTTCAATTATTTACAATGGTTACGGCGGTGGACAGATATCCGACTCCTTTAATGACTCCTTTTTATAAAAATCCTAAGATTATTGATTTGAGTCTGAGATTAACCGACGAATCATCTTTACAACTATTTTTCCAGGACGTTATATTTCAATATTTGAGATAGACGGCTAAAGATCAGTTTTGCTTGAGAACAGGAACAGACCGCATTTTTCTAAACCTTGGTTGCACTCTTTGAAAAATTTTATGGTGCGCATTTTTAACACATTTCACGGTGCGCATTCTTTAAATTATGTAAAAGTGTGCACTATTTGACACATTTGATGATGTGCATTTTAAAATTTTTTATTGGTGCGCAACACTTTGAGAAGCATCAGAGTATATTGAAGGAACACATACAGAACGAACTTGGTTGGCAAATCACAGAAATTACGACAGATCACTTGGTGCTGGAATTAACCGCAAAAAGATAGACAAGTTTGAGAATAGCAGGACAGACATAACTTGGCCCAATATCGGCTGCATTACATGGTATTAACAGAGTTAACAATAAGGTGGCGATCAAACAAATACTGACTCCTTGGCGCATCCACAGATTGGCTTCAGTTACATGACATTCATACCATCGTGTCCCAATACTCATTCGGTCATAAAACATTTTATCTCAACATTGCATTGTGACTAATTTAGTCGGAATATGGTGTGAACGCGTGCTTATCACGCATCTTACGAATTTCACAGTGTCCTAAACAATCCCGCATGATGGATGTGGACCCCACTCCCACTCCCCTCCAAAACCCAAGTCAACAATATTAAAAATTTAAAAACAAAACAACAATGTGACACAAAGACATACAACGATGTGACACAAAGACATACAACAATGTGACACAAAGACATACAACAATGTGACACAAAGACATACAACAATGTGACACAAAGACATACAACAATGTGACATAAAGACATACAACAATGTGACACAAAGACATACAACAATGTGACACAAAGACAACAACAATGTGACACAAAGACATACAACAATGTGACACAAAGACATACAACAATGTGACATAAAGACATACAACAATGTGACACAAAGACAACAACAATGTGACACAAAGACATACAACAATGTGACACAAAGACATACAACAATGTGACACAAAGACAACAACAAAAAGACAAAAGTTGAGGCGACAAAACTTGACTCATTTGCGTCTATTGCCTCAGGCCTTCCAACCCCCAGTGCATGATACCCTCAAACAGTTACTCTTGTGACCAGTGAAATATCCTCATCAACACCAGGAACAGAGACATTGCAAATCCCATCTACATTCATAGGAGCCATAATGATCAATAAATTGATCGTGGGCCCTTGATATATAGAAGAAGAAGAAGAACAATGTGACACAAAGACAACAACAATGTGACACAAATACCCTAAAATCATCTACACCCCACCTGACTTACCTTCACATATCTCCAGCAGCGCCTGCGACACCAGGGATAGGGTTGCGGTGGCCGACGACAGGGGCGACGGCGAGGTGGGGGCGGGCAGCGATAACGAAGACGCCGACGATGTATCGGAGGTGGTGACGACGCTGTTCAATGACGCCAAGAAGGAGGAGATGGGCCCAGCAGAGAAGGGGTCGATTAGGTTCCCACGTAACTCCAGGTTGCCCGGGTGTTGCCGACGACACGATGGTGACGACACCGTCATTTAGTCCATGTCTGTGTTGTCGTCTGTCCTAGTGGTGGCCTCCTGCTGTATTTCAACACCTCCTGGTAGTTGTCCAGTTCAGGTGACCCCGGTCCAAACGAGTGTGTTGACCTCGGAGGTGAATGACGTCAAGAATCACACGTGTTCCACAAATAACCCTGAATCACACTAATTGCCGTTTATTTATAAAAAAAAATAATCACTTAACACTACTGACTGTAACAAACTACTGTGAGAACTGATCGGACCAGCGGAATCCCTTCATTCGCCTGCTGCACACAATCTGACGTCACATCCCCGACTATCGAGCGCGTGACGTCACGTCGTTCGCCGGTAATTGGCTTGGAGGAATTCCCGGCTGCTGATTGGTGAAAAACTGCGGCGTTCCCCCGTGCGCCCCCACCCCAACCAAAAAGAAAACTGGCGATGGCGGGGAACCCTCGTGGTAACTAGGTCACACCATTACGTCCCACGATGTAACGGTGCCCTGGTGGACGAGAAATCGATACTGAAGCATCACGCAAGGCCAGCATCTTTCTTGGAGCCTGGTAACCTAGCCGCCACCGATCGCCCCCTTCCCCCCCAACCTACCCCCTCCTTTCCTCGTCAACTGAGACATGTCTGCTTTTTGTGTCATGACACAACGACATCCAGACATAGGGCAGTTTTCTGGAATCTGCTTGGTAAAGTTTTTTTTCTCTTTCTTCCTCCAATTTTTCTTGTCATTGTCTACTTCTTGTGAATCTCAAATTGTGAATTTCAAATTGTGTGCAGTGGCGTAGCGAGCGTAACTCGCGCTGGGGAACAATACCTTTTAGCGCCCCATACCTTTTTAGCGCCCCCCCCCCTATTCGAAAACCATACAATATTATAGTAAAATATACCATTTGGCGCCCCTTTGTGAGTAGCGCCCGGGGCATGATGGGACCATCTACAACAGTTGATCTAATGGCCAGCATCATTGGAGCCATCTACCACAGTTGATCTAACGGCTAGCATCCCTGGGACCATCTACCACAGTTGATCTAACGGCTAGCATCCCTGGTGCCATCTACCACAGGTGATCTAACGGCGAAGTAACTGATGATTTACCTGGCACTAGTGCCTGTCACTTGTCACTTTGCCTGCAAGCACTTAACCAAGTGCCAAGCTTAGTTTACGGCGAAATCTGTTAAAAACTATACGTCACTTGGGATTAAATTTTAAGTTTTCTAAACCAATGATTATCAGACTGTAGGCCAAAAGGCCCCTTAAAACTAAGGATTTCAATCGAAAACCGCTTTTCCGGATTTGGGTTTTGAAACCGAAAACAGGTTGCTGGTTTTCACAAACGGAAAAAAAAAAATTATTTTTAATCAACAATTTAAAAGTACAGAATATTTAAAAAAAAAAATAAAAAAATAATAATAATAAAACAGTAAATGTAAACAATGTTTACTGACATCACGTGACGAACCATAGCACCTGACATCACGTGACGAACCATAGCACCTGACATCACGTGACGAACCATAGCACCTGACATCACGTGACGAACCATAGCACCTGACATCACGTGACGAACCATAGCACCTGACATCACGTGACGAACCATAGCACCTGACATCACGTGACGAACCATAGCACCTGACATCACGTGACGAACCATAGCACCTGACATCACGTGACGAACCATAGCACCTGACATCACGTGACGAACCATAGCACCTGACATCACGTGACGAACCATAGCACCTGACATCACGTGACGAACCATAGCACCTGACATCACGTGACGAACCATAGCACCTGACATCACGTGACGAACCATAGCACCTGACATCACGTGACGAACCATAGCACCTGACATCCCGTGACGAACCATAGCACCTGACATCACGTGACGAACCATAGCACCTGACATCACGTGACGAACCATAGCATCTGACATCACGTGACGAACCATAGCACCTGACATCACGTGACGAACCATAACATCCGACATCACGTGACGAACCATAGCACCTGACATCACGTGACGAACCATAACATCCGACATCACGTGACGAACCATAGCACATGATATCACATGACAAACCATAGCACCTGACTTCATGTGACAAACCGTAGCACTTAACATCACGTGACAAACCGTTGCACCTGACATCACGTGACAAACCGTTGCACCTGACATCACGTGACAAACCGTTGCACCTGACATCACGTGACAAACCGTAGCACCTGAAATCACGTGACAAACCATTAGCACAGTCCTAAAAGGTTTCGTTGAATTCTAGGGGAGCTGACTGCCTTAGATGTACAAACTAGCTGACTGCCTTAGATGTACAAACTAGCTGACTGCCTTAGATGTACAAACTAGCTGACTGCCTTAGATGTACAAACTAGCTGACTGCCTTAGATGTACAAACTAGCTGACTGCCTTTGATGTACAAACTAGCTGACTGCCTTAGATGTACAAACTAGCTGACTGCCTTTGATGTACAAACTAGCTGACTGCCTTTGATATAAAATCTATGACCTCTTTGTTTTAGGTCGTGTGTAGTCAAATAACATTTAATAATCATATTAATAACTAGCCTATAAACCCGACACTTCTCGGGTTTTTATTCGGGACAAAACGATTTCTAAGGCGTTATCAGCTGCACGAAAATGAGGAACCTGTCAAAAAATTAGCTAAAGTATCGATCAAATTTTAAAATTTTATTCTATTTTTTTTTAAAACCCATATTTATAGTTACTCTTGTAAAAAACTGAAATTGGTCCAAGCTCTATCAGTAAATGAGCATGCTGGGCCCAGTTTGGGACAAGCTATATCAGTAAATGATCATGCTGGGCCCAGTAAAACAACACGAATATAAGAACCAACTAATTTGTAAAAGATGTCTTAGTTTTAAAAAAAAGGTATCACTCAGTTCAAACATATGGTGGTTTATCAATTCATATATAACAATATAACACCCCTCCCCCTTGTCAACAACTGTCAAACATTTCCAACCCCCCCCCCCCCCCCATTTTGTTGACGTAATTAATTGACGCCCCTTTAACTAGGGCGACGTCACAAAAAACAGAATATTGCCCCTGTCTGAAATAGTATCATGTATTGTCCCTGTCTGAGATAATCACATGTTTGCAAAGTTTATGCAAAATTTTATTTGGGACCTCCAAAAATAAAAATTTGGGCACAAAAAGAACAGAAAAGATACGAAAAATATATTTTTAAAAATAAAATAGATTAAAATGACATTTTTATAAATAAACTTATATCCCTACCAAAATGGAATGTTCTGTATTGGTTTCAAATGTCTGGTGAAAAGGTTCTCTCCCCTCTAGGGTTAGTAGGGGTCAGTGGTACACAGGACTAGTAGTGGTCAATGGTACCCAGGTCTAGATACTAGACTGTCAGTGCTGAGACACTTTGATACCTGGCAGTAAGTAGTTAGACACTTTGATTCCTGGCAGTCGGTAGTTAGACACTTTGATACCTGGCAGTCGGTAGACACTTTGATGCCTGGCAGTAAGTAGTTAGACACTTTAATACCTGGCAGTCAGTAGTTAGACACTTTGATACCTGGCAGTCGGTAGTTAGACACTTTGATACCTGGCAGTCAGGGCCACCGAGAAGATTATGAACTGTTGGAACAAGACTACCCCCCGCCCGCCCCCCCCCCGCCCCCCTACACATGGACATATTAATCAATCATGTCATAATTTATTAAATTCATTCAAGCATACTTGCAAATCTTTTTAAAAGATAACAGGTACTTCTGTGAAAGATAATAAAAACAATACACTTTAGTCTATAAACAGTAATGAAACATTATACATCAGCAATACATTTAATATTAGATTGATACAAGCTCATGATTTTGGAACCAACCCAAAGTAGTAAGAGTAGGCTGCAACCACGCGCAACCTACTCTGTTTTTTAAAAAATATGAACGTGGCCGATAGTCATCCATGTTTTAATCTGAAGAAACAAAATGCAAGTCTTGAATAATTAAAAAGCTCTGACAGCTTTAGTCTTCTAAGTTGACCAGTAGAACTAATTAGGTGGTGGTCAACTTACTTTGTTGACAATGCTCGTGTTTCTGCTGCAGCAAAACGAATGATTGTAAGTCATCAACGGCGTGCTGCTAAAACTGAAACGGCCACTCACATCTTAACTGATATCAAATAATAGATGGCTCAATTCTGAATCCAAAATATAATCTACAACTTGTCATCATCGCTATGTTCTTCTTTGAACAACCAGCCAGATAGTAAAGGTAATTACTGTGAGAGAGAGAAAAATGTCCGGAAACCAAATAAATAATACAGAGATATAGAGAGTTAATAGATGTTTGAAAGGGATCCGTTCTGAAGAAAGGCTTATTAAAAGGGCCTAGACAAAAAATAACTTAACTTGATCTTCCTCCGAATTCATTTGAAAACAATATACTTTTTTTTTACTCTTTATTATCTACATTTTACGTTTTTTAATTACATCGTAAGAAGGGCAACGTTATTATAAGAAAACTTTCCAGGAACCATCTGCAGGTCAGGAGGAATTAACATGTTTAAGGTGGTTGCGATTCGGTGCTTAATTTTTTTGTGATTAATCGACCCATTAACATACAAACAAATATAGACACAATGAGTTTTCTATAGTAGATTATTGAATTAATGTTTAATTCCTTTCTCTCTACTCGCATTTCTGTCTAGCGGAGCGTTATTTTAAGATTTCTCGTGCAGTGTTGACCTGGTGAATGTCTGGAAAAGAGTTTACTCTGTCGCCCAAACTATTGTGGCTGATCGCGTCTGCTTCGTAGAGTGAACGGGTGGGTGGGTAAGTTCAGATCTAGTTTTTAGTGTGATGCCTAGGTAAAGAGTTATGTCACGTTAAACGGGATCCTGTAAACATTCGTTGTTTAAAAAAGTAAATAAGTTCTACTTTGGTAAAAAAAAAATGAAATGTTAAAATTTTAATACTAAAAAGTAGAAAATACAAAATTTGTTTAAAAAAACTTTTTAAAAAAAAGACTTTCTTCCAAAGACGAGTATAACGCACTATAAAGTGGAAAATAATATAAAATATCTTAATAAAATGCTTTACGCATAGAATGATTTAATTCTTCTTTGATGCATATTTTTAAAGGGTTATTTATTTATTTATACAATACACGTGATTCAAGATAGAAATTAGTCGAACCACCTTAAATCCATGCACAGTTGCATCGCGAACCCCTCTACAAACATAGGAGCCAGAATGATCAATACATTGATCGTGGGCCCACAAAATATAGAAGAAGAAGAGAACAAGGTATGTGGTCCACATTGTGAAAGTTTGAATCAGAACACAAGAATAATGATCAGATCGTTTCTGCTTAGAGCCTTCCTCAGCAGAGAGGACAAAAATAGGACAAGTAATAACAACTAGTTAAAAACTCAAGCGTTCGCCATTGTTATCGCTAGAAGTTTGATTTTTCTAACCAAGATTACAGGAAGTAAGAGAATTTACATATAAAGAGATCATAATGGACCCAAAAAAATAATTTTTAAAAGATATATAAAATATAAGAAATAAGATAACAAATATAAGGAAATCCGTATGGTGATATTGTGCCGAAAAGCTGAAATAATGTTTTCCATTCTAAATTTCTTTGGTGTGTTGGTACAGGAATTCAGTGCCGTGGTGGATACATCTAATGTCCCTTTATGTGTATCTCCGTTGAAATGCAATGACACTGGGAAAGTTTACCCTCTTCAATGTTACAAAGATTTCAGGTTGTCAGTTCAATGACTAAATCAGATGTCCGGCTTCCTTGCTGTTGTCTTAATTTTCCAATCTTCCAGAGAAGTGAAACAATGGCTAATGGTTGCCTTTGGGTTAAAGTGGCACTGAACGCAACTTGGCACTATCATCACCTGCGTCCATTTATCTCTTATCCATTGACTGTCAGTTAGTGCCATCACATACACAAAACAGTTCACTGAATGATTTCCTCTTTATTTTTTATTTTATTTTCGGGACAGACTTTTCTATCTAGGTTACCACGATGTCCGCGCCACACCTCCACGTCACGCCACACCTCCACGTCACGCCACATCTCCACGTCACGCCACACCTCCACGTCAGGCCACACCTCCACAACCAGGCCACACCTCCACGTCACGCCACACCTCTACGTCACGCCACACCTCCACGTCATGCCACACCTCCACGTCACGCCACACCTCCACGTCACGGCACACCTCCACGTCACGCCATACCTACACGTCACGGCACACCTCCACGTCACGGCACACCTCCACGTCAGGCCACACCTCCACGTCACGCCACACCTCCACGTCACGCCACACCTACACGTCACGGCACAACGCCTCTCATGGCAAGATCACGAGGATTCCACTCAACTGACAACAACCGACAAGCACCCTCTCCGGGCGTACCTCCATCTCAGCTGAATTCTTCAGTGCTCTTGTCCTTGCAGGTTCCTGACCTTTCATTTCTGCAGACCCGAGGTTAAAGGGAGTGTTTGAAGTGGTTAATAGCATCACCTGATCTTAATGGCGGGAAAGATAATTACAGATGGTTTACTGACAACAGCGAAGGGAAAACTATTAAGAACAATAACTCCACTAAGCAAGTCTCGTAGTTTGAATAGCCTTGTTTACCTGGAACTTGTTGTTTTAGACCAGTGGCTCTCGGTGGGTGGGGCGTGACCTCTTGGGGGGGGGGGGGAGTGGTCGAACAACCTTTACACAGGGGTCACCTAAGGCTATCGAAAAACTCATTTTTATGAGGTATCAATAAAAACAATTTTATGGTTAAGGGTCACCAGAACACGAGGAACTGTATTAAAGAGTCACGGCATTAGGAAGGTTGAGAACCACTGCTTTAGATGATTTAAATGGTGTCGCGTGACGACATCTATTTTATGTAGGATAATCTCTCTACTGATAGAAGCAGACTTTTTTGTGTCCTGGTATTTTAAAATTTAGTACTAATTAAACAGACACAACGCCAATATATATTTTTTTATTTTACAATTTTATTATAATAATCGTGCATCTAAATAATTAACAAATTTGCTTTTCTTAACGCTGGGTCATTTTGGTCAAAATGTTAGTTTTCTTTTTCTTATAGACACGATGTTATGTTGTCTGTTGACCTCATGTCATCTGTATATGTCATGTTATCTGTAGGTGCCATGTCAATCTGTAGATGTCATGTCATCTGTACAGCACACCCTTCCCTTCCTTGGAACCGCTTTGCCAAGTCAAAAGTACGTGTCACTATAGGAACTCTATTTCGGGTACTTGGGAATCGTCAACCTAGGATTCTGTTGGAGAAGGAATTCCATTAACTAAGAAGTACCTCCTCTCCATTTAGAAACCAATACGTGTATGGGCGTAAACAACGATTGTATCCCCATGCTCATTTTTCATAGTATCCCAGTGGCTACCTAGGTCTAATGTGCCAGGCAGTACCTTGGTATAGTGTCCCAGTGGCTACCTTGGTGTAATGTGCCAGTGGCTACCTTGGTGTAATGTGCCAGTGGCTACCTTGGTGTAATGTGCCAGGCGGTACCTTGGTATAGTGTCCCAGTGGCTACCTTGGTGTAATGTGCCAGTGGCTACCTTGGTGTAATGTGCCAGTGGCTACATTGGTGTAATGTGCCCGTGGCTACCTTGGTGTAATGTGCCAGGCGGTACCTTGGTCTAGTGTCCCAGGCGCTATTTTTGTCTAGTGTCCAAAGGCTAGTATTCCAGTGGTACCTTGGTCTAGTGTCACAGGGGCTACCTTGGTCTATTGTCACAGGGGCTACCTTGGTCTAGTGTCACAGGAGCTACCTTGGTCTGTTGTTTCAGGGGCTAGTGTAGGTGTTCATTATCTTCGCGATGTTAGATGTTCTGACACGTGATGTTAGGTGTGCTGACACGTGATGTTAGGTGTGCTGAATTGTGATGTTAGGTGTGCTGACATGTGATGTTACGTGTGCTGACATGTGATGTTAGGTGTGCTGAATTGTGATGTTAGGTGTGCTGACATGTGATGTTAGGTGTGCTGACATGTAATGTTAGGTGTGCTGACATGTTATGTTAGTTGTGCTGAAATGTGATGTTAGGTGTGCTGACATGTGATTTTAGGTGTGCTGACATGTGATGTTAGGTGTGCTGACATGTGATGTTAGATGTGCTGACATGTGATGTTAGGCGTGCTGACATGTGATGTTAGGCGTGCTGACATGTGATGTTAGGTGTGCTGACATGTGATGTTAGGTGTGCTGACATGTGATGTTAGGTGTGCTGACATGTGATGTTAGGCGTGCTGACATGTGATGTTAGGCGTGCTGACATGTGATGTTAGGTGTGCTGACATGTGATGTTAGGCGTGCTGACATGTGATGTTAGGCGTGCTGACATGTGATGTTAGGTGTGCTGACATGTGATGTTAGGTGTGCTGACATGTGATGTTAGGTGTGCTGACATGTGATGTTAGGCGTGCTGACATGTGATGTTAGGCGTGCTGACATGTGATGTTAGGTGTGCTGACATGTGATGTTAGGCGTGCTGACATGTGATGTTAGGCGTGCTGACATGTGATGTTAGGCGAGCTGACATGTGATGTTAGGCAGCTGACATGTGATGTTAGGCAGCTGACATGTGATGTGAGGTGTGCTGACACGTGATGTTAGATGTGCTGACATGTGATGTTAGATGTGCTGACATGTGATGTTAGATGTGCTGACATGTGATGTTAGATGTGCTGACATGTGATGTTAGGTGTGCTGACATGTGATGTTAGATGTGCTGACATGTGATGTTAGATGTGCTGACATGTGATGTTAGGTGTGCTGACATGTGATGTTAGATGTGCTGACATGTGATGTTAGATGTGCTGACATGTGATGTTAGATGTGCTGACATGTGATGTTAGATGTTCTGACATGTGATGTTAGGTGTGCTGACATGTGATGTTAGGCGTGCTGACATGTGATGTTAGATGTGCTGACATGTGATGTTAGGCGTGCTGACATGTGATGTTAGATGTGCTGACATGTGATGTTAGATGTGATGACATGTGATGTTAGGTGTGCTGACATGTGATGTTAGGCGTGCTGACATGTGATGTTAGATGTGCTGACATGTGATGTTAGGCGTGCTGACATGTGATGTTAGGTGTGCTGACATGTGATGTTAGGCGTGCTGACATGTGATGTTAGATGTGCTGACATGTGATGTTAGATGTGCTGACATGTGATGTTAGATGTGCTGACATGTGATGTTAGGCGTGCTGACATGTGATGTTAGATGTGCTGACATGTGATGTTAGGCGTGCTGACATGTGATGTTAGGTGTGCTGACATGTGATGTTAGGCGTGCTGACATGTGATGTTAGATGTGCTGACATGTGATGTTAGGCGTGCTGACATGTGATGTTAGATGTGCTGACATGTGATGTTAGATGTGCTGACATGTGATGTTAGGTGTGCTGACATGTGATGTTAGGTGTGCTGACATGTGATGTTAGGTGTGCTGACATGTGATGTTAGGTGTGCTGACATGTGATGTTAGATGTGCTGACACGTGATGTTAGGTGTGCTGACATGTGATGTTAGGTGTGCTGACACGGGATGTTAGGCGTGCTGACATGTGATGTTAGATGTGCTGACATGTGATGTTAGATGTGCTGACACGGGATGTTAGGCGTGCTGACATGTGATGTTAGGTGTGCTGACATGTGATGTTAGGTGTGCTGACATGTGATGTTAGGTGTGCTGACATGTGATGTTAGATGTGCTGACATGTGATGTTAGATGTGCTGACATGTGATGTTAGATGTGCTGAGACGTAATGTGAGGTAAGAATTCTTTTTAAAATGTTACGTTTCATCAAGAGTCCAGATTGATGTTAGTACAGCATAATCTTGTTCAGTGGTTGTCTACTTGGCTCCTGATCACGAGTCTGCGACTCACTTGGCTCCTGATCACGAGTCTGCGACTCACTTGGCTCCTGATCACGAGTCTTCGACTCACTTGGCTCCTGATCACGAGTCTTCGACTCACTTGGCTCCTGATCACGAGTCTGCGACTCACTTGGCTCCTGATCACGAGTCTGCGACTCACTTGGCTCCTGATCACGAGTCTGCGACTCACTTGGCTCCTGATCACGAGTCTGCGACTCACCTGGCTCCTTATCCCAAAAGTGCACATTTAAATGTATGGCGGATGGGGGTGGGCTGAGGAAATCGTTTTGCCAGAAATTATTAATTCCATATTGATTTATTTCTAATAATAGAAAGTTATTAAAGCACTTGATTATAGAAAACTTATTGAGTCCGACATCAGTACTAGATTTGCCTGGAGGCATTTACACTTTTTTATAAAATGATCTTTCTTAGTTTCCATATGATAATGTTCTGCTGAAAGAAATATAAAAGATTGTAAAAAAAAGGGATTGGAGTGGGGGGGGGGGAGGTGGGTAATTGACTTAAAAATAAATGATGTAATTCTAGTAACCACACGAAGGTCAGGAGTTTTAAAATCTTAAGTAATCAATACAACCCATGTAGATGATCGTGGATCATTCCAGAGCGTGGTGTGTGGTGTTGTGCGGGTCGATAGGAAGCGGTTTAGGTTGTACTCGATTACCCAATGAATTTATTCCACTGAATGAAACGATGTTGTTCGACATAGAGTTTGAACATCTGACGTCATGACAGGTAAAGAAGAGGAGGTGGGGTTGACAATGTCACAACGTTTGTCATTGTCTGTCAATGTTCAAGAAATATTTGTCATTGTCTGTCAATGTTCAAGAAACGTTTCAGAAACAAGTACAAAATCTTTTTCGATGTTATTTGTTCACCCATTCAACTTAAACACACATCCCAAATAACCGTCTCTTACGAAACATCAAAATATTCATCTTTTACGAACGATCCAAATAGTCATCTCTTACGAACCACCCAAATAGTCATTTCTAACGAACCACCCCAAATAGTCATCTCTAACGAACCATCCAAATAGTCATCTCTTACGAACCACTCAAATAGTCATCTCTAACGAACCACCCAAATAGTCATCTCTAACGAACCATCCAAATAGTCATCTCTTACGAACCACTCAAATAGTCATCTCTAACGAACCACTCAAATAGTCATATCTAACGAACCACCCCAAATAGTCATCTCTAACGAACCATCCAAATAGTCATCTCTAACGAACCATCCAAATAGTCATCTCTAACGAACCATCCAAATAGTCATCTCTAACGAACCATCCAAATAGTCATCTCTAACGAACTATCCAAATAGTCATCTCTAACACACCTGCCAAATAGTCATCTCTAACGAACTTCCAAAATAATCATCTCTAACGAGCCTCCCATCCATCCATCTCAAATCACCTGACAGCACTCACTCCTCCATTTTAACGCCTGCACAACCCATCTCAACTGTACTTGAAAGTTTTACCATTAATTTCATCTGTCCGCTTTTAGATTAAGCATCTTCAGTCTGTGACCCATTTACCCAGAGGAGCATCGACAGGTTGGACGGACAGCACGCTTTGTCCTGAACAGCTACAGAAATATCTCTAGCGTTGGCAGCATGCTGGAGACACTGGGCTGGTCATCACTGTAGGAACGACGACAATTATCCAGGCTCTCCATGATGCACAAGATAAATAATTGGCTGGCAACTGCTCTAGCATTAAGCAGAAACTCCCCCCTCTCCCCCCACCCCCAGACATCGACGAGGCCATGACAGATAGTTCCGGCTCATAACATCAAGGACACAGTGCAGGAACTGCTCATTCTTGCCAAAGACAATCAGGGACTGGATCAAGCTTCAAAGGAACAGTTGAGGCGAAAACACTTTTATGTTTATTGTCTCAAGTCTTACAACCCTCAGTTCATGATACCCTCGCTGAGTTGCCCTTGCGACCAGTGCAATATCCTCTTCAATACAAGGCACAGAAACATTGCAAATCCCCTCTACATGCAGAGGAGCCAGAATGATCAATACACTGAGTGTGGGCCCTTAAAATATAAAATAAGATCTGTACATCAAATTCTTACTATCAATCTCATCTGTACATCAAATTCTTACTATCAATCTCATCTGTACATCAAATTCTTACTATCAATCTCATCTGTACATCAAATTCTTACTATCAATCTCATCTGTACATCAAATTCTTACTATCAATCTATCTGTACATCAAATTCTTACTATCAATCTCATCTGTACATCAAATTCTTACTATCAATCTCATCTTTACATCAAATTCTTACTATCAATCTCATCTGTACATCAAATTCTTCTAACCCCCCATCACAACCCCACCTCTAAAAGCTGTGGAGGATCGCCTGACAACATCTCAACTGTAGTTTTAGAATTTCATAAGTTTAATGGGGGGAGGGTGTGGGGGCTGGGGGTGACTACAAACAGCTGCACACTGACTACAAAAAGCTACCCACTGACGACACACAGCTACACACTAACTACACACAGCTACACACTGACTACACACAGCTACACACTGCTTACACACGGCTACACACTGACTACAAACAGGTACACACTGACTACACACGGCTACACACTGAATACGCACGGCTACACACTGAATACACACGGCTACACACTGAATACACACAGCTGAAAAAAAAAAACTATGTTTCTTTTGGTAGCTGTCAGCAGTCAAATTAACATTACTATTTTGGCAGTTTCTTTTCTTAAAAATATTCCTTAATACATCATCAACAGTTGTGTCAAATTTATCAAACTCTTTCTGGGGTTTGACCTACAGAGCCCCTCCCCTTAAGACTACTCCACGCTTCCTAGCCCTTATTTTTGCATCTCTATAAGCCACCCCCCCCCATCCCCATTCAAAATTATTGTACTACAGCCTTTTTATCTACAACCCCTCCCCCCCCCCACCCCAATGTTCCCTCTAAGGTTTGCTGGTTCGTGTTCAAAATCATAAAGTTGTGTGCAAAGTTTTACTTTGCAGAGTGCAGCGTATCTGTTTGAAAGTATTTTTATAAAAATTTGCTGTGCGGATGCTCAAAACTGCTGCGCGGCGTTTGTGAGGAAGCTGCACGGCCGCGCAGCCACGCTGCTTAAAGGGAACATTGCCCCCCCCCCCCCCCAGGTTTTGACACACATATTTCTCAATTACAAGGTATAATTCTGGCGCTGAGTTGCCAGAAAGTACTCCTAAAAATGACAATTTTTCATTGAATTCAATCTGCATCACTACTTTCCCTGTCCACATCACTAATTTCCCTGTCCACATCACTACTTTCCATGTCCACATCACTACTTTCCCTGTCCACATCACTACTTTCCATGTCCACATCACTACTTTCCCTGTCCACATCACTACTTTCCATGTCCACATCACTACTTTCCCTGTCCACATCACTACTTTCCATGTCCACGTCACTACATTCCATGTCCACATCACTACTTTCCATGTCCACATCACTACATTCCCTGTCCACATCACTACATTCCATGTCCACATCACTACATTCCATGTCCACATCACTACTTTCCATGTCCACATCACTACATTCCCTGTCCACATCACTACATTCCATGTCCACATCACTACTTTCCATGTCCACATCACTACATTCCCTGTCCACATCACTACATTCCATGTCCACATCACTACTTTCCATGTCCACATCACTACATTCCATGTCCACATCACTACTTTCCCTGTCCACATCACTACTTTCCCTGTCCACATCACTACATTCCATGTCCACATCATTACATTCCATGTCCACATCACTACATTCCATGTCCACATCACTACATTCCATGTCCACATCACTACATTCCATGTCCACATCACTACTTTCCATGTCCACATCACTACTTTCCATGTCCACATCACTACATTCCATGTCCACATCACTACTTTCCCTGTCCACATCACTACATTCCATGTCTACATCACTACTTTCCATGTCCACATCACTACTTTCCCTGTCCACATCACTACATTCCATGTCCACATCACTACTTTCCATGTCCACATCACTACATTCCATGTCCACATCACTACTTTCCCTGTCCACATCACTACTTTCCCTGTCCACATCACTACATTCCATGTCCACATCACTACATTCCATGTCCACATCACTACATTCCATGTCCACATCACTACATTCCATGTCCACATCACTACATTCCATGTCCACATCACTACTTTCCATGTCCACATCACTACTTTCCATGTCCACATCACTACATTCCATGTCCACATCACTACTTTCCCTGTCCACATCACTACATTCCATGTCTACATCACTACTTTCCATGTCCACATCACTACTTTCCCTGTCCACATCACTACTTTCCCTGTCCACATCACTACTTTCCCTGTCCACATCACTACATTCCATGTCTACATCACTATTGTTACGGTCTTGTTTGTTTGTTTCTCCCGTCCCGTTATTATTTTCTGTTGCTATTGTAACATTTAGACTCATCCAATCATCAACCGTGTCCCCCGTCGTGTCACCCACCGTGTCAACCACAGTGTAATCCACCATGTCACCCACCTTGTCAGCCACCGTGTCATCCACCCGGTCAGGAAGAGAGAGACAATGAGAGATAGAGCATGGAAAGATAGACAGGGATAGAGATAAAGAGAGAGAGAGAGAGAGGGGGGGGATTGCGAGATAGGGGAGATCAATAATATGACAGAGAAAGGGAGAGAGAGACAGGGAGGGAGCTACATAGTGAGAGAGAGAGAGAGAGAGAGAGAGAGTGATTGCGAGATAGGGGAGATCAATGGAATGAGAGAGAAAGGGAGAGACAGGGAGGGAGATACATAGAGAGAGAGAGAGAGAGTGATTGTGAGAAAGGGGATCAAGGGAATGAGAGAGAGGGAGATAGCGGGGAGAGAGAGAGATAGATCAAGGGAATGAGAGTGACAGTGATAGGGAGAGATACAGGAAGAGAGAGAGGGGTTGGGAGAGAGTTAGAGGAAATGAGAGAGACAGGGATAGAGAGAGACAGGGCGAGAGAGAGAGACAATTTGTGAGAGAGAGAATAGGGTTATGAGAGAGACAGGGATAAAGAGAGGGACTGGGGTAAAGAGAGGGACTGGGGTAAAGAGAGAGACTGGGGTAAAGAGAGGGACTGGGGTAAAGAGAGTGTTTGGGGTAAAGAGAGGGACTGGGGTAAAGAGAGGGACTGGGGTAAAGAGAGGGACTGTGGTAAAGAGAGGGACTGTGGTAAAGAGAGGGACTGTGGTAAAGAGAGGGACTGGGGTAAAGAGAGGGACTGGGGTAAAGAGAGGGACTGGGGTAAAGAGAGGGACTGGGGTAAAGAGAGGGACTGGGGTAAAGAGAGGGACTGGGGTAAAGAGAGGGACTGGGGTAAAGAGAGGGACTGGGGTAAAGAGAGGGACTGGGGTAAAGAGAGGGACTGGGGTAAAGAGAGGGACTGGGGTAAAGAGACAGCATTAAAGAGAGAAAGACCGAGATAAAGAGAGACAGGGAGAAAAAGAGAGATGCAGAGAGATACAGAGAGAGACAGAGAGATACAGAGAGAGAGATACAGAGAGATACAGAGAGATACAGAGAGATACAGAGAGATACAGAGAGATGCAGAGAGATACAGAGAGATACAGAGAGAGACAGAGAGATACAGAGAGAGACAGAGAGAGACAGAGAGAGACAGAGAGAGACAGAGAGATAAAGAACGCAGGGAGAGAGAAATGCAACGGAAACCCTAATAGAAAACGGGGAGATAACAATGTCTGTTTTTCTATTATGTAGCGGGAGGTAATCCCCCTGTGTCTGTGACGTCATAATTATTTTGGATCGATCGCCAATGACGTCATTGGGGCGGCCTTGCAGCAGAAAATCAATGAACAAGTCTTTTTTAAGGCACGACAATCCCATGTCAGCTGTCATCATGGCATCGCGGGTACAGACGGGCGGGGTTGGGGGGGGGGGGGAGAAGAGGTGGGGCAAGGGAAATGAATGGGTGCACGTCGGCTCAAAGTTCATGAACGGCTGTGTCAGCACAAAATGACGTCACGGAGACAGGGGGACGAAGAGAGAACACCCACCGCATTGTTTTCAAACAGATCGGTTGTTGGGGGTCTAGATGTAAGAGTTTGACACCCCCCCCCCCCACCCATCCCCCTCTCACCCTTTCACATTTCCACAAAGACCTCTCACTCGCCTCGTGTTACAAACTATAGATTTACGCCACAAAATTGCTTCCTGTAGTTATCACTCGCGCGTTTTGACGTCATCGCAAACCCCCCCCCCACCCCCCGGGGCCGCCCCTCCACCCATCCTCCACGTCTGGTGTTTCCCCAGCTCCCGAGCGGATCGATCGTCCCCGTTTTCTCTTTGACGTCATCGTCCAGGCCCTGGAATTATCTATTTTGGACACCAGCATTTCCCAACTTCGCCCCCCCCCCCCAAACCCCCAAAGCTCTCAGTCTGTCTAGAGTCGGATCCAGGCCACGTGCCGGATGGTAACTTAACACCATCCTTCTCACACCATCACAATGTTTGTTTTGTCCCACGTATTATGAAAACAAGGAATCTAAAGTTTTGTGAATGATTGACCCCGGCAGTATGATCATTCTGCAAGACATTTCTCTCCTTCTTCATCTTCTGACCGCTTATACCGACAAGGCGTCGCGAAGCTGTTCAGTGGCGGGATCTGCAGTGAGGTGTGAGAACTGCTGGATAATCCTAATGTGGTCTTTGAGGTAGTCCTTGACAGCAACATTTTAACCTGTCGTAAACAAAACAAGTTGGCCCTCCCCCACACACATTTCATTATTTTGGCTGATCCGCCACTATCGATGCCTTACTCACACAGGTATTTTTCAGATGTGAGGGGAGTGAACTCTTCCCCTCACGGGAATGAATTTTTTTTATGAATTCGGTGGGAATCAATCAAAACAATGAAGTCTGGTTGCAAATGTGATTGACAGAACATATCACCCCTACAAGTGACACATAGGACACCCTGTGACATTTAGACACATAGGACACCCTGTGACATTTAGACACATAGGACACCCTGGGACATTTGGACACATAGGACACCCTGTGACATTTAGACACATAGGACACCCTGTGACATTTAGACACATAGGACACCCTGTGACATTTGGACTCACAGGACACACTGTAACATTTAGACTCACAGGACACACTGTGCCATTTAGACTCACAGGACACACTGTAACATTTAGAATCACAGGACACACTGTGACATTTAGACTCACTGGACACACTGTAACATTTAGACTCACAGGACACACTGTGACATTTAGACTCACAGGACACACTGTGACATTTAGACTCACAGGACACACTGTTACATTTAGACTCACAGGACACACTGTGACATTTAGACTCACAGGACACACTGTGACATTTAGACTCACAGGACACACTGTTACATTTAGACTCACAGGACACACTGTGACATTTAGACTCACAGGACACACTGCGACATTTTGAAATCAAATAACAGAAATAATTGTTCAAAAAACATGACAATTTACAACAACACTGCTGTCCGGCCCCAGTAAGTCAACCAGTGACACCCCCGCCCCAGTAACAGTCACCCTGTGACAACTGCCTTGTGTGAGAGCACACGTTACACAAATTATTACAAGATTATTATTTTTAATTTATTTCCACTAATAATATTATAACTATTTTAATGTTTTAAAAAAAAAATTTTGATGTTTTTTTTTTAATCTGATGGTCTGGACTAATCATGCATGCTGTCTCACATAGTTACGTCAGTACTCATGCATGCTGTCTCGCATAGTTACGCTGTCTCAGTATAGACACGGATGCTATTTTTGTAGATTGTAGAAAGGTTGTTCGTTCATTTTATCGTCAAAGATGGCAATTTAACACTCCACGGTTTAGAAATAAACCACTTTATGTTTCCATAAAGAGAACTGATTGTCTCTGTTGTTAAGGGACATAAAGAGAACTGATTGTCTCTGTTGTTAAGGGACATAAAGAGAACTGATTGTCTCTGTTGTTAAGGGACATAAAGAGAACTGATTGTCTCTGTTGTTAAGGGACATAAAGAGAACTGATTGTCTCTGTTGTTAAGGGACATAAAGAGAACTGATTGTCTCTGTTGTTAAGGGACATAAAGAGAACTGATTGTCTCTGTTGTTAAGGGACATAAAGAGAACTGATTGTCTCTGTTGTTAAGGGACATAAAGAGAACTGATTGTCTCTGTTGTTAAGGGACATAAAGAGAACTGATTGTCTCTGTTGTTAAGGGAGTAATCATTGTTAGCTGTTTGGTTTTCTTTCATTCTGTTTTCTGCACTGTTGATTATGAGTTCCTGATAGTCCAACCATGGGAAGAAGGTCAAGGTCTTTACAATCAATTTGAACCCCTGAAGACCTTTGGGTCTGTAAAATAGGATGACACCAGTTCAGGGTACAGGAAGACACATCTTATGAGACGTGATGAATAATGTCCTAGGTTCACGAAATTAGCAAGACATCATTTATTGCATTCGGTTTGCCAAACTGTTGGCGTGTAACGATATTGGTTAGCAGTGATGCGTTGGGACTCCTCATATGACTCCTATAACGACTCCTGTAAAGAATCATCTAGAGATTCCTCTAACGACTACTCTAAAAACTCCTCTAAGAACTCCTCTAACGAGTCCTCGTACGACTCCTCTAACGACTCCTCTAACGACTCTTCTAACGACTGCTCTAACGTCTCCTGTAAAGACTGCTCTAACGTCTCCTGTAAAGACTCCTCTAGCGACTGCCTCAAACGACTCCTCTAAGTACTCCTCTAACGAGTCCGATTACGACTCCTCTAACGACTCCTCTAACAACCATTACACATTTATTTTTAACATTAGCTTTAATAGAAATGATTTTTTTAAAGTCTGTGGCGACCTTGACCTACATGGCATTCGGAACGAACTCCCAAAAGCGCACTTCCTTAACACACTCAACCATATTATTCATATAATGGTATATAAACACCAACTTAACCCTACCCTGGGTACGCCAATGATTTTTAGTATCTTCAATTTCCTCTTCGCAGAGATTTATGTAAAAGTCAAAGAATTCGAGATTTATAAAATATTACGTTTTGTCTTAACTGTGTCCACCGGTTAAATGTGTCCATCTGTTAACTGTGTCCACCGGTTAAATGTGTCCATCTGTTAACTGTGTCCACCGGTTAACTGTGTCCACCGGTTAACTGTGTCCACCGGTTAAATGTGTCCATCTGTTAAATTTGCCCACCGGTTAACTGTGTCCACCGGTTAACTGTGTCCACTGGTTAACTGTGTCCACCGGTTAACTGTGTCCACCGGTTCACTGTGTCCACCTGTTCACTGTTTCCACCTGTTCACTGAGTCCACCTGTTCATTGTGTCCATCTGTTCATTATGTCTATCTTTTTGGCAGGTGCTTAAACTTCTTAAGTAGTTGTTGAGATGACCTGATCACTGCATACGGCACTGGACGTAGTTGATTCTTTATTCATTAATCTTATTTCCATCAACAGTCACGTAAGTAAAATGACGTCATTAATTTTATTTCTATCAACAGTCACGTAAGTAAAATGACGTCATTAATCTTATTTACATCAACAGTCACGTAAGTAAAATGACGTCATTAATCTTATTTACATCAACAGTCAAGTAAGTAAAATGACGTCATTAATCTTACTTCCTTCAACAGTCAAGTAAGTAAAATGACGTCATCCTGAGGAAAATGTAAAAAAATAATAAAAAAATAGTAATAATATCGGAGTTAAATCAACGGCAACAGTAACCAGGGCCTAGCAAGGCCGCCATCAGACCAACAGTAACCAGGGCCTAGCAAGGCCGCCATCAGACCAACAGTAACCAGGGCCTAGCAAGGCCGCCATCAGACCAACAGTAACCAGGGCCTAGCAAGGCCGCCATCAGACCAACAGTAACCAGGGCCTAGCAAGGCCGCCATCAGACCAACAGTAACCAGGGCCTAGCAAGGCCGCCATCAGACCAACAGTAACCAGGGCCTAGCAAGGCCGCCATCAGACCAACAGTAACCAGGGCCTAGCAAGGCCGCCATCAGACCAACAGTAACCAGGGCCTAGCAAGGCCGCCATCAGACCAACAGTAACCAGGGCCTAGCAAGGCCGCCATCAGACCAACAGTAACCAGGGCCTAGCAAGGCCGCCATCAGACCAACAGTAACCAGGGCCTAACAAGGCCGCCATCAGACCAACAGTAACCAGGGCCTAGCAAGGCCGCCATCAGACCAACAGTAACCAGGGCCTAGCAAGGCCGCCATCAGACCAACAGTAACCAGGGCCTAGCAAGGCCGCCATCAGACCAACAGTAACCAGGGCCTAGCAAGGCCGCCATCAGACCAACAGTAACCAGGGCCTAGCAAGGCCGCCATCAGACCAACAGTAACCAGGGCCTAGCAAGGCCGCCATCAGACCAACAGTAACCAGGGCCTAGCAAGGCCGCCATCAGACCAACAGTAACCAGGGCCTAGCAAGGCCGCCATCAGACCAACAGTAACCAGGGCCTAGCAAGGCCGCCATCAGACCAACAGTAACCAGGGCCTAGCAAGGCCGCCATCAGACCAACAGTAACCAGGGCCTAGCAAGGCCGCCATCAGACAAACAGTAACCAGGGCCTAGCAAGGCCGCCATCAGACCAACAGTAACCAGGGCCTAGCAAGGCCGCCATCAGACCAACAGTAACCAGGGCCTAGCAAGGCCGCCATCAGACCAACAGTAACCAGGGCCTAGCAAGGCCGCCATCAGACCAACAGTAACCAGGGCCTAGCAAGGCCGCCATCAGACCAACAGTAACCAGGGCCTAGCAAGGCCGCCATCAGACCAACAGTAACCAGGGCCTAGCAAGGCCGCCATCAGACCAACAGTAACCAGGGCCTAGCAAGGCCGCCATCAGACCAACAGTTACAGGGCCTAGCAAGGCCGCCATCAGACCAACAGTTACAGGGCCTAGCAAGGCCGCCATCAGACCAACAGTTACAGGGCCTAGCAAGGCCGCCATCAGACCAACAGTTACAGGGCCTAGCAAGGCCGCCATCAGACCAACAGTAACCAGGGCCTAGCAAGGCCGCCATCAGACCAACAGTAACCAGGGCCTAGCAAGGCCGCCATCAGACCAACAGTAACCAGGGCCTAGCAAGGCCGCCATCAGACCAACAGTAACCAGGGCCTAGCAAGGCCGCCATCAGACCAACAGTAACCAGGGCCTAGCAAGGCCGCCATCAGACCAACAGTAACCAGGGCCTAGCAAGGCCGCCATCAGACCAACAGTAACCAGGGCCTAGCAAGGCCGCCATCAGACCAACAGTAACCAGGGCCTAGCAAGGCCGCCATCAGACCAACAGTAACCAGGGCCTAGCAAGGCCGCCATCAGACCAACAGTAACAGGGCCTAGCAAGGCCGCCATCAGATCAACAGTTACAGGGCCTAGCAAGGCCGCCATCAGACCAACAGTAACCAGGGCCTAGCAAGGCCGCCATCAGACCAACAGTTACAGGGCCTAGCAAGGCCGCCATCAGACCAACAGTAACCAGGGCCTAGCAAGGCCGCCATCAGACCAACAGTTACAGGGCCTAGCAAGGCCGCCATCAGACCAACAGTTACAGGGCCTAGCAAGGCCGCCATCAGACCAACAGTTACAGGGCCTAGCAAGGCCGCCATCAGACCAACAGTTACAGGGCCTAGCAAGGCCGCCATCAGACCAACAGTAACAGGGCCTAGCAAGGCCGCCATCAGATCAACAGTTACAGGGCCTAGCAAGGCCGCCATCAGACCAACAGTAACAGGGCCTAGCAAGGCCGCCATCAGACCAACAGTAACAGGGCCTAGCAAGGCCGCCATCAGACCAACAGTAACAGGGCCTAGCAAGGCCGCCATCAGACCAACAGTAACAGGGCCTAGCAAGGCCGCCATCAGACCAACAGTAACCAGGGCCTAACAAGGCCGCCATCAGACCAACAGTAACCAGGGCCTAGCAAGGCCGCCATCAGACCAACAGTAACCAGGGCCTAGCAAGGCCGCCATCAGACCAACAGTAACCAGGGCCTAACAAGGCCGCCATCAGACCAACAGTAACAGGGCCTAGCAAGGCCGCCATCAGACCAACAGTAACAGGGCCTAGCAAGGCCGCCATCAGACCAACAGTAACCAGGGCCTAACAAGGCCGCCATCAGACCAACAGTAACCAGGGCCTAGCAAGGCCGCCATCAGACCAACAGTAACCAGGGCCTAACAAGGCCGCCATCAGACCAACAGTAACCAGGGCCTAGCAAGGCCGCCATCAGACCAACAGTAACCAGGGCCTAGCAAGGCCGCCATCAGACCAACAGTAACCAGGGCCTAGCAAGGCCGCCATCAGACCAACAGTTACAGGGCCTAGCAAGGCCGCCATCAGACCAACAGTTACAGGGCCTAGCAAGGCCGCCATCAGACCAACAGTTACAGGGCCTAGCAAGGCCGCCATCAGACCAACAGTTACAGGGCCTAGCAAGGCCGCCATCAGACCAACAGTAACAGGGCCTAGCAAGGCCGCCATCAGACCAACAGTAACAGGGCCTAGCAAGGCCGCCATCAGACCAACAGTAACAGGGCCTAGCAAGGCCGCCATCAGACCAACAGTAACAGGGCCTAGCAAGGCCGCCATCAGACCAACAGTAACCAGGGCCTAACAAGGCCGCCATCAGACCAACAGTAACCAGGGCCTAGCAAGGCCGCCATCAGACCAACAGTAACCAGGGCCTAGCAAGGCCGCCATCAGACCAACAGTAACCAGGGCCTAACAAGGCCGCCATCAGACCAACAGTAACCAGGGCCTAACAAGGCCGCCATCAGACCAACAGTAACAGGGCCTAGCAAGGCCGCCATCAGACCAACAGTAACAGGGCCTAGCAAGGCCGCCATCAGACCAACAGTAACCAGGGCCTAACAAGGCCGCCATCAGACCAACAGTAACCAGGGCCTAGCAAGGCCGCCATCAGACCAACAGTAACCAGGGCCTAACAAGGCCGCCATCAGACCAACAGTAACCAGGGCCTAGCAAGGCCGCCATCAGACCAACAGTAACCAGGGCCTAGCAAGGCCGCCATCAGACCAACAGTAACCAGGGCCTAGCAAGGCCGCCATCAGACCAACAGTAACCAGGGCCTAGCAAGGCCGCCATCAGACCAACAGTAACCAGGGCCTAACAAGGCCGCCATCAGACCAACAGTAACCAGGGCCTAACAAGGCCGCCATCAGACCAACAGTAACCAGGGCCTAGCAAGGCCGCCATCAGACCAACAGTAACCAGGGCCTAGCAAGGCCGCCATCAGACCAACAGTAACCAGGGCCTAGCAAGGCCGCCATCAGACCAACAGTAACCAGGGCCTAGCAAGGCCGCCATCAGACCAACAGTAACCAGGGCCTAGCAAGGCCGCCATCAGACCAACAGTAACCAGGGCCTAACAAGGCCGCCATCAGACCAACAGTAACCAGGGCCTAACAAGGCCGCCATCAGACCAACAGTTACAGGGCCTAACAAGGCCGCCATCAGACCAACAGTAATCAGGGCCTAACAAGGCCGCCATCAGACCAACAGTAACCAGGGCCTAGCAAGGCCGCCATCAGACCAACAGTAACCAGGGCCTAACAAGGCCGCCATCAGACCAACAGTAACCAGGGCCTAGCAAGGCCGCCATCAGACCAACAGTAACCAGGGCCTAGAAAGGCCGCCATCAGACCAACAGTAACCAGGGCCTAACAAGGCCGCCATCAGACCAACAGTAACCAGGGCCTAACAAGGCCGCCATCAGACCAACAGTAACCAGGGCCTAGCAAGGCCGCCATCAGACCAACAGTAACCAGGGCCTAGCAAGGCCGCCATCAGACCAACAGTAACCAGGGCCTAGCAAGGCCGCCATCAGACCAACAGTAACCAGGGCCTAGCAAGGCCGCCATCAGACCAACAGTAACCAGGGCCTAGCAAGGCCGCCATCAGACCAACAGTAACCAGGGCCTAACAAGGCCGCCATCAGACCAACAGTAACCAGGGCCTAACAAGGCCGCCATCAGACCAACAGTAACCAGGGCCTAGCAAGGCCGCCATCAGACCAACAGTAACCAGGGCCTAGCAAGGCCGCCATCAGACCAACAGTAACCAGGGCCTAACAAGGCCGCCATCAGACCAACAGTAACCAGGGCCTAGCAAGGCCGCCATCAGACCAACAGTAACCAGGGCCTAACAAGGCCGCCATCAGACCAACAGTAACCAGGGCCTAGCAAGGCCGCCATCAGACCAACAGTAACCAGGGCCTAACAAGGCCGCCATCAGACCAACAGTAACCAGGGCCTAACAAGGCCGCCATCAGACCAACAGTAACCAGGGCCTAGCAAGGCCGCCATCAGACCAACAGTAACCAGGGCCTAACAAGGCCGCCATCAGACCAACAGTAACCAGGGCCTAACAAGGCCGCCATCAGACCAACAGTAACCAGGGCCTAGCAAGGCCGCCATCAGACCAACAGTTACAAGGCCTAACAAGGCCGCCATCAGATCAACAGTTACAGGGCCTAACAAGGCCGCCATCAGACCAACAGTAACCAGGGCCTAGCAAGGCCGCCATCAGACCAACAGTTACAGGGCCTAGCAAGGCCGCCATCAGACCAACAGTTACAGGGCCTAGCAAGGCCGCCATCAGACCAACAGTAACCAGGGCCTAGCAAGGCCGCCATCAGACCAACAGTAACCAGGGCCTAGCAAGGCCGCCATCAGACCAACAGTAACCAGGGCCTAGCAAGGCCACCATCAGACCAACAGTAACCAGGGCCTAGCAAGGCCGCCATCAGACCAACAGTAACCAGGGCCTAGCAAGGCCGCCATCAGACCAACAGTAACCAGGGCCTAACAAGGCCGCCATCAGACCAACAGTTACAGGGCCTAGCAAGGCCGCCATCAGACCAACAGTTACAGGGCCTAGCAAGGCCGCCATCAGACCAACAGTTACAGGGCCTAGCAAGGCCGCCATCAGACCAACAGTAACCAGGGCCTAGCAAGGCCGCCATCAGACCAACAGTTACAGGGCCTAGCAAGGCCGCCATCAGACCAACAGTTACAGGGCCTAGCAAGGCCGCCATCAGACCAACAGTTACAGGGCCTAGCAAGGCCGCCATCAGACCAACAGTTACAGGGCCTAACAAGGCCGCCATCAGACCAACAGTTACAGGGCCTAACAAGGCCGCCATCAGACCAACAGTTACAGGGCCTAGCAAGGCCACCATCAGATCAACAGTTACAGGGCCTAACAAGGCCGCCATCAGATCAACAGTTACAGGGCCTAACAAGGCCGCCATCAGACCAACAGTTACAGGGCCTAACAAGGCCGCCATCAGATCAACAGTTACAGGGCCTAACAAGGCCACCATCAGATCAACAGTTACAGGGCCTAACAAGGTCGCCATCAGACCAACAGTTACAGGGCCTAACAAGGCCGCCATCAGATCAACAGTTACAGGGCCTAACAAGGCCGCCATCAGACCAACAGTTACAGGGCCTAACAAGGCCGCCATCAGATCAACAGTTACAGGGCCTAACAAGGCCACCATCAGATCAACAGTTACAGGGCCTAACAAGGCTGCCATCAGACCAACAGTTACAGGGCCTAACAAGGCCGCCATCAGATCAACAGTTACAGGGCCTAACAAGGCCACCATCAGATCAACAGTTACAGGGCCTAACAAGGCCGCCATCAGATCAACAGTTACAGGGCCTACCAAGGCCACCATCAGATCAACAGTTACAGGGCCTAACAAGGCCACCATCAGATCAACAGTTACAGGGCCTAACAAGGCCGCCATCAGACCCACAGTTACAGGGCCTAACAAGGCCACCATCAGATCAACAGTTACCGGGCCTAACAAGGCCGCCATCAGACCAACAGTTACAGGGCCTAACAAGGCCGCCATCAGACCAACAGTTACAGGGCCTAACAAGGCCACCATCAGATCAACAGTTACAGGGCCTAACAAGGCCGCCATCAGACCCACAGTTACAGGGCCTAACAAGGCCACCATCAGATCAACAGTTACAGGGCCTAACAAGGCCGCCATCAGACCAACAGTTACAGGGCCTAACAAGGCCGCCATCAGATCAACAGTTACAGGGCCTAACAAGGCCGCCATCAGACCAACAGTTACAGGGCCTAACAAGGCCACCATCAGATCAACAGTTACAGGGCCTAACAAGGCCGCCATCAGACCAACAGTTACAGGGCCTAACAAGGCCGCCATCAGACCAACAGTTACAGGGCCTAACAAGGCCGCCATCAGACCCACAGTTACATCATCATTCCATCACTTCTGTCCACCGGTGGCCATTTTACAAGTGGCATCACAATGTTGAAACGTCTATGTCAAGATCAGTTATTTGTAGAATAACTTATTCTCTTATAATATATACAATTTTATTTTACTTGAACTTTAAAATCGGCACTTCTTATTTTTTTCCTTTGTATTGCAACGTGTAAGTCATCAGCAGACAAAACTTGCTTGTAGTATGTCGTTTTGGCACACGGGTCCACCTGTAAACTGCCCAGGGTCCCCGAGTGCAGGGGCCACCAAACTTTTTTCACGGCTGGCCGGATAACGATAAAAATGACGAGCACGGGCCGTATAATCATTCTGTGCAATACTTGCAAGACACATAATCATTCTGTGCAATACTTGGAGGCCACATAATCATTCTGTGAAATACTTGCAAGCCACATAATCATTCTGTGCATACTTGGAGGCCACATAATCATTCTGTGCAATACTTGCAAGCCAGAACAAAAAGCTCTGAGGAAAAAACGAAAAATTATGTTTAGTATTCTATGTTAATCAAGAGTGAATGGCGTGCAATGTAATCATGGGTGAGTGGCGTGCAATGTAATCATGGGTGAGTGGCGTGCAATGTAATCATGGGTGAGTGGCGTGCAAAGTAATCATGGGTGAGTGGCGTGCAATGTAATCATGGGTGAGTGGCGTGTAGTGTACAAAAAACAAAGACAACAAAGACATTTATTGACTAAATAAGTGATCAAAGAAGGCGACGTTAGCAAAAAGATAGTTATATCAGATCTAGTGCGTACAGTTACATCATATCTAGTGCGTACAGTTACATCATATCTAGTGCGTACAGTTACATCAGACGTAGTGCGTACAGTTACATCAGATCTAGTGCGTTCAGTTACATCATATCTAGTGCGTACAGTTACATCAGACCTAGTGCGTATAGTTACATCAGATCTAGTGCATACAGTTACATCAGACCTAGTGCGTACAGTTACATCAGACCTAGTGCGTACAGTTACATCAGACCTAGTGCGTACAGTTACATCAGACCTAGTCGCACATTTTCGAATCTCACAAACTAAGCAGCAAAAATGTTTAATGAGATTTGGGAAATAGATGTTTAGATTTTAAGATAGCAGCAATTTTTGCTTTGGAATTGTTGCATCCAATCAAGGGAATAGCTGTCAAATGTTCATCCGTCAATCTCGTTCGATGTGTTGACTTCCTGTTTGCTCACAGACATAAGATGTTCCAAACACTGATGTCATACTAGCGGTACCAGCCATACCAGCGGTACCAGCCATACCAGCGGTACGAGCCATACCAGCGGTACCAGCCATACCAGCGGTACCAGCGGTACCAGCCATACCAGCGGTACCAGCCATACCAGCGGTACCAGCCATACCAGCGGTACCAGCCATACCAGCGGTACCAGCCATACCAGCGGTACCAGCCATACCAGCGGTACCAGCCATACCAGCGGTACCAGCCATACCAGCGGTACCAGCCATACCAGCGGTACCAGCCATACTAGCGGTACCAGCCATACCAGCGGTACCAGCCATACCAGCGGTACCAGCCATACCAGCGGTACCAGCCATACCAGCGGTACCAGCCATACCAGCGGTACCAGCCATACCAGCGGTACCAGCGGTACCAGCCATACCAGCGGTACCAGCCATGCCAGCGGTACCAGCCATACCAGAGGCAAATTTCTTCAGTTTCGGAAACTCAACATCAGGTAAGCAGCGGTAAATTTCACCAAGTTTTCCTTCTCTGTGCTTCTCTTTCCTTCTCTGTGCTTCTCTTTCTTTCTCTGTGCTTCTCTTTCAACAAGCCATTTGCTTGCTAATCAATGAGCTCTAATTGTAGGTCAACTGTCACGTCATCAAGGTTACAATCAAACGGATTCTGAAACAAAAGAATAGCGTTCTCAATTCTGTCAAGATCTAAAAATCTCTCAAAAAAAATCTTCCTATCACCCATTTACAGTTTGTGGTAGTTGTCTGACTACGATATATTAGCGGGAATAGGCTTACTGGATATTGATTCTATCATAACCAGCATTTCCTAAACAATAAATCTGAAATTACTTGGTGGTTTTCTTGAATGATTTCATCATTTGACAGGTTCTTATTTAAATACGCAGATCTGACTTTGTGTTTGAACAACGTTCAATTTCACCAGTAACTTTATTTTTACCTGTGACAGAGTGTGGTCATGTGATCTGCACGTTCACCTAATTATTAATTAATAGCAATAGCAAAGTGACCGCATGTTGCAATATAAATGTCGGTCATTTATTTTTAGATGTTAACTTTTTTAAGGCTGATCCCATCCCACTAGGCACTTCTGATCCCACTAGGCACTTCTGATCCCACTAGGCACTTCTGATCCCACTAGGCACTTCTGATCCCACTAGGCACTTCGGTGCGAGTAGTTATTCTATTCATTACATACTGTATGTTTATTTATTTACTTTTTTACGATACCATATTGTACGGTTTTTTGGAGTTCGAGGGTAAACAAGTCTGTAATAAACAAGAAAATCTACATACGATCATTTAATATTGAAAATGGTAGTTTAAGGCGCATAGCATTCTAAACATAATAATTAAATTTAACTTGTATTTCAACGTCTTGTGGTCAATACGTTTATCAAGCAAATTCAAGTACATTCAGCGGGCCGGATGAGCTGACGTCGCGGGCTGATCTGGCCCACGGGCCGTATTTTGGTGAGCCCTGCCCTACTGGATGGGATATTTGTACTAGTTAACGCTTGCTGATATGCTAAAAAGATTGGGGGTGGGGCTATTATCGAGTAAATAATATATTTTATATCAATGTTAATTTGTTATGTTCAATGTTAACTTCTCATATAAAGGGGCCCGAGACATAGAAAGGTTTGTAAACTCCGCTATATATTGAAATCTACTTCACTTGTTAACCCCAATACACAATATATTACATACTAAATCTACAACTACCCAATACTAAACGAAAGAAAACCCATGCCATCTGGCTCTACCATCTGGCTCTACCATCTGACTCTACCATATGGCTCTACCATCTGGCTCTACCATCTGGCTCTACCACTCCATGACCATCCACACCCTGACACAACACTGCAAGTGGACACCAGCATTCTACCTTGTATACACACAAACATACACATACACACACCCCCACCTACCCACCCTTAACACATGCACTTACAACACATACACTCCCATAAGCACCACACCCACTCCTCCCCCCCCCCACCTTATTAAGATAACATCCACGTCGCACATCACACTCACCCACATCACACTCATCTACAACACACTCATCCCATCTCTCTCATGCCCATCACACCCACCCACATCACACCCACCCACATCACACCCACCCACGTCACTCACCCAAGGTTCGATCCAAAAGCAAAAACAAGTTTTCTCCCTCTTGTTGTGTACCTTGTGCAAAAACTTGTAGGTTCAAGGACGTTGACACTGCCACAATAAAATCTGCATCCATGCATTTTTTTTTTTTAAATCGAACCTTATTTTTTTCTCTGAAACCAACCAGCCAGCCAGCTTGCCAGCCCTGTATCGATTGTTAGCCCGCAGTAAATCGATGGTTGCGTGGACCAAGTCGGATGGCGGCTGCAAAATAATCTAGGTGAGCGAAGACAAATCTGGTCAGAATAAGAAAATAGTGGTGATGTAGGGGAAGCAATTCAGTATATATTAATTATAATTGTTTTTTTTTAACAGTTGCCTACCTTATATGATTAAACTCCCCTTGATTACTTTACTTTTTTTAGTATTCAACATGATTTTTGACAATCACTGCTACCTCAACAAGTGTTAAGACTTAAGATAACTTGCTGAATGGGTCGTATTCTATCAAATGTTATAAGGGTTCTTTCATCATAAAAAAACTTAAATATTAATAAAAAATAGTTTTCACCAGGGAGACTTCAGGGAGACTTCAGGGAGACTTCAGGGTGACTTCAGGGAGACTTGACTTCAGGGAGACTTCAGGGAAACTTCAGGGAGACTTCTTTCCTGGATTAAATTACTATTTCTTGCCAATGGAGTACGTGTAAAATCGAGCGAAGAAGTATTCATTTGTAGAGCGACTTTCCTCTATCAAACATTGTAGGTCATGACCTAGTTCTCTGTGAGCGACTTTCCTCTATCAAACATTGTAGGTCATGACCTAGTTCTCTGTGAGCGACTTTCCTCTATCAAACATTGTAGGTCATGACCTAGTTCTCTGTGAGCGACTTTCCTCTATCAAACATTGTAGGTCATGACCTAGTTCTCTGTGAGCGACTTTCCTCTATCAAACATTGTAGGTCATGACCTAGTTCTCTGTTAGCGACTTAACTCCATCAAACAGTGTAGCTCGTGACCTAGTTTAATTCAAGAATGTTTTGTCAAATGTCATTAGTCAAATGTTATCAAATCAAACATGGATCAGTTTTTAATGATCTAGAAAATGTCAATCTATACAACAGGAAAGAGTGATTATCAAATCAAAAATCTTGTTACCGCCTACTTTACTTGCGGCCTCAAAATGTTATGACCTTCATAACGTGTCGGTATACTTCCCAACATGTTACGGCCTCGTTGTCTAGGGTCTTTCTCTAGGTCCCTTTTAATGACACAATAAGTCCACAAAAGAGTTACACAACTCTATCCTTTATTTACTTTATACACAAATGTAATGCCACATGGCCAGGAATAGTACTTAAGGAATAACACACGTTTCTCAACAACTGCTCGGGCTCTCTATACAAAAATATCTTGGTCTCCTTCGTCCTATCTCTCTCAAGCACTAACTAATCTCTGATCTTCCTAACACAAAAACTATCTATACAATTCTCTACCAATGTCTCTCTACCTCTACTAACTGCCTAACACACACTCCTAATATACACACTCACTCGTTTATTAATAACTCCCTCTCCTACCAATGACCATTCAGCCACAACAACACAATTCATAATACAACTCATGCACCCAAAAAGTGTTCACACCAACAACAGTGGTTCTCATATAAATCATGTTCACAACAAATCTCTTTTCCACAAAACATTTTTTTAAAAAATAACATTAAATGTATCTGTCAAATAGAATCTTGTGTTAAGTTTGTTATTTTTGTTTTAAGGAGATGGGGCGTTATGCATGTGAATAGTTATGTGCGGGGTTTTCAAGCTTATGATATACATGGTTTATATAAATGGGGCAACATACGTATATATAAATGACAACAGTCAACACTTTGGCTTCATGCAATAGCTCAATTTTCGAGGCTAAAACTAAAAGCGAGTTGGACAACAACAAAAAAGAAGCAAAAGTACTTTTAGAAAAATTATTTCTTTTAGCATTTTGCTCAATTTTTTTAAAATTATACGTCTAAACTTTAAAACATTTGCTTTCCTCCCCTTGCCACCCCCTCCCTCACTTTCTCTCTAAACCAAATCCTTGCGTGATACATCTTATTGTCTCTGTTGTTGTCCTCAGATTGTGATACATCTTATTGTCTCTGTTGTTGTCCTCAGATTGTGATACATCTTATTGTCTCTGTTGTTGGCCTCAGATTGCGATACATCTTATTGTCTCTGTTGTTGTCCTCAGATTGTGATACATCTTATTGTCTCTGTTGTTGGCCTCAGATTGCGATACATCTTATTGTCTCTGTTGTTGGCCTCAAATTGTGATACATCTTATTGTCTCGTTGTTGGCCGCAGATTGTGATACATCTTATTGTCTCTGTTGTTGTCCTCAAATTGTGATACATCTTATTGTCTCGTTGTTGGCCTCAGATTGTGATACATTTTATTGTCTCTGTTGTTGGCCTCAGATTGCGATACATCTTATTGTCTCTGTTGTTGTCCTCAGATTGTGATACATCTTATTGTCTCTGTTGTTGTCCTCAGATTGTGATACATCTTATTGTCTCTGTTGTTGGCCTCAGATTGTGATACATCTTATTGTCTCTGTTGTTGGCCTCAGATTGTGATACATCTTATTGTCTCTGTTGTTGGCCTCAAATTGTGATACATCTTATTGTCTCTGTTGTTGTCCTCAGATTGTGATACATTTTATTGTCTCTGTTGTTGTCCTCAAATTGTGTGTTGAAGTCTTTGACGATAAACAATAAGGAGTGCTCCTAGACATATCCCATGTAACTGTGTATTGGTACTGTACATATCCCATGTTACTGTGTATTGGTACTGTACATATCCCATGTTACTGTGTATTGGTACTGTACATATCCCATGTAACTGTGTATTGGTACTGTACATGTCCCATGTTACTGTGTATTGGTACTGAACATATCCCATGTAACTGTGTATTGGTACTGTACATATCCCATCTAACTGTGTATAGGTACTGAACATATCCCATCTAACTGTGTATTGGTACTGCACACATCACATCTAACTGTGTATTGGTACTGTACATGTCCCATGTTACTGTGTATTGGTACTGAACATATCCCATCTAACTGTGTATTGGTACTGCACACATCCAATCTGTGTATTGGTACTGTACATATCCCATGTTACTGTGTATTGGTACTGTACATGTCCTATCTAACTGTGTATTGATACTGCACACATCCCATCTAACTGTGTATTGGTACTGTACATATCCCATGTTACTGTGTATTGGTACTGCACATATCCCATGTAACTGTGTACTGGTACTGTACATATCCCATGTTACTGTGTATTGGTACTGTACATAAATGAAACATACCTATAACAAAGTAACCTGCGCCTCTATATAAATTGAAGTTACATTTATTGTCTAAGCCAGAGATTTGAATAAAAGGTTTTACAACTCATTTATTAAAGTTACAAAGTAAATCAAGCTCACGTGACCTCTGACCTCAGCGTGACCGTTGACCCCGGGTTAAAAACTCCGTCGTCAAATCATATAAGACACACTTAGACATACACTAAAGGTACCAACCGGCCAATCAAGAACTACCGGCCAACCGGCCAATCAAGAACTATCGGCCAACCGGCCAATCAAGAACTACCGTCCAATCAAGAACTACTGGCTAATGAAGAACTACTGGCTAATGAAGAACTTCTGGCTAATGAAGAACTACTGGCTAATGAAGAACTACTGGCTAATCAAGAACTACTGGCTAATCAAGAACTACTGGCCAATCAAGAACTACTGGCTAATCAAGAACTACCGGCCAATCAAGAACTACTGGCTAATCAAGAACTACCGGCCAACCAAGGACTACTGGCCAATCAAGAAATACTGGCTAATCAAGAACTACCGGCCAATCAAGAACTACTGGCTAATCAAGAACTACTGGCCAATCAAGAGCTACTGGCCAATCAAGAACTACCGGCCAATCAAGAACTACTGGCCAATCAAGAACTACCGGCCAATCAAGAACTACTGGCCAATCAAGAACTACTGGCCAATCAAGAGTTACCGGCTAATCAAGAACTACTGGTCGCATGTGTTTATTATATTTAATATGTCATTTATCTGTTAATAAAGAACTTTTCAATTTATATATCATATTTATTTTTGTAAACAATAATGATAAATCTTATACCCTTAACCCCCCTCTCAACCCCCCCTCAACCCCCCTTAACCCCCCTCAACCCCCCCTCAAACCCCACCCCCCCACCACCACCAAAAAAAAATCGTATTTTTTTCCTTTTAGAAATAGAACTGACTTATCTCAGATGTTTACAGAAATCTCTGCTGTTTTAATACCTGCTAAAACATGTGCTTTTAATGCAACTGGTGATCTGTTGTTTAATATGTACGTATGTCTACTAACATCAAAATGTAAGCTACAGCCGTCCTCAGAACATTCCATACGACTGCAGGTCGATGGCTGAAAAGGTCATGTTGAGTGTCGTGGTGTGTCGTGGTGTGCTACTGCGCAAGGTCCAACCCAGCAACCTCTGGCTCAGGACCTTCTCTCAACATTCCATGTTGGTGACAAGCATGACTTAAAGTGTTACCCATATACAAGTAATATCCACTTGCTAGCGTTATCCAGTTGCACGTGATATCTGGATACAAGAATTATGGATAGATATTGTTTTCAAGCTAAAAAAAATCCAAAAAAGGTTGGATCTGCTTTATATGAATTATCCATTATCATGGGTGATCCAGTTTCATTAGTGATATGTATATATAAATATATATATATATATATATATATTATTTTTTTAAACAGCTCTTCCGTTGCCTAGCAACCTTCATTCATTATCGAAATGCAAATCACCGCTCTCGGCAGACGGCACATAACTCATATTAGAAACATTTAAACAGACGGGTCAGATAGGTACAGCGGTTATCCATCATGATATGTTATCCAAATAAAGGTTTTATCCAAAGGAAGACTTTATCCGGAAACAGACGTGATCCATAAATCCATATACAGAAACTACTATCCATAAACAGTTGTCACCAATTAACAAGAATTTTCAAGGTACAGAAGTCATGCATGTGCAGAAGTCATGCATGTGCAGATGTCATGCAGGTGCAGAAGTCATGCAGGTGCAGAAGTCATGCAGGTACAGAAGTCATGCAGATGCAGAAGTCATGCAGGTACATCCGTTTCCAGGGACATGAGTTATTCGTGTAAAGAAGTTATCCATGTACACGAGTTATCCAGGTACGGAAGTTATCTTGATGTACAAGTTATCACTGTGTACACATTAACCATGCGCAGAAGCTATCCATGTATATACGTTATCCAGGTTCAATCTCTCAGATAATCGATAGGTTTTCTTTCTTTTTGTGACATATCCATGACAAGTATCCATGACAAGTATCCATGACAAGTATCCATGACAAGTATCCATGACAAGCATCCATGACAAGCATCCATGACAAGACTCGCTTAATGTTACTTCAGACCACGAACTCAACATCGTAGATGTTGCTGTCCAGACAAACAGACCAGTTGGTAACTCAATAATCCATAAAGGAAGCAAAAATTTAATCCAAGTGATAATCCGTGAATGATGTTACACATTGATATCCGGATGATACTCCTAAACATTATTCACTTGCCAAACTATCCATCCACTGTTTTGGATGGTAACAATAACACCAACGATTGTGGAGACTCGTGGCTGTCAGAGCAGCGTTCATCAGTCTTGTGACCTGGTGTAGGATGCCATCACACGGTTTTATATAGTTGTTGCAGCGCAACAACTAAGTGCGTATTCTCGCGATGACGCGTGGGGGAGGGGGGTGTGTGCTCATTACAGCAGTGACCCCGTGGCCATTTTCATTAGTGACGTCAGGCCTACGTCAGACCGGGTATTGAAATTGACTGGAATCAATATCTCCCCCCACTAGTGCTATCGATTTTCGCGTCCGAAAATAGCATCGCGTCTCAGAGTCGCTCGTTATAGCTCGCTGTTGCGTAGATGTGAGTGGATCGGGCGTGCGGATTTGGGGCGGGGGGGGGGGGAGGGGCGGAGGGAGGGCATCGATTCGTTCCACGTTTAGGGCTTCTATTTTGAAATTCGTTGTTTCCAAAAATAGCAAGCTGAGCTGGGATGTTTGTATTTTATTATTTTATTATTTTATTATTTTATTTCATTCACGTAAACTGGTCTTCATTTTGAAATGCTTTATTTCTTGATCCAAGTGTTATGTCTAAAGGCATACGTGTTCCAACATGGAATTGTTCATCTTTCATGTGAACACTAATTTAACATAGAATTGTTCATCTTTCATGTGAACACTAATTTAACATGAAATTAACATTCGGCTATGCGTTGTTGTTGTATTAAAATAGACACGAACTGTCCATTTAATATAGCGGTTCTCAACTTGTGTTTCGAACGACCGTTACACAGGGGTCGCTAAAGACCATCGGAAAACACATTTCTTAAGTAGCAACGAAAATAATTTTATAGTTGGTGGGGGTGGGGGGTGGAGTCATTACAACATGAGGAACATATTAAAGTGTCTTTGTATTAAGAAAGTTGAGAACCACTGATTTAATATGATATGATTGTCATTGATCAAAACTAAGTCAGTGATGTGGCTAGATTGAAGATAAACTCAAATGTTAGTTAGTGATGTGGTTCCGATGAGCGGGAAATCAAATGTGGGTCATTGATGTGGTTACCATGAGAGGGAAATGAAGTGGGTCAGGGGTGTGGGTACTATAAGCGGGGAATCAAGTGTGGTTCAGTGATGTGGTACTGACAGGGCCATTACAATCGTGAATCAATACAGTGTCAAACGTTTAATGGTCGTCCTTGACCTAATTACATAGTAGATCGAATAAGCTTAGTTTACTGTGTGAGAGACAGACCTTGTCTCAACTAAGATTGGAACTGGTTGGTCAAGATTGGAACTGGTTGGTCAAGAATGGAACTGGTTGGTCAAGATTGAAACGTGTTGGTCAAGATTGGAACTGATTGGTCATGATTGGAATTGGTTGGTCGAAATTATAGGTGAGTCATTGGTGTTAACCTTTTAGATATATTTTGCTTCTGGTGTGTCCTGCTTCTTTGTCGCAGCCGGCTCTCCCCTACTCCACATGTTTTATATCAATGGTACTAGAGACCGACTGAATTTCAGAATAACAGAAAAGTTAACTTTCGGCTTAATTTCGGTTTCGGCCGAAACAGAAAAGTAAACTTTCGATTTAATTTCGGTTTCGGCCGAAACAGAAAAGTTAACTTTCGGTTTAATTTCTGTTTCGTCCGAAAGTGATTAAGACGTTCGACCATCTGACCGAAAGTGATTGAGGTTTTCGGTCATCTACCAGAAGTCAGATATCTGTCTCTAACCGATCCGATATGCATTATTGTTCGACGTCTAGCTCTCATCGTATGTTATATGACTAATACTCTATGAAAACTGCTCACAGCTGCATGATGACCCACTTGCCATTTATTTCAAAAAAATTAAATTTCCCTCAGACCCAGACAAATGTAAACAGTTTTGTGGAAGAAAAACTAATGGAATGGTAATATTTATATCATTATTTTGTTTTAACTTTTTTAAAAATCAAATTTGGAATCCTAGATTAATTCAATTCATTCATTTGTGATATTCAATTTGATTTATCATTATCATGCTCATCAATGTTGACATAGGCAAAGGTGAATAATATTGAATAATCCTAGGGAGTTGTAATATTTCCATTAATATTTTTGTTTCAATTTTTTTAAATTAAGGAAACTTAGGCTTTTTCAATTCATTCGTTTCTTGAAATTCATCATTTTATCATGCTCATAAACATTGTTATTGACGAAATAACACACGTGTGCATGTACCACGGGTTTGTATTATAATTATGCTGTAGGCCTACTGTAGACCTGTTTACATTTATGATTTTGGCGACCAATTTCGATGTCGTTTGCCATTCTCCGCCGAGACCCTTTAGAACAGCGGTTCTCAACCTGTCCGAGACCCTTTCCCGGGGGTCGCCTAAGACCATTGGAAAACACACATTTCCGATGCCGATGGTCTTAGAAACCGATTGATTTGGTCTAGCTGAAAAACCAGACATGTCACACATTTGCATTTATGAGATATACCCCTTGAACTATTCACCCCATAATAAAGCTTAAACTGAAAATGAAAACTACTGCAAAAATCAGCTCGTTTACGGTTAATAGCGGATTATAAATAGGGCATAATATAGACGAATCAGAAGAGTAGAATAATGCTACTATTGTAATCTACGATATTAAGCTTTTAAAGTGAAAATTAAAATGCAAAAGTAAATATCGTTTTAGGAAGCAGAGTCTTTCTAGTCATAATTCATGGGGTAAAGATAGTCACTGTTCAAGTCTCATGTGATTAGAAGCAGTGTACTGAGAGAAAATTTTAGGATTAAGTTTAATCAGTTTTAGTAGCCTTCACCTGCAGTCAGTTCTATTTTTCCCAAGCTCAGCATGCTGTCGTACTAAGTTACGTCTCTGTTCAAAATTGCCTCTGATTAACAAAGATTGCCTGATAACGGCAAAAAATAAAAAATAAAACGCAAAATAAAAGTATGCTCGTCTATTGCTTCACACCTTCTTTTGAATCTGACCACTGAGTGATGAGAGCATTACAATGATTTACAACATAGTCATTGTCAATTGTATTTAGTCCCATCTGATTAAACGCTGTTAAACACGTTATAAAATATCTCTATGTTTTCATTGTTATTGAAAATGCAGGCCCTTATCTTTTATGTTATTAATCAAAGTCTTACAGTGAACTGAGTAATGACTGATGTGTATGTGTAAAATAGCATAACATAAGCCATATTCCATAAATTTCAGTACCAGTTCAAGGTCAAAATGAGTCATATTACTTATATGTCACGTATAATTTATAATAAGCTGAATGATAATGGCACTGTGAAAGTAGAAACTTGGTAAAATTTATTACATTATCATTGAGTAATTACACGGAATTTACACCACATGTACAGGATCTCAGTGGCATGTACAAGATCTCGGTGGCTTGTACATGCTTTAGTTTAAAAAAAAAACTCTACGATTTTTTGAAAAATCTTTGTTTTTATTTCGGCCACAATTTGTTTTCTTATTTAGAGCGGTCACTTAAGTTTCATAAGTGCTGAATAAGAGATGGAATTGTAATAAAATAGAGTTAAATTATTAAATTTCAATTTTCTGTGGAAAAAGTGACAAATCACAATATTGAGTAGGCCTGATAATAAGCTGTAAAAATCTGTCACAAAATACCTAGTAACATATTTATTTTAAAAGTAAAATGGTATCATTAAATACAGGCAAATTATAGAATTGTATCTTTACTTGGGAAAATGTTGGATACTTTCAAACTTTAAAATCACCTTTTCTCAAACTCTTCAAAATGTTACATGTCTATTTTTTACACTGAGATCAACAATATAGGGCCTACCATATTTTAGCAAACCATCCCATGACAATGGATCGTGTAGAGAAGAATGTTAACAAAAGAAAATACTGTGAGGATTATTTGCAGTCTACCTAAATAATATCAACATGGATTGAGCAACCCAAATGTGTTATTTGTTGTGAACTTCTATCAGGCGAATTTATGAAGCCGAACAAACTAAAACGCCATTTCGACAGCAAACATCCGAGTTTTGCCGGCAAGGGTAGAAGTAAAGCTGATGGGCTCCAGAAAGCCAGACTTGACACTGATGGCAAGTACCACAAACAAAACGTAGCAGCCGTTGAAGCTTCATATTTGGTGGCACTCAGGATCGCCAGAGCTATGACACCTCACACCATTGCTAAAGATTTATTGCGTTATGATCGAAGACGAATTTGTTACGAAATTGAGTACAATTTCCTTATCTAACGACACTGTCCGTAGACTTGTTGTTGAAGATGATCTTCGTTGTGCTCTTGCAAAGACTGCCCCGAACATTTCTGATCTGGTAAGAGGCAATTTTTACCTTCGCACCTAGGTTGGTTTTTTACGCATACTGTCGCAAAATGTAGCAATGTAGTTTACTGTTGTTATTTTAAGACTGTTACTTATGCTACGCCATGCTACAAGACAAAATCTCATTTATTTGTAGTTCACAATATAAAAGTACTTATTGATTTTTGTGATTAATCACTATGCTTGAATTATGTTCAATTTGTAACCATGAAAATAAATCCTGCATCTCAGATATTTACATTACTATTCATAACAGGAGCAAAATAACATCAAAGAAGTAGCAACGAAAATAAGTGTATGGTTGGGGGTCGCCACAACTTGAGGAACTGCAAAAAGGGGTCGCGGCATTAAAAAGGTTGAGAACCGCTGTTTTAGAAGAACAATTTTAAGAAATCCGGTTAAAACAATTTCCTCTACCAAAGGGGCGAGGGAGGTTGGTCACCGAACGAAATAATGACGTCACCAGCACGGAAAGACTAATGTGTTGGTACTAGGCTAAATATGAATACAGCGATATCTTGCCAGCTATTTATGAAAACACAAAGCACTAGTATGACGATAACCGCGAAACATAATGATGCTTTTTGTATACCCTTAATAACTGATAGTTATGTAGCCGGGTGGAGGTGTGTGATGATACTGATGGCTGACAGTTTTACTAAAACAAACTAAGAAAATGCAGGTCTGAGGACTATAGCTTTTTTTTTGGAAACTAACAAAGAGAAGTAAAGGAAAGGTCCCGAAAAGGAAATAAAAGGAAAGGGACAATACCTGCTAAGAAACAAATAATACAGGTCAACAGTGTCCTGCCTAACAATGAATAACACAGAGAACAAATAAGCCTATTTACTAACCCTGTAAATACAGGGTGTGACGAAATATACTTAACTAAGTTTCATGACAAAGGTAATCACGTGGCAGTGTTGAACTTGTAGCACGCGCACTGTTACACAAAGGACCAGTGTGAGATGTGAGGGCTAGCATAAAGGTCTGTTGTACTGTCATCCATGAAAGAGGTCTATATAAGATGCACCCATAGCAGGACAGGTACTATAATGGGGTAAGGTTATATAACCACCATTGGTTAGATACATGCATCACTCAATTGCTGTGTCTTTTTAAGACAAAAGCAAATTGCGAAATGTCTAATTGTATATAAATACAGCTGGTAATAGTCTCCTAACACATGCACCACTTTCTATGTGAGAATATAGCACAAGGCGGGAGAGGTAGCCTACTACACATATTGTACGTATATTCGCTGGTCGTATACTGTTGTATCAATAGCTTTTAAGCACATTGCAGTATGTGTGACCAGAGCGATATAACGGTTGCGTGCTATGCTCACATGCACTGGTATCTAATTCCATTTCATAATTCATGGATTTTGGTTACACGTCAAATTGACGGAGCTAACAAGTGATTAAAACACTGCCTAATATAAGTCATGCTAGCAGGTGATTAAAACACTGCCTAATATAAGTCATGCTAGCAACTGATTAAAACACTGCCTAATATAAGTCATGAACAGAAATATTCCATTACTAACACTGATAGTAATGCAGTCTACAAGCACAGAAATAAAAAAATGCGTATTTGCTTCTACTTACAGAGCGTCCAAATGGGCCGCTATGAACACTGACACACGGCAGGGATGCGGTTCCAACCTCGAATAAAAATCTCCCAAATGTGCCCGCCTTAAATAGTCGTGCGCGGACGTACCCGAAAACCTGACGTCACGCCCTGACTTCAAGTGTCCAAAACTTGTCTTCTGACAGATTTTCTGTGGTAAACTGACAAACCCTGGAGACTACAACCCAATTTAAAGTGGATATCCCGGATCCAATCCCTAATTAATTAAATGTGTCCTTCTTAGTTTTGTCCCCGCTATCTAAGATACATTTTTATATTTCTATGAGTTATATACTTTTTGAGATATTTAAATAAAACAGGTTGGGACACCCCCCCCCCCCCCATAAATGAATGTGAAAACTCTCTTAATTACTAACAATTAAAATACCCTTGGACGTTGGGGACTTGTAAATATAATAAAGTATAGCGAATAAACTCCCCTTCCCAACTAGATATAATTTATAATTTAATTCACTATGGTTCCCGAGATACAAATTATTTAACTTAGCACTAAAGCACAAATAGTGGTTCCCACTATTTAAGTATTCTACGCCATGAGGGAGAGCCGGTCGGTCAGTCTGAATGGGGTGAACTTGACCAGAGGTCGGGTCAACATTCCGATCCTGTGTTGGGCGAGGTCAAATTACCCTACAGTGTTGGTGTTGGGCGCGATTTTAAAAAAACGGGGCCTACCCTACCACAGTTAGGTGACAATTGGCTTTATTAGACCCACAATAATTATTGTAGGTATATGTTCTAGGTTATAATCATATTATAAAAGCAAAAAACACTCAAGGGATTACTTTGCATGAATTTTGCCCCACCACCCACTCCCTCCAAATTTCTCTTACCAGACTATTTAAAAAAACATTTTTAAGAAATTCAAATTACTTTTACGTAAAATTGGTAAAAGCCAAAATATTCATTGGATGTTCATTTATTAATATTCACATTCACGATGATCTAATTTTGTATAAAAAGAATGTACGTATTGATAATTTCCCCCATCAGTTTTCAATGTGTGCAGAATGTATTCGTGAATGAATTTCCAAATATCAAATTCGAGAAGAAGGCGCCTTGAAGGAAACTCAAGGGCGTCCACAAGGGTTGGGCATCTACGTGGCGTGGCAGACCAGTACGGTTGACAGACCCAGCTCAATGCCTAACCTCCGACCGAATGACCCCTTGGGAAAGGGGACTAGTGACGCAAAGTTAGTCCCTAAGGAGGGATGGGAAGCGTTCTTCTCAGACCCACAATTATGGGATGTACGATGAGACTTTTAAACATGGAGCTGACAACTCAGTCACTGCATTCTTCGCTAGTGTCGCGGGACAGGCTGGCGTGGAGCTGGCAACTCAGTCACTGCATTCTTCGCTTGTGTCCAGGGGACGGGCTATATATAGCGGGGGACAAGACTATCGCCCCTGGGTTGGACATCCAGAATTCTCTTTGGTCAATGTCGGGGGACAGGCTGACGGGGGATATAGCAACTGTACGTGGCATGCGTGGCACCAAGGGTCACCCCCCCCCCAGGAGGATATAGCTACTGTACGTGGCATGCGTGGCACCAAGGGTCGCCCCCCCCCCCACTTACCTATCGATTATTCAATTGAATGTCTGTGGCATCAGACAAAAGGGAGGGGAGATTACCAAGCTACTCCACGACGTGGACGTAGCACTCTTCCAAGAGACGTTAAGGAAAGGTAAGAAATGTCATATTAAAGGCTACTCTCTTTACCACTGCAAGTGCAAGAATTGCAGAGGGCTGGCCACGGCAGTCAAAAATTCCCTACCGATGGAACTGCTTGAGGTGAAGTCGTGCCAAGGCACTGACACCTTCACTGACACCCTCACTGACACCCTCACTGACACCCTCACTGACACCCTCACCATCAGAGTGTTCAAGAATAAACAATTCTATGAACTGACAAATGTTTACAACACACCCCGAAATCCAATCAGTCTCCCGATCGGCGAGAACCTAAATTTTCAGAGGAAAATAATAGCAGGTGATTTCAACGCCCAGTCACTGGACTGGGGTATATTGAGCGTAACGCATCGGGACGTTACGTGGAGGATCTGTGTCTCACTACCAGTCTCATCCGTTTGCAAGACGAAAATATAATAGTCGCCCTTCACAGAGGAAAAAATCTGGGGGCGACTATTATATTAATGAATAAAGAGTAACGGGTATGGTTTAGGACTGTGTGTATGCCTATTATTTAAAGGTTAATATGTATTCTAGAATATGAGAAGATAGTTTTTTTTGTAACACTTGGGCCCGGTAAAAATACCCGGACCCGGTGTAAAAACTGCACCCGGTTCAGCCCGAGTAATATATATTGTTGTTAGAGTGATTGAGTGGAGATTTGGTTAGAGTTGAGAACCTCTTGCTAGAACACGTGACTAGCGCCGTGGAAATGGATATACAGATGAGTAAAGAGCTGAGTAATACAGAGGAACCCAGTTTACAAAACACATGTTAGATGTCGGATGTCGTTAAAACAAACCAGTTGGATTCTCTTAAAAGGAAATGAGAGGTAAAAAAAAAATCAGGTACAAAAATGATCGTAGTCAATGAACATAACATGGAACATTAGTGTAGGAACATAACATGGAACATTAGTGTAGGAACATAACATGGAACATTAGTGTAGGAACATAACATGGAACATTAGTGTAGGAACATAACATGGAACATTAGTGTAGGAACATAACATGGAACATTAGTGTAGGAACATAACATGGAACATTAGTGTAGGAACATAACATGGAACATTAGTGTAGGAACTCCAGAAAACAATTCAGACCTCTACTGCACAATTCAGACTCCAATGGGAACTCCTATTTCACAATTTAGGCCTCTGTGTCACAATTCAGACCCCTACTGCACAATTATTCAGAACCCTACTGCACAATTCAGACCCCTCCCATTGCACGTTTCTAAACTTTGGCCATGAAATGATGAAATAAATCTAGGCCATGAAATGATGAAATAAATCTAGGCCATGAAATGATGAAATAAATCTATCTGTGTAAGACAGCAGCCGTCCCACCCCTTGAAAATGTCGGTGAAAGATCAAGGGCACTAACTGGTGGTGATCCAGAATGATTGCTTGTATTATTTGAGTTACGTTTCTTGGACCATTAGCTTTAAGCTGTTGCTTTTTTTGTTTCGTTTTCTTTTCTTGTGTTTTATTTTATTTTTTTTATTTTTGGCTGACTGACTGGCTGGCTAGCTGGCTGGCTGACTGGCTGGCTGGCTAGCTGGCTGACTGACTGACTGGCTGGCTGGCTAGCTGGCTGGCTGGCTAGCTGGCTGACTGACTGACTGGCTGGCTGGCTGACTGACTGGCTGACTGACTGGCTGGCTAGCTGGCTGACTGACTGACTGGCTGGCTGGCTGGCTGACTGGCTGACTGACTGTCTGGCTGACTGTCTGGCTGACTGACTGGCTGGCTGACTGGCTGATTCGCTGGCTGGCTGACTGGCTGGCTGGCTGAATGGCTGGCTGGCTGACTGACAAAATCTTCGGATGGGTAATAGACCCACTCCTCTTCAATCCATTGAGCTGAAACTATGAACATAGACTTGTTGCAGATGACAACACATTCTATAAAGTTTTCAGCCCCACCCCCAACCCAGTGGCGTAGCTAGGGGCTGGTTTCGTCCGAGGTGGTAAACTCATGGTGTCACCCCTTCCCCTGACATCCACGATGGATTTCTTTTTGTACAAATAAGCCAACGGTATAACAATGACAAGAACTAAAACAAATTAATTGAAGGTCAGGAGGTCATTGTATTTAAGAACTGTATCAACGCTAATTTAAAGTTATTTTTACATGACATTTAAATTATTTAAAATTTTCCTTTCCTGGTCTTCAAAGCAACAAGCCTGTCAATCAATTGATCAAAATCAATATTCTTTATCGTATCACTTTCAGTTGATCGTAGAACCACATCAGAAAGCCTTTCACTGCTCCATCGTGGATTGTAAATAGTTCTGGATAAGACTTAGTTCTGAAAAGTTCCGCTCACATGAAGCAACAGCCACACAGATCGTAAGAAACAATTAAAGGCTTAGAGAGAGTTTTGGAAGAGATTCTAGTAATTCCCATTCAGCTATGAATTTCACAACATCAAATACTGAACAGTTCATGAATGTTTAAAATTCGATATTACCTGCCTTGTGGTGTCTTCTAAGCCTTGGTATTTCTTTTAAAAGTTCATCTTCTGATAACTCATCACAGAAAGAGATTCATTTAGGAACGGACACCAATAACTCTTCTTCACTTACTGATAGTAGACTCTTATTTTGAACAACCCCAAACATATCTGCTACTTCCTTGATGGCTGACGATCTGATCTGATCTGGTGTTCAGAATGAAACCGATCAATACACTACAGCAAAGCCCTACTGTTTTCTTCTCGCAGAGCGAGTCCAGCATCAATTAATGGTTCTCGTGCCAATCTCTTTTTCTTAAACCTTCATCTTTTCTCTACCAAAATTCAATATATGTCTGAATTTAAAAGTTCCTTTTCAAAAGCATGTTCCACCAAGTGACAGCTCTTCTCGTGCAGAAACAATCTTAAGGCCTTTTAGGTTGGTGACAACGTTGTCAAGAGTAAAGCCTTAAGTCTGCAGATACTGCTATGTAAGATTAACTTCCTCAAGTAGATCAGCACAAAAGTAAAGGTAGCAGATAAACGTGACATCACAGACAGCATGTAAAAGATCTTGTGCTGTATGACAATCTGGCTCAAATATTAATTAAGTTGCGGTGCTAGTGACGTATCGGCGAAAATATTTATTTGAGTATTTTGGGGTTACTTTACATTTGGTTTCAAAACCCTTTAAAAAAATTATAATCATTATTAAACGATATTAAAAATGTTTTGTAAAATATCACTTTGTTAAACCTATAAATGGATTTAAAAAAATCATTTTGTAATGTTTTTAATAATTACCGATTCAATATATGTAGTTAGAAACGTCCGACCACATCATGTTTGGTATCAAAGGAAAGCTTTAGTTCTCAGAATTTAGATAAATATGGCTTCCTGTCACTTACGATAGTTACCGAACACTTCCATTGAAGTTGAATAGTGGTCAAAGAGGTGGTTTTTCTGAACTAATTATAGGTTCACCTCATTTCTGACTTGTCAACCTTGAACTTTTAATAAAGCAGATATTTGGCTTGGTTACATGTGTGGAACATGTTAGCGTGCTCGGTTATCCTTTATGAAATTTGGTAGGACCAAGCAGTGTGTGCTCTGTAAATATGCAATTTTTTAATTTGGTGTCACCCCCTGAGATGATGTCACCCGATGTGGTCCTCACCCGTGGGTACGCCACTGCCCCAACCCCAAAGATCAGATTTCCTTTTTTTCAAGGGGACGATGAAGTCAAATGTCCTGAATGAAATTCTTTTAACAAAATATTGCAAGTTCGTTTAGTGCGTAATATTGTCTTTTGTTTTTCTAAAATTGTTGGTGTAATAAATATGCAGTGTACAAGCGGGTGGTGTCAAGGTCATGACATCAGGGAAAGTAAGGGTATTGTGATTTTGTAGCGAAAAAGGGGGGGGGGGGTAAGTGAGCCAGTGTGAACGCTTTTAATGTCACGGACGGGCGCATCAATTTTTGGGGGGTTATAAAAGGGGAGACAACTTTTGAGCGGAGAGTGGATATTATGTTCACGGACGAGTGTGTGTGTTGCTGGGTCGGGCAGACCTATTGTTATTATTGCTGTGTATCTCTGGATTTGGAGGTGATGTTACATGACATGCTATATGTGATAAAGCTAATAAACTCAGATACTCAGTGTGTAGTGCCTTGAATTAAGATAGAGTATAAATTGGACTAGTCAGAGAAACTTAAAGATCCGAATGGTCGTCCGACAATCAGAGTAGAGATATCGTCACACTCTGAGATCTACAGCTCGTCAACCTTAGACAAGGCGAAATATTTGGATGAACAAGTATATTTTGACATGAGACCAGAATATTTGACAAGCATCAGAAGACCCTAGACTACCAAATATTCTGATATGAGCCAAACTCTTTAACAGGTGGGTCATTAGAAAATGAATATATTTCAGGGGCATGAAAAAATGTGCGGTTGGTTGCGAGCCGGGGGGGGGGGGGGGGGAAGCACTAGTTTGGAATAGGGATTCTTATTAAGTGCATTACTTATGGGTGCATGTTTTGTCAAATCTTCAGCCCCACCCCAAGGCGCCATCCATAAATGACGTCACGCACATTTTGCCGATTTTCGACCCCCCCCCCCCCACATCGTCACAAAATGTTAGACCCCCCCCCCCCCCTTTTCAAATATAACGTCACAAATTTCTACACCTGCCCACTCCCTTTATAAAAATTCCGTGTCCACTATTGTCCTTTACAAACCCTTAAGAAATTCACCTCCCATGTATATCACATTACAGCTCCTGTGTCAGAAACATTTCACTAGAACAGTGGTTCTTAACCAGGGGTAAAAGTACCTCCCAGCCCTGAGGTGCGGAAGACCAGAAAATTTTAATTACTGCCATTGCTAGTTGTTTTATGCATTTTGATTATCAGCAGTAAATGATTTTCTGGTGAACTTTCTTTTCTCATTGCTGGTATTGATATATATTTTCCTTATTTATAAAAAAGTAAATTAGGGGCCATCCATAAATGACGTCACGCAAATTTTACCGATTTTTTACCCCCCTCCCCCCATCGTCACAAATCGTCACAAAAAGTTAGACCCCCCCCCCCCTAAAATATAACATCACAAATTTCTACACCCCCCCCCCTATAAAAAATCCCTGTGTCCACTACTGTCCTTTACAAGCGTAAAGAAAGTCACCTCCCATGGATATCAAATTACTGCATCTGTGTCAGAAACACTTCACTAGAACAGTGGTTCTTATCCAGTGGTAAAAGTACCTCCCCAGCCCCGAGGTGCCCAAGACTAGAAAAGTGCATTCAGTGGCGTAGCCAGAGGGGTGCGGACCGCACAGGGGTGACACCATCTCAGGGGGGGTGACATCAAATTGAAAAATTGCGTATTTACAGAGCACACAATGCTCGGTCTAACCGAAATTCATAAAAGGATAACAGATGGCACGTACATTTTCCACCCATGTAACCAAACAAGATTCGTTTTTTATTAAAATTTCAAAGGTGATGCGTCAGCAGTTAGGTTACCTTATTATTAGGTCAGAAACACACCGTTTTGACCATGTTTCAACGCCGAATGAAGTGTTTGGTAACTTTTGTATGTGACAGGAAGCTATAATTATCTAAAATCTGAGAAGTAAAACTATCCTTTGATAACATTCTAATAACAATAAGCGATTCTAAGTACATGTCACAGTTCTTAAATACATTTACCTCCTGACCTTCAATACTGTGGACTAAGCTTAACAAGAAGAATTACATCGTGGAAGTCGAGGGTGGAGGGTTGACACCACTAGCTTACTGGACCGGGTGACTCCAACCCTGGCTACGCCACTGGTTGTAATTGCTGCCATTGCTAGCTGTTACTGCTTTTTTTAAAAAAATAGTTTGTATCCATTTTGATTAGCAGCAGTAAATGTCTTTCTTGGGAAGTTTGTTGGCGCATTGCTTTTATTTATAATTTTTCCCTTGCTTATAAAGTTAATGAAAGAAATAAAACTGGGATGACTAAATTGTTGAGTTATTTTTAATTTTATTACAATATAATTTATATGTTTGGGGCGGGGGGTGTTTAAAACGGAGTGGGCCGGCAGGGCTGCAAAAAATGTTAAGAATCCCTGCTCTAGAGCATGTACTAAAATACCCCCCCCGGCCCCTGCCCTAGAGCATTTACCACCAACCACCCACCCCAAGGTCAACCATTGTATTCTTTCAATTACACTTCCTCTGGATGACTCCTGTGTCCACATTTAGCCATAAATTCTCACAACTGGCATGGCAACCACACCCCCAGTTCCCTCCTCCATGGTGTCTTGTAACCTGATCTGAGCCATTATTGGGACCTCACATACCTGAACTGATTCTCTCAGACTCAGTGATAGTAGTTTAAAAATAAAATAATGATTTTTGTATAAAAGAATATGTTAAAAATGTCAATAATTTAGGGTTATTAAGTGCAATTCTTTACTACAATATTCTACTTTTCATGTGACGTCACATTGCTTGAGAGTCACCCCCTCCCCCTCGTCACACATCGTCACAAAAATCTGACCCCCCCTCCCCCTCCCCCCCCCTAGACGCGTGAAGTCATTTATGGATGGCCCCTTAAAGAAATAAAACTACGATAACTAAATCATTTAATTATTTTCATATTTTAAATTTTATTACAAAATAATTTGTAATTTAGGGTTTTTAAGTTCAATTCTTTACTAAAACATTCCGCTTTTCATGTGACGTTACATGTCTTAAGGCCCCCCCCCCCGCGTCACACATCGTCACAAAACTCTTACCCCCCTCCCCCCTAGACGCGTGACGCCATTTATGGATATCCACTCCCACCCCCAAACTACCCCACACACCCGACTCAATTGCTCTATATTACATTTTATAAGGGATGGAACAAAACTTTGTTTTTAGGAGTTGATCAATTATTAATTTCTGAAAATGCTTTCTGCACAGACTTTCTTTGCGTAATACGTTTTAGGAAATTGTGAAAGAATATCCCAAGTTATGTCAAAAGCACGATGGACTACAGTGGTGAATAGTGACTATTACTAATGCGATCTTTAGCAAGCTATTTGTGAAAAACGCAGAACAGTATGACGATAATTACGAAACAATGTGGTGATACTAATTACCAAACATTGTGGTGATATTAATTATCAAACATTGTGGTGATATTAGTTACGAAACAATGTGGTGATACTAATTACCAAACATTGTGGTGATATTAATTACGAAACAATGTGGTGAAACTAATTACCAAACATTGTGGTGATATTAATTACGAAATAATGTGGTGATACTAATTACCAAACATTGTGGTGATATTAATTACGAAACAATGTGGTGATACTAATTACCAAACAATGTGGTGATATTAATTACCAAACATTGTGGCGATATTAATTACGAAACAATGTGGTGAAACTAATTACCAAACATTGTGGGGATATTAATTACCAAACCATGTGGTATTAATTACGAAGCATTGTCGTGATATTAATTACAAAACATTGTGGTGATATTTTCTTCTTCTTCTTCTTATGCCTTTTTACCCCGTCTGGGGCATAGGCCGTCCACAAGAATTTTCCACTCATCCCGGTCCTGTGCTTTCCTTTCCAATTGCTTCCAGTTGTATCCCATATTTTGGGTGTCTGTCTCTAGTTCACGTCTCCATGTATTCTTAGGTCTTCCTTTCTTTCTTTTTCCCTGTGGATTCCATGTTAGACATTGTCTGGTGGTGCTATCTGGGGGTTTTCTCAGAGTATGCCCAATCCACCTCCATCTTTTCTTTATGATGTCTTCATCAACGGGCACCTGGTATGTCCTTTCTAATAGATCTTTGTTGGTGATGGTATTTGGCCATTTGATGTTAAGGATCTTTCTAAGGCATGTGTTTATGAATGTCTGCACTTTCTGTGTAATGCTCGCTGATGTTTTCCACGTTTCTGCTCCATAAAGTAGGACTGTTTTGACATTTGTATTAAAGATTCTGACTTTGGTTTGAAGTTTCAGCTGCTTCGACTCCCATATTTTCTTTAATAACACAAATGCTGATCTAGCTTTTCCAATTCTAGACCTCACGTCTGCGTCGGATCCGCCGTTTGTGTCTATGGTGCTGCCTAAGTAATTGAAGGACTCCACTTCTTCCAGTGCCTTTCCTTCCAGACAGATATGCTCTTGGTTGGATGAGTTCACCTTCATGATTTTCGTCTTGCTTTTATTTATATTAAGTCCGAGCTGTGATGAAAAGGTGGCTACATCTTTTGTTTTTTCCTGCATTTGTTGCTGGTTGTGGGACAGAAGTGCAATGTCATCTGCAAAGTCTAGGTCATTCAGTTGTTCCCAGAGTGTCCACTGTATCCCATTCCTTTTTTTTTTTTTTTTTTTTTTAGCCTTTTAAAAAATATTCAAATGTCCTGGATTTCACAGGATTAAGTGTTAGGTGACGGTTGGCCTCTGTTAGGTGAGGGTTGGCCTCTGTTAGGTGAGGGTTGGCCTCTGTTAGGTGAGGGTTGGCCTCTGTTAGGTGAGGGTTGGCCTCTGTTAGGTGAGGGTTGGCCTCTGTTAGGTGAGGGTTGGCCTCTGTTAGGTGACGGTTGGCCTCTGTTAGGTGAGGGTTGGCCTCTGTTAGGTGAGGGTTGGCCTCTGTTAGGTGACGGTTGGCCTCTGTTAGGTGACGGTTGGCCTCTGTTAGGTGAGGGTTGGCCTCTGTTAGGTGACGGTTGGCCTCTGTTATGTGAGGGTTGGCCTCTGTTAGGTGAGGGTTGGCCTCTGTTAGGTGAGGGTTGGCCTCTGTTAGGTGACGGTTGGCCTCTGTTAGGTGAGGGTTGGCCTCTGTTAGGTGATGGTTGGCCTCTGTTAGGTGAGGGTTGGCCTCTGTTAGGTGACGGTTGGCCTCTGTTAGGTGAGGGTTGGCCTCTGTTAGGTGAGGGTTGGCCTCTTTTAGGTGAGGGTTGGCCTCTGTTAGGTGAGGGTTGGCCTCTGTTAGGTGAGGGTTGGCCTCTGTTAGGTGAGGGTTGGCCTCTGTTAGGTGACGGTTGGCCTCTGTTAGGTGAGGGTTGGCCTCTGTTAGGTGAGGGTTGGCCTCTGTTAGGTGACGGTTGGCCTCTGTTAGGTGAGGGTTGGCCTCTGTTAGGTGAGGGTTGGCCTCTGTTAGGTGAGGGTTGGTGTGGCGGGAAGGTCGTCTAGGGGTTAGGTCCCTTCCAATAGCCACAGAAACACACACAAACGAATCAGAGCCTAAGCTCCGTTTTCTTACTCTCTGATAATTATTGATAATAACTTTAAGATAGTGTTTGAAATAAATGTTATTTAATTGCCTATTTGATGTGCCAAGACACAACGACAATACCGCTCATTGTTGAAAACAGCCCAGAGAAACAAAACACTCAATCTTTCCTTATAAAAGAAACCGTTTTAGCCTGACGTCCATAACAACAATTCTCCACCATATATATCGCACCAACCCGGAATTGCGTCATGGCGCATTCATTACTTGTTAGGCTTGGTGCGATATTTGGGGAATTCCCAAAAGCAAACATTATTTCTTACTATTAAAGTTATAAACACGGACACAATATGTCCGTGACACGTCCCCCCTCACGAGTGACTTTAGGTGAAACCCAATGTTGCGAGTTTAAAAATAAAACAACGGTCATTTCGTGTGTATGTCATGTTTGGTCAATTTGACACTACAGTGAGAACTTTAAAAGATATTGATAATAATGGAAAAAAATCAATAAATGTTTCAATTATAACACCATATCATCTTTCATAATGTGAAAGTGAAAAAGAGTTTAAAACCAATGTCAATGTCTGAGCCTTTGGGGACAGCCATGAATAGTCCCGTCATTTGTTAAATATAAGACGGTGGAATATTTCGTGGATCCCCTTGTTTTAAAAAATTGTGAAGGTTATTGAACCCACGTAACTCTCCTCTCTCTCTCCTCATGTCTGCCCTGCACGGCCCAGTAGTCATGTAATCATCGTCACAGTTAACAACATAATTGCAAGGGAAACATATTTTTATATCATTAGCAATGTTAATTTTAGCTAAATCAATCATTTTTATGTTGATATTTCCATCTTCTCTGGATGGAAATACTTCACAATCTGTGCCCTCCAGGCAGTCATTAACATCTTCTTTGTAATTTTCACAAATATCTGAGTTCAATTGGGGGGCAGCCGAAAACTGCGATGTACCCTCTTCCTCAAAACACAAAATCTCGCATGAGCTTGACTCATGGGTGTTTATGAGCTCTGTCAAAATTTCAACGTGGCGACATCTTGTGGTCGCTGTCTTATTCAAGGTTAAGGTCTCCACCTCGTGGTTACCGCAGTTTGTCCCAGTTTTAACTTTATCAGCTCGCTTGCATGGAAGCGGAATGTGATTCATACATTCAACACCCGTGAGTTTATTTTCGAAAACCCCAGGTACGCCATAAAGCTCAGGCAATCCATCAAAATCAATTTTTGTAGCACCAATTACACCAGTTTCACAATCAATATTACTGTCAGAATTAGTGAGGGAACCATCAACAACCTTAGGTTCCAAATCAACATGACCATATGAACCATCAAAAACTTTAGATTGCAAATCAATATCATTATATAAACCATCAACAACTTTAGGTTCCAAATCAACATCACCATATGAACCATCAAAATCTTTAGGTTCCAAATCAACATCACTATATGAACCATCAACAACTTTAGGTTCCAAATCAATATCATAATATGAATTATCAATAACACTAAGACTTGGTTCATTATTGGTGTAAGGGTGATCGTCATTGTCTAAATTCTCACACCTGTCATCTTTATCAACATTATTCAGCTTATATGTACATGTGTCAGTGTCTTGAAAATATTCGTCAATTATACCAAACTGAACAAAATCCGGTTCGTCATTTTTCTTACTTTTGCTACGGCCCCTTTTTTCTGTTGCATTTTTAGTTTCTGTCAGCTTTACCCAGGACTTGTTATCTCGGGACCATTTAAGCTCATTACCACTAACCTCCACTTTAGTATATTTTCTCTGTCTACTTTGCGCATAATTACTCTTACTCTTAAAGAGCCCCTCTCGCTTGTTTTCTTTAAAAACTTTCTGATCAACTTTACAATCAGGAAAGCCTGGTCCCTCGTCCAAACAATTTGACGTTATGTCTACTTCGGTAGTCATGTGACCATGTTCTTCAATAGTAATTTTAAATTCATTAAGGGTGTTTATGTCAATAGATTTCTTAAAAATTATTTCCTCATATATTTTTCTTACTACAGATTCCGGTGGCTTATAAGCATAAATCCATCTGACGCATTCTTCTCTAAGTTCGCGAAGAGCTTTTTCGTTCTGTCCCTGTTTATCCCCAATAGGTTTTACACTAAAGGCCATGTCTTCTCGTTTATTACCGTTTATAACCCTATCACCAGGAGAAAAATGTCCCTCTCGAGTACCATTTAGTATATTATCCTCAGCCATTTTCATCTCATATTCTTGTTTTCTCTTTCTTTCTTCTCGCTGACATGCGCGAATGGCTCTTTCCTTTTCGCGCATGGCTCTTTCCTCGTCGCGAATGGCTCTTTCCTCGTCGCGAATGGCTCTTTCCCTATTTATGACCCATTGCTTTGCTTCCTCACCTTCCAAACCCAAATCTATCGCCATTTGCTTAATTTCGGCAATGTTTGGTAACGACATTTTGTTTCAAAATCTTAAGACAATATATATATATCTTTTAAAATTTACAACATAAAAAATGGAGCACAGTTGCAATACAAATGGGTATGTAGTGAATTAAGTAAATTTCTAATTGAAGGCTACTTTACAAACTATAGATGCTTACTTTAAAAAATGCATAATAAACCAACAGAAATAGCAATGGTAATAGATAAATAATTTACTTAAATAATTAATTTTTATTAATTGATTTGAGATGCTTCTCTTGATGGTTAGCTCTGTGCGTTCGGGTGTCCTGCAAATTTCAATCCATGTATTCGTTTGAATTGTTTTAGAAAGATAGTTATCCGGTCTGGTATGGCTGGTGCCTCCAATGGTCCAATGTGGTATGGATCACTTTACGGGCTTCCACTGTAGCGAATAGTCATGACTAGTGTGGTTCATTTGACAGGCCTCTGGGGTGGCGAATGGTTCGGGCTGGTATGTCCCTTTCGAAGGGCTGGTATGTCCCTTTCGATGGGCTGGTATGGTTTTTTTGACGTAACTCGATGTGGTGGATAATTAGAACAGTTTTAGTACTTTTGACGGGCCTAGCGTTTGTGACTGGAGTGCGTATTGACTTGTTTGGTGAGTTGGGCTTATATGGCTGGTTTACCCGGCCAACTGTGGTGACTGGTCGGCTGGTGCGTCTGGTTGGACGGTCTGGAAAGGCTGATTTGCCGGCCTGGTATGACCGATTTGCCAGGAGTGCTTCTGGATTGTTATTGCTGCTTGTCTTGACGAGCTGGTGAGGCTGCGAACAGGCCTGGTATGGCTGGTTTGACGGGCTTGCACAGTGTGACTGGTACTGGTATAGCTTCAACTGTGGTAGAAAAGTATGACTGGTATGGCTCAATGGGCCTAATTGTAGTGAATGATTATAGCTGTTTGCCGGGTTTGACTGGAGTGCATCTGGTTTGACGATGCTGAATCAATATGGCTGCCTCGGCGAGTCCCAACTGTGGCAAATGATGAGTTGGTATAGACGTTATGCTTCTCTGTGAGGACGGGTATGGCTTCTTTAATTGTAGTAAACGGTTGTGCCTTGCGTGTTTGATTTGCTTGTTTAACTGGACTGCATAGTGTATAGCTGGTTTCACCGGAATCTCACACTGGCGAATGATAAGGCCTAGTATAGTTAGTATATGTGGCTTGTTTTACGAGCACCCACTGTGGCGAGATGTTGGCTGGTCAGGTACGTTTATGGCTCTCTGTATGGACGAGCCCCCACTGTGGCGGGAAGGTCGTCTAGGGGTTAGGTCCCTTCCAATAGCCACAGAAACACACACAAACGAATCAGAGCCTAAGCTCCGTTTTCTTTCTCTCTGATAATTATTGATAATAACTTTAAGATAGTGTTTGAAATAAATGTTATTTAATTGCCTATTTGATGTGCCAAGACACAACGACAATACCGCTCATTGTTGAAAACAGCCCAGAGAAACAAAACACTCAATCTTTCCTTATAAAAGAAACCGTTTTAGCCTGACGTCCATAACAACAATTCTCCACCATATATATCGCACCAACCCGGAATTGCGTCATGGCGCATTCATTACTTGTTAGGCTTGGTGCGATATTTGGGGAATTCCCAAAAGCAAACATTATTTCTTACTATTAAAGTTATAAACACGGACACATAACATCAACACACGATATGTCCGTGACAGTTGGCCTCTGTTAGGTGAGGGTTGGCCTCTGTTAGGTGAGGGTTGGCCTCTGTTAGGTGAGGGTTGGCCTCTGTTAGGTGACGGTTGGCCTCTGTTAGGTGACGGTTGGCCTCTGTTAGGTGAGGGTTGGCCTCTGTTAGGTGACGGTTGGCCTCTGTTAGGTGAGGGTTGGCCTCTGTTAGGTGAGGGTTGGCCTCTGTTAGGTGAGGGTTGGCCTCTGTTAGGTGAGGGTTGGCCTCTGTTAGGTGAGGGTTGGCCTCTGTTAGGTGACGGTTGGCCTCTGTTAGGTGACGGTTGGCCTCTGTTAGGTGAGGGTTGGCCTCTGTTAGGTGACGGTTGGCCTCTGTTAGGTGAGGGTTGGCCTCTGTTAGGTGAGGGTTGGCCTCTGTTAGGTGAGGGTTGGCCTCTGTTAGGTGAGGGTTGGCCTCTGTTAGGTGAGGGTTGGCCTCTGTTAGGTGACGGTTGGCCTCTGTTAGGTGAGGGTTGGCCTCTGTTATGTGAGGGTTGGCCTCTGTTAGGTGACGGTTGGCCTCTGTTAGGTGAGGGTTGGCCTCTGTTAGGTGAGGGTTGGCCTCTGTTAGGTGATGGTTGGCCTCTGTTAGGTGATGGTTGGCCTCTGTTAGGTGAGGGTTGGCCTCTGTTAGGTGAGGGTTGGCCTCTGTTAGGTGAGGGTTGGCCTCTGTTAGGTGAGGGTTGGCCTCTGTTAGGTGACGGTTGGCCTCTGTTAGGTGACGGTTGGCGTCTGTTAGGTGAGGGTTGGCCTCTGTTAGGTGAGGGTTGGCCTCTGTTAGGTGAGGGTTGGCCTCTGTTAGGTGAGGGTTGGCCTCTGTTAGGTGAGGGTTGGCCTCTGTAAGTTATTACATATTTTCAGAATAAGAAAATTATTGGAGAATTAGGCATAGATGTAAGCCTATTATGACACCCCATTACATGTGTAAGCATTCTGAGACACCCCTTACCCTTCCCGTTAACAAAATCTCTAAAAATCAACACCCCCCAGTCCCCTCGTTGCCAAACCTGCATGAACTCCCTCTATTTTGGAATATTTTCACCCCCCCCCCAAAACCCCTTGTCTCCTCAGATTTACAAATAAGACACTCTTCTTTCAAATTCGTAAATCCCCACATCACTAAATAATGACTAAGACAAAGACAAATATGACAGACAAGACACAGACAGATATGACAAACACAAATAAATGATAAGAAAATGTTTCAATTTTTTGCTTGTTTTTGTATTATTTGCAAACAAAAGTAGCAGTAACACATGCATTCTCATAGTACAGAAAATCTAGAGTTTAAAACAAATTTTACACAGGAATAATAAAAAAAAAGTTTTAATTTCTGCTCAAAAGAGAAAAGATTTTTAGCAAATTAATATAATCATTTTGACTTGAAGAGACGGAACTAGGTCAGATCGAGCTAGGTCAAACTGAATAAGGTCAGCCTGAACTAGAATACTAAAATTGAATAAAAATAGCCATTGAAACCATTATAAACCTGGCTTTTCTTTATTGAAGCTCATCTTGTAATGATGTAATACAGAAAATTGTAAGCACTTAAGAACAGCAAATCAAAATATTAATGGTTTATACAAAATATTTTAAAAATTGAACCTTGCTTTCAGATTGTTCATAAAAAGATCCATTAATGGGGCAGTATGCAAAAATTGATTGTGGTACAGAAAAGTACTGAGTGCAGTACAGAAAAGTACTGGTTTTTAAATTTAAAACATTAGTTTGAAATTTTGACATGTCATGGTAACACAAGTTGTTAAATGCTGTTTCAATGTAAAAGGGAAAATCATATTTTTAACATAGAAATTTAATGGGTTTCCAATAAAATAAAAACACAAAGAAGTACACGGTCAGGTCATTTTGAGGGTCCGGTCATTTAGAGGGTCCGGTCATTTAGAGGGTCAGGTCATTTAGAGGGCCCAGTCATTTAGAGGGTCCGGTCATTTAGAGGGCCCAGTCATTTGGAGGGTCCGGTCATTTAGAGGGTCCGGTCATTTAGAGGGCCCGGTCATTTAGAGGGCCCGGTCATTTGGAGGGTCCAGTCATTTAGAGGGTCTGGTCATTTAGAGGGTCCGGTCATTTAGAGGGCCCAGTCATTTGGAGGGTCCAGTCATTTAGAGGGTCCAGTCATTTGGAAGGTCCAGTCATTTAGAGGGTCCGGTCATTTGGAGACTAAATTTTAATGCACTCAACATTTTTTAAAAACAATTCAGATCTCCTTTACTTTTGACAAAAGACAAGAACTATTACTATAATTGATTACTTAGTGACATATTACATAAACAAGGATACAAGCATCAAGATTAACAACATCCTGTTTTTTCCCGTACTTTCTGTTTTCTCAGTGAACTTCTTGATAAGTTCATTTCTCATTTCATGAACAAAGATAAGATTGGATTTAAATACAGTGAAACCTGGAAATAATGCAACCCATTGGGACAAAGCACAATAGGTGCCTGTTAGTGGTGCTATTAAAACTAATTTTACATGGGAGTAAAAAAAAAAAAGGACAATTAAATAAACACATGTTTAAACCATATTTTTTTTTTACCTTAATCTCTGACCCCAAAAGGACAATTAAATAAACACATGTTTAAACCATATTTTTTTTTACCTTAATCTCTGACCCCAAAAGGACTATTAAATAAACAAATGCCTATTCAAACAAGAATTGATAAAGGCATAGAATTAAAAGTGAATTAATTTGGTTTTTTTTTGTTTCAAATAGTGCAATTTGAAAATCTTAAAACTGGTACCAAAAGCAAATTTGTGCGACACACGTTTTATTGGTAAGCTTGAGAAGTGAGAAAGAGAATTATGTACATCATTTTGACTGATATAGTGAACCTAGAGATAAATAGCTACATATAAATGTTTACAAACTAATAAAATGCACACCAATAATTTGGGCACACATCTAATTGAACACCAGTCACATCATTCATTAGCATTAGGAGGCCATGATATTAGGGCACTCTAAAAACTAAATAAAAATACACATTTCTAATCTACTAAGGGTGTTAGATCTATATGTTCAGGATCTCAATCGCATTCTGTTAATATATCTGGATTACAGATAATGAAACACTTTGTGAAATGTTTCTTTTTAAACTTTGCAGTTCAATATTATGATTACGTGGAAAACAAGAATGTGGACTTTGTGGAAAACAAAATAAAAATGAAGAGAAATGGAACACTTCTGATAAGAAAATGGGCTTAAAATAATGACACAATAATATTATGCTTTTGAAATGTGTCTCTTTTGAAACAATTTCTAGAATCAACCTAGGGGAAAAGGGAAAACAACAATAAGTTTTAAACCATAATGCATGTAAGTGTTCCATGAGATGAACATGATTTGTGTGCTTGCAGAAACCCAATGTGCTGGTGTGTACTGTACATGGAAGCAGTGTAGTAGGCAAGTAACAAAGTGAGAACACCTTGTTTAAATCAAGTCATGTCAGCCAACAAGAACTGACGCAGTGTAGGAAACAACAATGTGAGAACACTTTGTTCAATGACTCAGCTGTCAGCCAACAAGAACCAATTCATAGGATAAGATGCAACAAGTCATACGTAGATTGTATAGTACAACCATATACATTCATAAACTGTTTTCGTTTCCTTATTCAATCTCCGACTGCCTGAAATGCAGTGAAATTCACATACACATATAATGCAAATTGTGGAGTCCAAAAATTTATATATTGCTTGTTTCAGGCAACAAAAAGAAATTAACACCTTTAAAACTGGTCACACAAAAAATGCTAATTAAGTTCACATTTGTAGGACAGACAACTCTGCTGTACAAGTCACTTCACCTTCAGAGTTAACTGCCTTGCACATGTATTCTCCTTCATCGTCCTCAACGATCCGCCGAACAATCAAAGAAAATGTCCTGGTGGAACCGTTGCAGTCCAATGTGTGCCTCTGATCCTGGCCAATTTCTTCCTCTTCCAGATACCAGGTCACTACAGGTGTGGGTATGCCTGACAGGACAACATCAAACCTCGCCACATCCCCTGCGCAAGCCTTGCAGTTTTTCATGGATTTGATAAACACAGGCCTGCACGGCACCAGAGGAGTGTTGTCGCCGCCAGAAGGTTCTGGAGTTTGAGCCTGTTCGGTTAATGGAATATTTTTCCCAGCATTTCTCCTGGCTGATGCAGGCGATGAGGCAGACGAAAGGTCTGACAGTGTATGATCTTGTGACCTGGAATTTTCCTTGATGTCTTTATGTTTTCTGCTAGTGTCAAGGTTGTTTAGAGAATTTCCAGTCACTCGATTATCGTTCTGGTCTCTCTTACTATTCTGCAGTACTTTTTTTGTCTCACTATGAGTGCCAGCATGGGAATCCCGAAGTGTCCCTGTGTTTTGAGCGGTGTTGGTTTTACATTCTTTTGCTAAAGAATTCCCACTGGAAGATGATGCCAGACTATTGTCATTTGGTCTCAGACCTAAAGGTTTGTTGGTCTCCTCCGTTGAATCTGGCAGTGCAGCCTTGACCTTGGCAGCAGGTGTTTCATCTCTGCTAAGACTCTGGTCAAATGATTCAGAAGATAGTTCTGTGATGGGCGTAGTACTGCATGAGTCCAGGAGGCTGTCGTTGCTGCTGCTGCGGCTCAGGTTGTTGGAGCTGGTCGACCTGCGCATCCTGCCGACGGCCAAAATCGCTTTGCCAGTTTTCTGTGAGAGATTAATCATTTTATTTTTTAAAAAAAGATAATTAAAATTATAAATGAAACAAATGTTTGAAAATTGTTAGTTCTATGACAATTTGGTAAGTGTATGGTGTTATGAGTCAGTTCTATGACAATTTGGTAAGTGTACGGTGTTTTGAATAATTATTTTACTAGTAAAATGATTCATTATCCCCAAAGCCTTATACATGTCATTTATACCCTTAAGCAAAACAAGATTTTGATTTTCCCATCTTAATTTAGGAGCAAGGTTTATATGACGTAAATAATCATGGTAATTATTTTAAAATATTTTTTTTTAAAGTTAGATGATCTCAAGAAACACACAGAGGCATTTTTACAACCAGTACTCTAAGAATTAAAAAAGTTTAAGGTTTATGAATTTTGTCATCCAGCTTACCATCCACTTGCGGCGAACCATGAATCGTTTTAATCTCTCTGTGTTCAACCGCTTGTATCTCAGCCCATCAACCTCATCCTGATTCAGCCAGCCGTGAGACAGGCAGTCTGTGGTCAGCATCCGATCCCTGGGGACAAAAACAGATGATGAATAACTGTCCTGAAACACTTGGGGTCAGTTCAGTATCCTGAAGCATTTGGGGTCAGTTCAGTATCCTGAAACACTTGGGGCCAGTTTAGTATCCTGAAACAACTGGGGTCAGTTCAGTATCCTGATATACTTGGGGTCAGTTTAGTATCCTGTATCTTGAGAAATGCAAAGCAAATATATTTATAAATAAAATTGTATTTATAATCAAAATGAAATGTGATTTTCTTTTTATACAAGCCAACCAGTATGATTAACCAGCTTTTTGTACGGGATTTAGTATGGGTTTTATGTGTTTTAAAAGGTGTACGGCCAAACAAGATTTACAATGGTTTTTCAAGGATTTCGAAAAAAATTTTTTAAATAATTTCATCATAGGTCTAATCTTATTCGTCCGTTCAAAATGGCTTTAAATTTGGACTTGTGGGCCATCTAAATATAGCATCTGAGTGAAGTGCAGCTACTATCTTTGTAACATACTGGTAACTATTACAGGAATCCTTACAACGGCAGCCACTTGGAGTAGTACACCATAATTAAAAATCTGTTAGCTTAATCATCTGATCTGTTTGTTTAATCATCTGATCTGTTTGTTTAATCATCTGATCTGTTTGTTTAATCATCTGATAAAAAACTCCATTGTTAAGTGTTCTGTTAACTTCTATCCAATAATTAAATATCTTTTAAATCAGCCACAATGATAGGGTTTATTATGTCATTATCGCTATTCGAGCCTTTGCCTTTGGGGATGAAGCGCGATTTTTCAAATGAACTTTATTATTATTATTATTATTTAGTATTAGGGCATGGCATGGCTAAATTTAACCTGTTACCACTCTCTAAGACTAAAGCATGTGTGAGTCCTTCTCCATTGTATAAGTAGGCCTATATTTTATTTGAGGGCTCTCAACACTAACAACTGATTAAAGTGTTTGTCTGGTTTTTTCCGCCCACTCTTATTTTTTTCTCTCTTTTTTTAGAGAGAATATATCTATATATATATCTATATCTATTATGTAAATTTAATTGATACTTTTTTAAATGTTTTATGGTTGTACTGAATACATTTACCGATACCCTGACTCCGTCTGGCCGTACTTACTCTTTTTTTTTCACCAGCAGAGCAGAAATGAAATCTTTGGCCAGGTCAGTAATCTCATCGAATGCGTCATCGTCGAAATCAAACTCTCCGCTAGTCACATTGCTGAGTGTTTCAACATCGTTGTCACCAAGGAATGGAGAGAGCCCGGATAAGCTGGATGTATAAGGATTACAAAAATAAATTTATGTTTATTGTGTTCAATAAAGAGTTTCATTTATGTCAGTTTCATCATTTTAACAGATACAAAAGTGTAATGAGGTAAGATAAGACTGTTAGATAACTCCATTTTGGCTTATTGTGGCTGAGCAATTTCAAAATGATTAAAGCACATGTACTATATGCCTTGTTTACTTTGAGCTGTACCCAAGTACACACTTTATGAGCTGTATCTAAGTACACACTTTATGCGCTGTACCTAAGTACACACTTTTTGAGCTGTAGTTAACTGAATATCAACACTAATGAATATTGATTTTGACTAAAATAACACAACATATGACTCCAATACTTACAGAACACAACATATGACTCCAATACTTACAGAACACAACATATGAATCCAATACTTGCAGAACACAACATATGAATCCAATACTTGCAGAACACAACATATGAATCCAATACCTACAGAACACAACATAGAAATCCAATACTTGCAGAACACAACATATGACTCCAATACTTGCAGAACACAACATATGACTCCAATACTTGCAGAACACAGCATATGACTCCAATACTTGCAGAACACAGCATATGACTCCAATACTTGCAGAACACAGCATATGACTCCAATACTTGCAGAACACAGCATATGACTCCAATACCTGCAGAACACAGCATATGACTCCAATACCTGCAGAACACAGCATATGACTCCAATACCTGCAGAACACAGCATATGACTCCAATACCTGCAGAACACAGCATATGACTCCAATACCTGCAGAACACAGCATATGACTCCAATACCTGCAGAACACAGCATATGACTCCAATACCTGCAGAACACAGCATATGACTCCAATACCTGCAGAACACAGCATATGACTCCAATACCTGCAGAACACAGCATATAACTCCAATACCTGCAGAACACAGCATATGACTCCAATACCTGCAGAACACAGCATATGACTCCAATACCTGCAGAACACAGCATATGACTCCAATACCTGCAGAACACAGCATATGACTCCAATACCTGCAGAACACAGCATATGACTCCAATACCTGCAGAACACAGCATATGACTCCAATACCTGCAGAACACAGCATATGACTCCAATACCTGCAGAACACAGCATATGACTCCAATACCTGCAGAACACAGCATATGACTCCAACACTTACAGAACACAACATATGACTCCAACACTTACAGAACATAACATATGACTCCAACACTTACAGAACATAACATATGAATCCAATACTTACAGAACATAACATATGACTCCGATACTCCACATATCAGTATGAAAACCTATTTCATCATAGTTAATAACTTCAGGGGCGATGAACTCTGGTGTGCCGAAAAGTACCTTAGCACTCTCCCCTGGTTTATAACTTCGCGCTAGGCCAAAATCTATGATTTTAATCCTGATAAATAGGAAAGACAAGAAAAATTTAACGTTAAAGATATTGTTTAGCATCACTTATGTTTTCTCAGTTAAGACAGAAATTTACTGATTAAATGTTCAGATAAAAATTCAAGGTTTTCACGTGCACAACATCAAAAATAAAACTTGACGGCAGCAGAACTTGGACAATCATAAATTTACTGCTCATAACTTTGTCAAACTTGGGATGTTCAAGATTATGATTCCAACTTATGAAGTGATTCTTTAGACCATAACTTCGGTTAGTAGCAACATAGTAATGTGCTCTGTTATAATATTGATTTCTATGAAAAGTTACTTTGAGTTGTAAGTTGTAGTTGATAAGTTACTCTGAATAGAAAGTTGTAGTTGATAAGTTACTCTGAATTGTAAGTTGTAGTTGACAAGTTACTCTGAATAGAAAGTTGTAGTTGACAAGTTACTCTGAATAGAAAGTTGTAGTTGATAAGTTACTCTGAATAGAAAGTTGTAGTTGATAAGTTACTCTGAATAGAAAGTTGTAGTTGATAAGTTACTCTGAATAGAAAGTTGTAGTTGACAAGTTACTCTGAATAGAAAGTTGTAGTTGATAAGTTACTCTGAATAGAAAGTTGTAGTTGATAAGTTACTCTGAATAGAAAGTTGTAGTTGATAAGTTACTCTGAATAGAAAGTTGTAGTTGACAAGTTACTCTGAATAGAAAGTTGTAGTTGATAAGTTACTCTGAATAGAAAGTTGTAGTTGATAAGTTACTCTGAATAGAAAGTTGTAGTTGACAAGTTACTCTGAATAGAAAGTTGTAGTTGATAGGTTACTCTGAAAAGAAAGTTGTAGTTATGTGCTGTGTAATGTTGATTTCTTTGTTAAAGATAAGCCCAGTGCCAGTGGGTGATTGCCGACCTGTTGGAGTTCTCCGCCACACACAGAATGTTCTCTGGCTTGAGGTCAAGGTGAAGGATGTAGGAGCCATGCATGTAGGCTACACCCTCACAAATCTGACGCAGGAAGTGGACGCAGTCTCTCTCCGTCAGGACAAAGTCCTCGCCAATCACCCTTTCAAAGAGTTCCCCGGCTCCAACACTGAGATTGGTATGAGACATAGATTGGTAATATATCTCTATAGAATTGTGTAACATCAAACATAATGGTAGTATATCTCTATTGAATTGTGTAACATCAAACATAATGGTAATATATCTCTATAGAATTGTGTAACATCACACATAATGGTAATATATCTCTATAGAATTGTGTAACATCAAACATAATGGTAGTATATCTCTATTGAATTGTGTAACATCAAACATAATGGTAATATATCTCTATAGAATTGTGTAACATCAAACGTAATGTAAACATAACAGCTATATGTACATAACATATATATATATATATTGCTATGTATTTCCCCATTGCATCGCTAGAGAAAAGCATTTATTCAAATGTCCTAGTAATATGTAGAAATAGTAAAACGTACTATTCCATGACCAAGATGACTCTCCTGGGATCTTCGAACGCGTCCCACAACATGAGGAGTTTGGGATGTCTGAGACAGTTCATGATGGTAATCTCCTGCTTGATATTGGCTTTGTCTTTCTCCCTGCACTTCACTATTTTAGCTGCCCACGTGGTGCCGTCTTTCTTCTGCTTGCATTTGTAAACTATGCCAAACTTGCCCCTTGTTGAAGAGAAGAGAACTCAAGTCATTGAAACTCATAGAAAGGAAAGAATCTGTCAAAATGTTCTATTGCATGATGGATTTGGTTGTAAGGACACGATAAGGGACATAACTCTACACCAGCAACTAAAGACTTTTAAATCGAAGCAGAAAGCAAAATGTTATATGCCCAACAACTAAAAACACTGAGGCATTTTATTTACGCCCACCCACAATATGCCCCACTTATAGGCCCCACCCACCACAACCCCAAAAATAAGTGTCCAACCCACCACATAGCCCCACAGCCTGACCCACCACAGACTGACCCATCACAGTACCACCCACCACAGCCCCACCCACAACAGATCAATCAAAGTTGTATGGCAGCTGCCATTTTGTGCATGAAAACAGTCCAGTCCAGTAAATATATTTACTTTCCATTACATTTAGTTTTTAATGTTTAGTGGAATGTTTGTGCTTTTTTTCACAATTAATCTTTCAGCAACAGAAAAATGCTGAACTTACTTTCCAACCTCATTCTCCAGGTGATACAGATCTTCAAACTTTTCTTTAGTGTTGATGGTTACAGTCCTGGGCTCAAATGGGAGCTCATCTGAAATTAACAAATGATGCACTCAGTTTACAGACCAGCTTTCTACTTTTAAAGGCTGATAAGCTTATGTCGATACAAGGAAATAAAATTGACATACAGTAAATGCATTATTTGTATCAAGTTATTTTCATTCACCAGCAAAAATTGGAAACAAAGTTAAATAATTTCACAGTATAATGGCTTATAATAAAAAAAATAATTATGTTACATCTCAGATAATTTATAACAGTTTTTGAAAGTTGATTTGGGTGTGAACAAGAAAAAAAACTTCCTTTATTGATTTCATTATAACATTTAAAAGATTGTAAATAATGTGCTGGGGTTTCAGATGCTAAAATTAAGTATAATAAAATTAGAATTCTGCATGTGAATAAAGAACATGGGCATTTAAAATGAGGTGGTTGATACACAACATTTTTGAAGCATTTTAGCTTTCCATAAAAATGATACATTGTGCTATATTAAGTATATTGAATAATAATTATATCTCTGATTGAAATAAATTTCATGAGAAGAAAATATTAGATTGTGTAGCATATTGAAACCAAAAAAACTCTCAACATATTGTCATGCTAAAACTGTTCCAGTAACTTTTTTTTTTTAGTGTTCTTAGTTGAATTCACATTATGTCATCATCCCTTCATTTCTGATTATGTTAAGGAGCATTCAAAATTATGAATATGCAAAGAAATATTTAAATTCATGCAAAATGAAAGGTCAAAGGTTAATTGTTTTTTTTTTTTTAAATATAAAAAATTGCCTTCTATTCTCTGAGGCCAGTTCAGAAAGTTTCGTTTTGTACTTCTTGTTGTGAACATGATTTGTTAGTGTGATATCTTGGTATGAAAGGTTGTCCATACATGGTGAGAGTTTGTATGTGAGAATCATTGTTATTAGTGTGAACACTTTTTGGGTGCATGAGTTGTGTTATGAATTGTGTTATTGGGGCTGAATGGTCATTGGTTGAGAGGGAAATATGAATAAACAAGTGCGTGTATAAAAGGTCAGTGTGTTAGTTTGTCGAGAGAGGGAGATCAGAGATTTGTTAGGGAGAGACCGAGATATTTGTTGAGGAACGTGTGTTAGTCAAAGTTTAGTTTCCTAACTGTATAGTGAGGAACGTCATTATGTATTACTGAAATCTTGGCCACCTGGCGTTACATTTGTGTATAGAATGGAATAAAGGATTGAGTTATGTAACACTTTTGTGGACTTGAGTAATTGTGTTTCATTGTGTGGACCTGATGAGAACCCTAGACAACAAGAGTAGGCCGTATGAAATGAGGCCGTACCATTATGACATATGGAAGCCGTAACATGGTGCGGAAAGGTCGTAACACTTCTGTCATCAAAATGTTAATGTTTTAAAAATCCAATCAAGATTTAAAACAAAAAAGACTAAACCGATGGAGGGGAAAAAATGTCTTCGGTGGTAATAGTTTAGCTCAAAGATTGTACGATTGCTTTATGAGTACATACTGAGAGAAATACATTTTAGATGGTACAATTTTGTCTGTCTTCATTGGTGGGACTAAATGAGTCAGTGTTTAAATATTTTTTAAGAGTGTTAAATAGTTGTTACAGTTTCATGCAGATAAAATTATAAAAAATCATGAAATAGAATGGAAAGAAATGTCATAAACAGGAACAATTTATTTCAAGGTGAAAGCATTTAATACAGGTGTCCTCAAAATATAGCCCGCTGGCCTGATCCTGCTTGCAAGTGGTTCATAACACGCCTGGCCGACATTGGGTCACCCGGGTAGCAGTGAGGAATACACAACCGGTTATTGACGTTTTTAGCCAAAAGCAGACCCATACTTATGCTTTTAAATACTAACATCTTTATGTTCGTGAAACTGTTTTTTTCCAGTTTTTGCACTACAAATAGGACATGCAGTTTGCATAGGAATGTGTTCAATTTGTTAAAACTATTCTCCGGCCCCCATGGTGTCTGAAGGACAGTGAAACGCCCCCATTCCCACAGTGAACCAGCCCCCTGATTTAAAAGTTTGTGGACCCCTGGTTTTAATACATATAAATATAAAATGGAACAATTTTTATGGGACTTAACACTTAGAAAATGAGGAAGAAGCAATAAATTAAAGAATATTATAATAATGTTAATATTTTGTCTGGTCACAAAACTTAAATCCGAGTATGACATGCTCAAAAGTTGAACAAAGAAATCCATTCAATACAAACATGATTTAAATCATGAAATCAACTTTGATGTTTTACAAACATGATTTAAATCATGTAATCAACTTTGATGTTTTACAAACATGATTTATATCATGAAATCAACTTTGATGTTTTAAACAACAAACAAAATATTTTAGGACCGACGCCTTTCTTTTGTTTTTTAAACAAGTACTTTAAAAGATAAGATTTAAGTTACAAAAGAGAGGGAAAGTTACGAATCTGTAATAATGAATTTTTAATTTAAAATTTATTATCTTTTTTCAACATGAGGGAAAGGAAATTTAGTAATATTTTTTAAATTAAAAAAAAAAAAATATTTAGCAAGACATCTATCAAATAAAAACATTATAAATTAAGATGACTGTGGTACTAGATGGATTTCTAATCATTTGAATATTAATGAATTTTTTTTAAAAAATTTTGAAAAAACAATGAAATGAACATTAGGTGGTTTCTCATTTCTAAATTTTAAACTAGACATCTAACTATTACAAACATTCTATAGGAGTGTCGTGATATTATGAGTGAGCTACACTGTACAGGAAATATAAGGTTAATTGAAATGGCAATCATATTTTATCCTCTCGTTTAATGGGGTGAAATGACTGAGTGTTTACCTCCTCTTCGATACTCAATACTTGGCGTAAAGACCTCAGGATAGCCTGGTGAGAAATACAGTCAAGACAAGGGTTCTAGAATTGGTGGGGGGGGGGGGGTCCATTTAATGGATGTATTATGGTAGGGTTCAGTCAAAATGTGGTGAACGTGACTATTTAAAGAAAAATAAGTTGCGTTGAAAAAAGTTTCAATGTTTGTTCCTCATTTTCTTTGGACTCAGCTTTCTCATTTGTCTTTTTAAATATCTTATTTAATGAAAATATTTCATCAAGAGGTAAAGAGGTTGCACTTTTTAATTCTTTGTAAATGTTCATTAGGATCTACATTTTTAGTATGAGAATGTAACAGCCAAACTTTATCTCAAGTTGTTGTGCCAACATCCAGGGAATAATTACTAATAAAATTTCAATATCAATAAATAAAAAAATAAAATGATAATGAAACGGTAAGAAATAAGCAATAACTCAAATTTGATCCAATCTGTTGAGGAACTATGGCCACTTATTTTTTTTAAAAAAGGGGCAGTTAATAAGGTTTGACTTCAATATTGATTAGTAAATTAGAGTGTAGAAAAAATATTAACACGAAGCTATGGAGGTCCTCGTCACACCTTATTAATTTCGTATTCAATTTATGTGGCACAGGCTATATGATTGACATTTTCTCGGTGTTATTACTTCAGCAATAATAAAATATACATGAACATAAGCCCTTGTTATTAAACTAGTAACTGAACTATTTAAATGAACAAATAAAAAGCTTACACTCTCAGTATTGTGAGAGCTAGTTCTAAGGGTGGATATAATTCAACATGAAATATTTTACCTTGCTTAGTAATTCCTTTAATATAAATAGTCATAGAAATTAGTTTTATATCAACAGTTATGCAGCCTGCTGAGATAATGTTTGCACAATTTAACTGCTGTAATTTTAAACAATTTCTTTTTTTTTGGTTGACTTTCAGTTACAGGGGCAAAGGTCATGATGATCAAGTGAGAATAAAATGAGTTTTAAACATTAAAATGGTGTGTTTTATATTTTGAACCATGGCTGTGTGGTGTGTATGGTGTGTGCTGTACTGTGTGGTGTATGGTGTGTGCTTTACTGTGTGGTGTATGGGCTGTGCTGTGTGGGGTGTGCTTTGTGGGGTGTGCTGTATGGGGTGCGCTGTGTGCTGTATGGGGTGCGCTGTGTGCTGTATGCTGTATGGGGTGCGCTGTATGCTGTATGGGGTGTGCTGTATGCTGTATGGGGTATGCTGTATGGGGTATGCTGTATGGGGTGTGCTGTATGCTGTATGGGGTGTGCTGTGTGGGGTGTGCTGTATGGGTGTGCTGTATGGGGTGTGCTGTGTGGGGTGTGCTGTATGGGTGTGCTGTATGGGGTGTGCTGTATGATGTATGGGGTGTGCTGTAAGCTGTATGGGGTGTACTGTATGCTGTATGGGGTGTGCTGTATGCTGTATAGGGTGCGCTGTGTGGTGTATGGGGTGCAATGTGTGGTGTATGGGGTGCGCTGTGTGGTGTATGGGGTGTGCTGTATGGGGTGTGCTGTATGGGGTGTGTTGTATGCTGTTTGGGGTGTGCTTTAAGCTGTATGGTGTGTGATGTATGCTGTATGGGGTGTGCTTTATGCTGTATGGGGTGTGCTGTATGGGGTGTGCTTTATGCTGTATGGGGTGTGCTTTATGCTGTATGGGATGTGCTGTATGGGTGTGCTGTATGATGTATGGGGTGTGCTGTAAGCTGTATGGGTGTGTTGTATGCTGTATGGGGTGTGCTGTATGCTGTATGAGGTGTGGGGTGTGATGTATGGGGTATGCTGTATGGGGAGTGCTGTATGCTGTATGGGGTGTGCTGTATACTGTACGGGGTGTGCTGTTTGCTGTATGGGGTGTGCTTTATGCTGTATGGGGTGTGCTGTATGCTGTATGGGATGTGCTGTATGGGGTGTGCTTTATGCTGTATGGGGTGTGCTGTATGGTTTTTAAATTTAATTATTTAAAAAAAAAAAATTGCATAAACCTCAAGCAAGTTTTGATAGTAATCTTAGTTGAAATAATATTCTGTTGAAACTTGATGCATTGCATTTCTAATCTTAATATTTCTATCTAAAAATCCTTTTGGTACACAACAAGTTTGGTTTAAATGATTAATTAGATGTCATTTTTTAAAAAAAGTTTTTACTTTTTTTCCATTACTATTTAAAGAAAGTAATCCCCCCTCCTCCCCCCCCCCCCCCCCCAAACACCCAGAAAAGACCATTATAAAGCAGATGATCAAAGTTATGCAGATTTTGAACTAATTCAAGAATCACACAATTTTGAAAATTGGAATGAATGATTGTAAAATAAACTATCAAAGGTCAGTGACAAATCCACTTTCTCAGTGGCAAATCCACTTTCTCAGTGGCAAATCCACTTTCTCAGTGGCAAATCCACGTTCTCTCATAAAATGTGCAACATAAAAAGAAAGTTTGTTCAATATCAGACAATCAATAAATAGCCTTCAACATCTCACACTATCACTAGCCTTCAACATCTCACACTATCACTAGCCTTCAACATCTCACACTATCACTAGCTTTCAAAATCACACAGTGTCACTAGCCTTCAACATCTCACACTATCACTAGCCTTCAACATCTCACACTGTCAATAGTCTTCAACATCTCACACTATCACTAGCCTTCAACATCTCACACTATCACTAGCCTTCAACATCTCACACTATCACTAGCCTTCAACATCTCACACTATCACTAGCTTTCAAAATCACACAGTGTCACTAGCCTTCAACATCTCACACTATCACTAGCCTTCAACATCTCACACTGTCAATAGTCTTCAACATCTCACACTATCACTAGCCTTCAACATCTCACACTATCAATAGCCTTCAACATCTCACACTATCACTAGCCTTCAACATCTCACACTATCACTAGCCTTCCACTACTAAGGCCATTCAGTGCATCTCCCACTATCACTAAGCCTTCCAATCCTAACGCCATTCAGTGCATCTCACACTATCACTAGCCTTCCACTCCTAAGGCCATTCAGTGCATCTCACACTATCAATAGCCTTCCAATCCTAAGGCCATTCAGTGCATCTCACACTATCACTAGCCTTCCACTCCTAACGCCATTCGGTGCATCTCACACTATCACTAGCCTTCCACTCCTAACACCATTCGGTGCATCTCACACTATCACTAGCCTTCCACTCCTAACGCCATTCGGTGCATCTCACACTATCACTAGCCTTTCCCCCCATGGTCTAAAATTACTAGAACATGCAGCAGACTGAACATCTACAACTAACATCTACAACTAACATCTACAACTAACATCTGATTTCGTTCAAGTTTTAAAGTATTCTCTTTTTAAGAAGAATTTTTGGGAATGTAAATACCATCAGATCAGCATGGTCTTGAGAGGTAATGTTTGACCATTCAGAACCACATGGTCTTGAGAGGTAATGTTTGACCAATCAGAAACCACATGGTCTTGAGAGGTAATGTTTGACCAATCAGAACCGCATGGTCTTGAGAGGTAATGTTAGACCCATCAGAACCCCATGGTCTTGAGAGGTAATGTTTGACCAATCAGAACCATATGGTCTTGAGAGGTAATGTTTGAACAATCAGAACCCCATGGTCTTGAGAGGTAATGTTTGACCAATCAGAACCACATGGTCTTGTGAGGTAATGTTTGACCAATCAGAGCCACATGGTCTTGAGAGGTAATGTTAGACCAATCAGAAACGCATGGTCTTGTGAGGTAATGTTTGACCCATCAGAACCGCATGGTCTTGAGAGGTAATGTTTGACCACAGTGTAGTGTAACCCACAAACCAAATTTAAATAAACTAAAACATAGGAGCCAGAATGTTCAATAAATTTGATCGTGGGCCCTCAAGATATAGAAGAAGAATAAAATACAGTCCTACGAATATTACAAAATTTCCACTATGTGTACATGTTCTTAAATTATTTACCATGACTTTCTCTCTCCATAATCTCTAGTAGATTTTTATGCTCATTTGAAGACTCCATTTTTTTTTTTAAAAAGGCCCTCCATTAAAAAAGAATATAAAATTGTAACAGAAAATAATAAAAAAAAATTTCGTATGCCGGCAAAAAATTAAATTTCAGGATTATGGAAAGAAATATTTAAATTAAACTAGTCGTATTGATGTGACGTGCTGAGGAAAACAGAAACGTTCAACGCTAAACTATCAATCTTTATGTTGCAACTACACTACATAGCATCACAAGCCACTACAGTTCAAAGCTATTTTACACAATAGTCTGGATTTTTTAACATAGCTTACCTTCAGATTCCTCATCGCTGATTGGCCTAAAGGGGTCGGTCGTGATGACACGATCAGAGGGTTCCGATGAAGGGCCAAGCCCGTGCTTGTTTGATGCTCTGACACGGAACTGATAGGTGGTGCTCTGCTTCAGGTCAAGTATGTGATGGGATAACTCCTGTGACAAAACAATAATATGATGAAAGAGTTATCTTCAAGATTAATTATTTCTTTAAAGAGTGTCAAAATAAAGAAAGCTGTTCTTTCAAATTGTGACTACTGTTAACTTGAAGACCCTGAATGAAATACAACTAAAAATATTCAATAAAATGTCTTTTCGTACCATTATTAAATAGTAAATACAACTTATCATGAACAATCTGACCTCAGTATGTGATGTTTGGTTTCGTTAGCATCCATACTGGAGTTATATTTTACTTTCTGTCAGCATTTGCTCCCAACCACATGACTTTAACACCTGTCAAATTTAACAGAGCACCCGATTCATCTCCGCCGACGTCTCAACTGTATGTTAACAAGACATGTCTCCAGTTTGGCAAGCAGTTCGACCATCCACAGATTATGCTCACGCTGGCCCCTGTTCTAAATCAATCACTGTTCTAAATCAATCGCTGCTCTTAATCAATCTAAATAAAATGGATTGACCTTGCACTGAGGAACTAAAACATCCCAGGTGGTCTGCTGTCTGGTCTTTGCTTCTATGACATAGTAGGTCACTTGACTGCCCCCATCAGAGATCGGTGGGTACCAGGAAAGAGATGCTGATGTCTTGCTGATGTCATAGACTTGAGGTTTGCCTTCTGGTGCTCCAGGTACATCTGTTGGAAAGACATATCTGTATTATACACAACAACTTGGAAGATATTCATACTATAAGATTGAACAACTTGAAAGATATTCATATTATAAGATTGAACAACTTGAAAGATATTCATATTATAAGATTGAACAACTTGGAAGATATTCATACTATAAGATTGAACAACTACTCCTGTTTTACTCAGAGAATTTTATAATTTGGGAAACTGAATATCTATTTTTTTGTTTTATTTTGGAGAACTAGTAAGCTGTTAGCACACATTGACATGAATGCCATAGATGACAAAGTACAAGCTATGAATGCCATTGATGACATAGATAATAAATGCTTTTTTCCCCCCATAGAATATTTCATTTTATTTTGTTTTAACATTATCAGATTATCCATCAGGCCTATTTGGTACATCCCCCTTTAATGTGCCCCTCCCCCGGGGTTCACCCCTCCAGCCCACATATACTCTTAACCCTAGATATGAGCTCCCTCTGACTCCATCTTGTAATCAACTATCACTTAAGAACGAACCAACCAAATATCAAAGTTTCTACATCTCTACTTGATCTCTGTACCTTCAATGTGTATGTTGGTCTGTGTCTGATCAGATCCGATGGTGCTGGAAACACACACTGACATGGTGCCAGCATCGGACTGACCCACAGACTCAATGGTCAGTTGGCTGCTGCTTTTGTTTGTCACTATCTCCACACGGCCATCTGTCAAATAGAAAGGTCAAAATTGAAATTTAAGGACAGCAGAGTAAAACAGTGCTCACCACCGTGACAGATGTCACCGTGACAGATGGTTATCATAACAGATGGTTACCGCGGGTGAGAGGTAATTAGAAGATAACAGTAATTGAGAATCTCTAATAATTGATCCACGAATAAGCCAAGGAAACTGAGCATGGTAAAAATATGACATGTCAAAATATGTTGAAAAACTAATGATGCCCCCCTCCCCCTTATCTGTGGACACAGTGACACGAACACAGGTCTACATGTCAACATTTCACATGGCGTTATCAAAACAGTGGTTCTCAAATACTGATGACAATATGGGCCATTCACAAAAACAATGTCAACAATTCACATCGCATGATCCAAAACAGTGGATCTTCTAATCTATACCTATTATAATAATGCTCCAGTCGCAATTCAACAACTTCACATTGAGCTAACGTCCACAAGACATTCCATCCTTGCAAGTGGCGCAACTAAGAACACAGAATCGGCGGCGCTTTCACCTCACTAGCTGGTCCAGTGTAAAGCCATGTAGAGAAAGACAGTCGTCTGGGAGAAACAGACGACTGGGAGAAACAGACGACTGGGAGAAAGACAGTCGTCTGGGAGAAACAGTCGACTTGGAGAAAGACAGTCGTCTGGAAGAAACAGTCGACTGAGAGAAAGACTGGCGACTTGGAGAAAGACAGTCGTCTGGGAGAAACAGTTGACTGGGAGAAAGACAGTCGACTTGTAGAAAGACAGTCGACTAGGAGAAAGACAGTCGACTTGGAGTAAGACAGTCGACTTGGAGAAAGACAGTCGACTTGGAGAAAGACAGTCGACTTGGAGAAAGACAGTCGACTTGGAGAAAGACAGTAGACTTGGAGAAAGACAGTAGACTGGAAGAAAAACAGTCAACTAGGAGAAAAACAGTCAACTAGGAGAAAAACAGTCAACTTGGAGAAGGACTGTAGACTGGGAGAAAAACAGTAGACTTGGAGAAGGACTGCAGACTTGGAGATAGACAGTCGTCTGGGAGAAACAGTCGACTGGGAGAAAGACAGTCGTCTGGGAGAAACAGTTGACTGGGAGAAAAACAGTCGACTTGGAGAAAGACAGTCGACTTGGAGAAAGACAGTCGACTTGGAGAAAGACAGTCGACTTGGAGTAAGACAGTCGACTTGGAGAAAGACAGTCGACTGGGAGAAAGACAGTAGACTGGAAGAAAAACAGTCGACTAGGAGAAAAACAGTCGACTTGGAGAAGGACTGTAGACTGGGAGAAAAACAGTCGACTTGGAGAAGGACTGTAGACTGGGAGAAAAACAGTCGACTGGGAGAAGGACTGTAGACTGGGAGAAAAACAGTCGACTGGGAGAAAGACTGTAGACTGGGAGAGGGGTTGCAAGAGACATTTGGGCGAAAGGCCACCGCGTTCTCACTGAGCGCCATCCCACCCATACAGATAATTTCACGAGTTTTGTTCTCAATGAGCGCCAACCCACACCATCCCACCCCCGCGTATCCCTGTTATGTTGAACATACATCATCAAAGTAGCACAGACTTGTATTTGTGTTACATACAAATAATACATACAACCTCCTTGCATGTCGTCTTTCTTGTTCCCCCACATTCTAAAGGTTCAGATTTCTTTTAGTTGAAGTTTAAGCCATAGAGAAGATCGACCTCATCGCTCTAACAAAGGTGTCTACAAGTTAGGGCGATTAAATGTCGGCACCCGGTGCTTTATTATTTTAATTTAAAATTATTTTTAACTGAATTCTGGAGTCAAATTACTCAGGTACATATTCCTGCCCCCCCCCCCCCCCACTACCTGGGTAAGCAGCTCCAAGACTCACTTTGCCGTTAGTATAACTGCACACCCCATTGCCTGGAAATGACGTGACCATAAGATATGTCCACTACTGTCTACTATTACTACTAACAGCGCTAATAATATACATTTAAGAGAAATAAAATCGGTTGAGGGCAGGGTCATGCAAAAGGAAGGGGGAACTCGCTGCGGGAGCCAACATTAGGGGACGGGGCGCCAAATTCGTCTTTTGCAAGAATTAATAGTGAATTAAACCATAAAATCCCATTAACTTCACTAAGGGGTGTCAAGGTCGTTTTTCTACTCGTCCGCCCCCGGCGTACATTTTTGCTATATAATGAGGGGCGCCATTGCAAGCACCTAACCACGACCCTTGCTGTGATGCCACTTGATGGGAGAAGGGGGCAAAAATCGGTAAGACGAATTTTTTTTTCAATATCAGTTTATATTATTTTAAAAAAAATTCGTTTCTGGTTTTAAGAAAAAAATATGTAATCTCTGCTAACATCTATATGTGTCTTGGTTTGAATATTTGTTCTAAATCTATAATAATATACACATGGGTTTTTCAAGCTTGATAGGGTCGCAATGTTAGCTCTTAATATGAGCGTCTTGTCATCAGGACGCCTGTGGGTGAGATGTACCACAATATTAGCTCTTAATATGAGCGTCGTGTCATCGGTACGCCTGTGAGTGAGTGAGATGTACCACAATGTTAGCTCTTAATATGAGCGTCTTGTCATCAGTACGCCTGTGGGTGAGATGTACCACAATATTAGCTCTTAATATGAGCGTCGTGTCATCGGTACGCCTGTGAGTGAGTGAGATGTACCACAATGTTAGCTCTAAATATGAGCGTCGTGTCATGTACCAACCACACAAATGAGATCATAAAAAAATTGTTTTTGCATTTATACAAGATTTTTTAACAATTTAGTTGTTTGTTTTTAATTAGTCAAATAAATTGTTTTCATCATTGGCCAACATTTTAATAAATAAGGTGTAGTCCCAAAACTTTATTCAATATTTTTTTAAAGTGCCAAAGCTGCGCTATTCTTAAAGATACACTACTAAAAGGTATTACAATGCATTCAAATGTATAAACACAAGTCTTACAGTACGCCTGAAACAGGCCATACTAACCGATAAATAGATCAACACAAGTCTTACAGTACGCCTGAAACAGGCCATACTAACCGATAAATAGATCAACACAAGTCTTACAGTACGCCTGAAACAGGCCATACTAACCGATAAATAGATCAACACAAGTCTTACAGTACGCCTGAAATAGGCCATACTAACCGATAAATAGATCAACACAAGTCATACAGTACGCCTGAAATAGGCCATACTAACCAATAAATAGATCAACACAAGTCTTACAGTACGCCTGAAACAGGCCATACTAACCGATAAATAGATCAAAGCACTGCGTATTTAACCTTTTTAAAAATAAAGACATGAACTTCACCACAGATTTAACATTTCACGTCTGTTCTAGTTGAAACATTTCCGTAATAGGTTCATTTCATATCAGCGTTTTTAGGTCGAATCCCACCTGATGTGGGTCAAATTATCCATACACGTACTGTTGACTAACGTCACAATTAAGTTCCACAACGAGATGTTTTGGGTAGATAACACAAGACGCCCTAGCTGGCCAACCCAGACGCCTTAGCTGGCCAATCCAGATGCCCTAGTTAACCAATCCAGACGCCCTAGTTAACCAATCCAGATGCCCTAGATAACCAATCCAGACGCCCTAAATAACCAATCCAGACGCCCTAGTTAACCAATCCAGACGCCCTAGTTAACCAATCCAGACGCCCTAGTTAACCAATCCAGACGCCCCAGTTAACCATCCATACGCCCTAGTTAACCAATCCAGACGCCCTAGTTAACCAATCCAGACACCCTAGTTAACCATCCAGACGCCCTAGTTAATCATCCAGACGCCCTAGTTAATCATCAAGACGCCCTAGTTAACCAATCCAGACGCCCTAGTTAACCAATCCAAAGCCTAGTTAACCATCCAGACGCCCTATTTAACCAATCCAGACGCCCTAGTTAACCACCCAGACGCCCTAGTTAACCACCCAGACGCCCTATTTAACCAATCCAGACGCCCTAGTTAACCAATCCAGACGCCCCAGTTAACCAATCCAGACGCCCCAGTTAACCACCCAGACGCCCTAGTTAACCAATCCAGACGCCCCAGTTAACCAATCCAGACGCCCTAGTTAACCACCCAGACGCCCTAGTTAACCAATCCAGACGCCCTAGTTAACCAATCCAGACGCCCTAATTAACCAATCCAGACGCCCTAGCTAACCATCGTGACGGTAGAAACTTCAATGTCAAATCTGACGGCTGAAAAGCTAAGTTTCATCTTGACTAACCACGACCACCTTCAAGAGTTCAACCAACCATTGTCAGGCTGGCTGCTAGAAAACACAAACAAAAAACTTGATGTAAAGATGAACAGCCCCACCCCCCCCCCTGCCATCCACGTTTGTTTGCACGCCTTGAATTAGGGCTCTAATAGAGCCACTGTAAGCAGTTAGTAAGAGAATTCGTATTTTATTAATCTAACAATAGCATGCATTGAATAAGTACCAACGGTCAGAAAATGTACAGTGTCCAGCATTGGGGGTACCGTTAACGGTAAACTGAAAAGTAACAGCATTTTATCGCTAAATCACACTAAGCTGATAACAATAAGTTACGGTTTTACGGAATTACTGGCAGTTTGTACATGATATTTTATTGTAAAAGAGGGGTACTTTTACGATAGACTTTTAACAGTGTAGGTCTCTTAAGCACCCATTACTTTTACAACATTTAAACATACCTTCCCAACCTATCCTTATACAACATTTGAACGTGCCGTAACAACATATCACTGTTACGTTACAAACATCTTAACTCTGTAGCTGATTACATGGGCTGTTTCATTGATCAACTCGCTAGTTTGTAAGCATATGTATCACAACATCAAATGATTTTGTGTGTCTTGTTACACAAAGCCTAATCGATACATTATATCAACAGGGAGGTGAATTTTGTCATGTATTATTTTAAAAAAAGACAAAACAATGAAGAATTAGACAACTTAACACGGATGAGTTGGTTTAGTTTACAAGCTATATACCAAGGGTTCCCAAACCATGGGTAACTGGCCACTTTGCTTGTATTTCATGGGGTTGTGACCTGATAAAATTGCCAGACCAATATGACAGCGTGTAGGCGGCACCTAAACCTCCGAATACTATGTGAGAAATATGCTCAACACCAACAAAACATATACCACGTCTTTGTGGATTTCAAGAAGGCATTCGACAGGGTTTGGCATGCTGCTTTATGGGCCACCATGAGACACTATAACATCAATACAAACTTTACCAGACTGATAAGCAGCCTCTATGATAAGGCCACCAGTGCAGTCTTCTTCAACAATAACATCGGAGAATGGTTCAAGACCACGGTTGGAGTACGACAAGGCTGCTTGCTCTCCCCCACCTTGTTCAACATCTTCTTAGAGAGAATAATGTCAGATGCACTGGAAACGCATGCAGAGACAGTCAGCATTGGTGGCAGAACAATCACCAACCTACGCTTTGCGGATGACATAGACGGACTGGCTGGAAGCGAAGAAGAGCTAGCCAACCTAGTAAAGAGTCTCTACAAGACTTCATCGTCCTTTGGTATGTAAATCAGTGCAGAAAAGACAGTAATGATGACGAACAGCATCACTGGCATTGCCACTGAAATTAAGGTCGGTGAGGAAAGATTAGAGACAGTTGGCAGCGTCAAGTACCTCGGAGCAATAGTTTCGGAACAAGGCTCCAAGCCCGAATTGATGGCCAGGATTGTCTAGACCACAACAGCACTAAAGAGGCTCAAGAAAATATGGAACGACAAAAATATAGCCCCCAGCACCAAATCAGGCTGATGCGCTCATTAATCCTCTCCATTTTCTTATATGCTTGTGAGTCCTGGACATTAACAGCAGAACTTGAAAGGAAAATAAAGGCGATGGAGATAAGATGTTTTAGGGGCATTCTTGGCATCTGCTATAGAAACCATATCATCAATGAACAAGTGAAAGAAAGGATTCGTCAAGCAACCGGGCAGTACGATGTCCTCCTGGTGTCTGTAAAAAAGCGCAAACTTGAGTGGTATGGCGACGTGACCAGAAAACAAGGGCTCGCCAAAGAAATCTTGCAGGGCACTACTAGAGGAGGAAGAAGTGGAAGACAGAGAAAAAGATGGGAAGACAACATCAAAGAATGGACGGGATTAAAACTAGGCGATGCTATGCGTAGGGCAGGAGACCGAGAGGAATGGAGAAGAATAGTTTTTATGTCATCTGTGGCGCCCCAACGGTCGAAGGACTACGGGACATGATGATGATGCGCCATCTTTACTGTACCAGGTGCTTCGAAAGCCATTATCCAAACATGCATAATACCAAGGACAAATTAGAGTACAAATTATTATTATATACAAATATTATGTTCAAAGTCATAATCTCAGTGGTAGATTGACTGCAAGACCATATGAAACCATGCTTTTCTGTTACAAGACCATATGAAACCATGCTTTTCTGTGTAACAAATGTCGAGGGGTGGTATGAAATCCAATCATTGACATTATAAAGCAATCTAGAGATTTACTGAACTTAGACTATAAGGGTAAACTGGAATTTACATTCATATGCATAAAATCACAATGGCTGCATTTATTCATTTGATTAAATGGCTGACATCCTTCTCCTGTCATAACTACGGCGCGGCAAGGAATTTCTTACCATACTTGTTTATATTGAAAGTGTAGGCCTATATTATACCAGCTCACATAGGCCATGCACTGAGCTTGTTATTTCATGTCATCAAAAGAAAACAGCTCTCAAATTCCGCCCTTTGTTAACTATCCCTTAGTTGAGGGCTTTGTTGTTGTTTTTTCAAATTCGCTCCTTTGTTTTTAAGACCAAATATTTCAATTTAACTAGGTCAGCCAATTAGATTTTCAACTATCTTATAACAGTGAGGAGTAGTAATTGATAGGAAAATAAAAGCATGCTTGGCATTTTTTGAGTGTAGGACCAACAAGAAGGTGGGACCAACAAGAAGGTGGGACCAACAAGAAGGTGGGACCAACAAGAAGGTGGGACCAACAAGAAGGTGGGACCAACAAGAAGGGCGGGACCAACAAGAAGGTGGGACCAACAAGAAGGGCGGGACCAACAAGAAGGGCGGGACCATCAAACGGGACCGGACCAACAAGAAAGGCGGGGTCAACAAACGGGGCCGGACCAACAAGAAGGGCGGGACCAACAAGAAGGTGGGACCAACAAGAAGGGTGGGACCAACAAGAAGGGCGTGACCAACAAGGAGGGCGGGGCCAACAGGAAGGGCGGGACCAACGAGAAGTGCAGGACCGACAAGAAGGGCGGGACCAACAAAAGGGGAAGGACAAACAAGAAGGGCGGGACCAAAAAAAGGGACAGGACCAACAAGAAGGGCAGGATTAACAAGAAGTGCGGGACCAACAAGAAAGGCGGGACCAACTAGAAAGGCGGGACCAACAAGAAAGGCGGGACCAACAAGAAAGGCGGGACAAACAAGGGGGACAGGACCAACAAGAAGTGCAGGACCAACAAGAAGTGCAGGACCAACAAAAGGGCAGGACCAACAACTAGGGCAGGACCACAGTGCTAGCATAGCTCTGAAGGTAGGATGTGAATTAGTGCTATGCATGGGTTGGGGGTATCAACACACAACACACGTATCAACACACGTATCAACACACACGGAGACACATATGCCAGTAAGCATACATTGTTGTGAGGAGTTGTCACCACACGTACATGGAACTGGCACATCCTAATATTCATGATAATAAGAGGGATGCGCAAACTACATGACTCCTGTGTCGAGTCAGTAGACTCGTTTGTCGAGTTAGGAAGGGATCCTATTAACTGCATCTTGAATGTGGTAATTCAATCAGGAATGAGGCAATCCAACATCTAGTTCACATATTTAATACGAAATAAGTGCTCCTTTGAAAAAAGAAGACTAGGAGCTGTCCCACGATTTAAGTTGATAATTTCAATTACGAAATGTCAGAGTCTTGTAGAGGACAATTGAAGGGCCGAGTAGAAAAGGTACTTAAGTGTATTTTTGAAGTTTTGAGGAAAATGAGTTTAAAATTTTTAAATTCTTATTTAGATACATTAAAATCTGCTCGAGGTAACTCTGAATCAAACACTTGTGGGCATTTTTCATGAATGATATTTACAGGAATGATTTAGGGAAAGTAATTAAATATAATACCTGTCTTAACTCATTTTTGGAACATTGTAACTTAAGTACTTTTTCTACTCTAGCCCTTCAATTGTGTCTGAGACACAAGACTTGTAGAGCACAACCGTGTCGGAGACACAAGACTTGTAGAGCACAACTGTGTCGGAACAAGACTTGTAGAGCACAACTGTGCCTGAGACACAAGACTTGTACCTAATTGTGGCACTCGTCAGAGTCCGTGGTGCCCCTAATCGTGGTGCCCCTAGTCGGCGAATAGACACAGAATAGGGCACCAACTAGGCAAAACCACAAATAAAGATACACCATATTTCTATAGCGTCTAGCTACAAGGTACTACTCAATTGTCTGTTACTGTACATTGCTAGAAGGTACTACTCGATTGTCTGTTACTGTACATTGCTACAAGGTACTACTCAATTGTCTGTTACTGTATATTGCTACAAGGTACTACTCAAATGTTACTGTACATTGGAACACTAGTGATGGAGTCAATTGGAAATAGACAGCACTCGATAACTAGCATGACGGGAAAAAAACAAATTCATCGGCTATAGAACCAAAAAACCACCAACAACAACATAACAAAAACCAATAAACTTAGCTCAGCCAGTTCGAAGCTGTGTAGTCTCTGCTACCGTGATGATTGGATGGACTAAATTCAAACAGAAAACTACACGCAAGTAAAAACCTGTGTCATGTGTACTATTCCTCAGCTTGTCGTGATGCCGAAATGTTGACCACAAATGGTGCTCCAAGCAGGAACCTGAAGAGCCCTGTACAACAAATGAACATAACGTGTTGGAATTCCGCTAATGTTACAGCTCCATACCTTTAGCTGTGGCCTGCATCTCCGCCTGACGATGAGATGAATTATTCGTGGCGCCCACGGAGCGTGGATTGACAGTTAATCCTTGCGAGATAATCAGCTACACGGTGCAATCAACACACGGCCAGTACACAGTGTGTACGTGTACTTGAGCCCAGGCTATTCAATATTATCCAACACAAATGTTGAGTACGGGAAGATGAAGTGGCGACGTCATCTACACAAAACAACATATTGGTTGTCCTCTATGCAAAACATCATATAGGTTGTCCTCTACACAATGGACCATATTGGGTATAAACTGTGAAGAAGTATATATTGAACGCGTTACAGTAATGTTATACACGCTCAAACGTAAACGCGAATGTGGCTCTGATCAACACAATAAATGCAGAGATTCTCAACTCAAAGCGAATAGGTCTCAACGGACCGAGTTATACCAAAGGTGTTACTCCTCCTTCTCCGCCTCTTCCAGACATCTCACTGTCGGGAGTTACGCTGCTGCCACAAGACGAGACAAGCAGGAAAGACGAAAGAAGCAGGTTTCAAAATAAAAATGCATACCCAACATTATCAGGAAATATTTTATTGACAATTTTTAAATGACAAGAAGCGGAACGGGGCCTGGACTTGTGGGCGCCTAATGGCGGACCAGGGACTGGGCTTGTGGGCGCCTAATGGCGGACCAGGGACTGAGCTTGTGGGCGCCTGATGGCGGACCAGGGAGTGTGCTTGTGGGCGCCTGATGGCGGACCAAAGACTGGGCTTGTGGGCCTCTGATGGCGGACCAGGGACTGGGCTTCTGGACGCCTGATGGCGGACCAGGGGCAGGGTTTGTAGGCGCCTGATGGAGGACCGGAGACTGGGCTTGTGAACGCCTGATGGCGGACCAGGGACTGGGCTTGTGGGTGCCTGATGGCGGACCAGGGACTGGGCTTGTGGGCGCCTGATTGCGGACCAGGGACAGGGTTTTGTGGGAGCCTGACGGCGGACCAGATGCAGGGTTTGTGGGAGCCTGATGGCGGACCAGGGGCAGGGATTGTGGGCGCACAATCTATAAGATAAATATTCATAGATTTAAATAAATGTACATAAAAGCGGGCCAATTAAGATTCGGTTATTAACAAGAGACGTGAATGGACCCTACACAGTAATTAGCCTCGTCAAAGTTGACAATGAATCTAGTACAAGGCGTATGTTAATATGGTTCGATAGAATATAAGGAGTGGGTAGGTGGCATTCATCGATCAAAATGGACCCAGACACGCAGCGCCGCCATTCGCACCCAGGTACCATTAGACTCAATGCTATTTGGATGTCATTTGTGGTAGTTTATTTAAGTAAAACTGAAGAATTAAGATTTCAAACGTACATTCAATTATCTTTCATTTGATACCTCATTTTGTCTTACAAACTTAACAATATTATTTTAAATCGTTTTTTAATCCCAACCTCTCAATTCTGGTACCCGGGTACCAATAGGTGCAGCCATTAACTAAATCAACAGACAGATGGCTATAAAATGCTTGCATGAGAAATTTTATTCCATTCAGTAGATCAGACCAATCTTTTATTCCATCCAGTGGATCACACCAATATTTTATTCCATCCAGTGGATCAGACCAATCTTTTATTCCATCCAGTGGATCAGACCAATCTATTATTCCATCCAGTGGATCACACCAATCTTTTATTCCATCCAGTGGATCACACCAATCTTTTATTCCATTCAGTAGATAAGACCAATCTTTTATTCCATTCAGTAGATCAGACCAATCTTTTATTCCATTCAGTAGATCAGACCAATCTATTATTCCATCCAGTGGATCACACCAATCTTTTATTCCATCCAGTGGATCACACCAATCTTTTATTCCATCCAGTGGATCAGACCACTCATTTATTCCATCCAATGGATCAGACCAATCCTTTAATCCACCCAGTGGATCAGACCAATCTTTTATTCCATCCAGTGGATCAGACCAATCTTTTATTCCATCCAATGGATCAGACCAATCTTTTATTCCATCCAGTTGATCAGACCAATCTTTTATTCCATCCAGTGGATCACACCAATCTTTTATTCCATCCAATGGATCAGACCACTCATTTATTCCATCCAATGGATCAGACCAATCCTTTAATCCACCCAGTGGATCAGACCAATCTTTTATTCCATCCAGTGGATCAGACCAATCTTTTATTCCATCCAGTGGATCAGACCAATCTTTTATTCCATCCAGTGGATCAGACCACTCATTTATTCCATCCAATGGATCAGACCAATCCTTTAATCCACCCAGTGGATCAGACCAATCTTTTATTCCATCCAGTGGATCACATCAATCTTTTATTCCATCCAGTGGATCACACCAATCTTTTATTCCATCCAGTGGATCAGACCAATCTTTTATTCCATCCAGTCAGTGGATCACACCAATCTTTTATTCCATCCAGTAGATCAGACCACTCATTTATTCCATCCAATGGATCAGACCAATCCTTTAATCCACCCAGTGGATCAGACCACTCATTTATTCCATCCAATTGATCAGACCAATCCTTTAATCCACCCAGTGGATCAGACCAATCTTTTATTCCATCCAGTGGATCACACCAATCTTTTATTGCATCCAGTGGATCAGACCAATCTTTTATTCCATCCAGTGGATCACACCAATCTTTTATTCCATCCAGTGGATCACACCAATCTTTTATTCCATCCAGTAGATCAGACCAATCTTTTATTCCATTCAGTAGATCAGACCAATCTTTTAGTCCATTCAGTAGATCAGACCAATCTTTTATTCCATTCAGTAGATCAGACCAATCTTTTATTCCATCCAGTGGATCACACCAATCTTTTATTTCCACCTGGATGGAGGCAATACTCGAATAGCACTTGGTATGAGCAACTTTAAAAAAGTAGTTCACCTGCTAGGCGTTATTGAAAAACATAAATATTGATTTGACCGTGGCAAATGTAACACATCACGTGTTTGAAGTTTTTAAACCAACGAGAATGTTTGGTGGGGTGGGGTAGGGGGGGCAGTGTTGAGGCGAGTAGCTACCCTATCCACCTGTTGCCGTATTTTTAGAATTAACTGGAAATTCCACAGCTTTATTCTGTCTCGGTGATTTGCTCGCGTCCAGTTATCACAGTATGACAATAGCACACGACCAAACTTGTCCATTTACAACATCGGCTCATACAGTGGCTCTCAAACATGAGATGTGTTGGTATTCAATGAATCTTAACAATCGTATCATGTTTTTCAACACAAAGTTCGGCGATATGTCACGGAAATATAATCAGCTATTTTATATCAAGAAATTCATTTGACGCCCCCCCCCCCCCCCCAACCACCAACCCACTCCGTTTTTTTTTTAGAATTGGAAATTCAAACTTACTGATATCGACGTGTGCAAATTCTGCGGAAATGTGCATATTTTTTGGGCGCAATAAATTGAGGCAACATTTTAGTCATCTATGATCTGTTGAGAATATACATGTAATAGATATGGATTGAATGACCATGGGCGCTACTGCATAGCTGTGTGGAAGGCTGGAATAACTTTTTTAAAAAATATTTTATATTGACTTGGCTTTAGTTCCTGGGTTTGTGGCAAAATCTTTGGAAGGCTAAATGGCCCACTTCCCGTCATCCCATCGAGCTGAAACTTGGCATACAGAGTCGTTGCCGATGACAACACATTATAATCATATTTTCAGCCCCACACACCCTCCCCTAAAATCAGTTTTACCTGTTTTTCAAGGGTAAGATGAATGAAGTAGGATTTGTTTGATGGGTGCGTGTTTTGGTGTGGAGATTAATCGTGCAGCTGTTGCTAGGTGCTTTGTATTTGTGACGTATTTGTGTTTAAATCTATCTTTAGTCTATTATGTTTTACAAGCACGAAGCTTGGTAACAACCATTCCCATACCAAAAATCATTAGCCACAATCACGTACATGATAAATCACATACAATTACATGAAGGCAAACAAAAATGCACATAAAGGATTTATACGAAAAACTTTGTTTTTAGAGGTTGCTTAATTGCATAATACATTTATAATGAAAGAAAACATAAATGTTTGTAACTATTTATGGGGCGGGATCTTTGTAAGAACAATGCAGGTGAAAAAATACTTTCAAATTTAAAAAAAAAAAGGAAACGCAAACACGTTGAAAAATGTGCACTCACAAATATGTTGGATGCACTTAACAAATATGGTGGATGCACTTAACAAATATGGTGGATGCACTTCACAAATATGGTGGATGCACTTCACAAATATGGTGGATGCACTTCACAAATATGGTGGATGCACTTCACAAATATGGTGGATGCACTTCACAAATATGGTGGATGCACTTCACAAATATGGTGGATGCACTTCACAAATATGGTGGATGCACTTCACAAATATGGTGGATGCACTTCACAAATATGGTGGATGCACTCTCGTGAAACATCGCATGAACAGACATACAAGCAACAGCCAACATATTACGACTACAGCTTAGTTTTGACTTCGATATGTTTTTTTTTACATACGACCTATGACTTCAGGTGACTTTAAACATGCGCGACTACAGAGCTATTGGTTTAAATGGGGCATCATAGCGTATTTAAGTAGTGAGAGCAACACGTCTCACCACTATACCACAGACATTGAAAGAAAGTCAGACCTTATTTGACCACAACTACTATATCAGTAACCCCACAACTCTAATGGAAAACGTGCTCCGTCAGTTACCACCCAGTCACTGTAGCTCTTTCTGAGATCAGGTTTACACTTGTGTCTACCCCAAGGACCCAATATTAATCTTACTTTAAATTTGTCAAGAGTCAGCGATACTCATAGCTAAGCTCGGTGCTTCACAAACTTTTCAGGGTGATGAAAAAGCAAGGATTATTTATTTTTTTAACATTGCCGACGGGACCATGGTCCCAAATATTGTACGATTTTTTAAATAGTGTATCTCTTGCGGACAGGCATTGTGGGCTCGCTTAACGGCGTCAATCCGAATTTCGGTGTCAGTCCTGGAACACACACTATTTGACCCATCCGCCCACACCCACCCGAACAAGCTTGGAAACACAGTGGTAAACAAATATTGTGACTCCAAACTATTGACGAAATTGTCATCTTTCTATTTTTTCCGGACATTTAAATATTTTATCTGAAGGCAGACACAGTTATACAAAAAGGTGCAGTCCGAAAAAGTGATTCTTTCCGGTTATCTTGACCTCATTAAATTAATTTTCAAAATTAGATTAAGGCTAAGGGTTCAGGTTAGGGTGAGGGAATGGATTTAGGGTTCAGGTTAGGGTGAGGGGTAGATTTAGGGTTCAGGTTAGGGTGAGGGATAGATTTGGGGTTCAGGTTAGGGTGAGGGATAGATTTGGGGTTCAGGTTAGGGTGAGGGATAGATTTAGGGTTCAGGTTAGGGTGAGGGATAGATTTAGGAGTAATTTTTTTCAATTTTGAAAATTTGATGAGGTCAAAACAGCCGGAAAGTACCGAAAAATTAATTCGTGTACTTTCAAGCTTACAATTTAACTTTCACAAAATTTATGAAATCCTAATAAAATGATTGGCTAATTAAGATAGATCGTACCTCATTTCATTAGGTTATGTTTAGGTATAGATTTAGGGTTCAGGTTAGGTTTAGGGATACATTTAGGAATTTTTTTCATTATTTTTTTACGTTTTATTTTTAATTTTACCGGTCTCGGCAATAAAGTTGGCGGTCAAGGTAAAAAAAACGCGGTACGATCTATTCGAATTTACCAAATGATTCTTATTCACTTTTACCACATCTCAAAATTTAAAAGAAATTAAACCGTTTTAAATAACACATGAAATATTTACAACAGCTTGACGTATTAGAATATGTCACCAACCTTCAGGTCCGCCTTAGCACCTACACTTGCCACTCTCCTATTCCGGAATTTGGAGCGGAAGTGATTCGCAGGAAGTAGCTCTTAAATATGATTAGCTCGCGTGTTAGAGTTGTCGTTCCTCCCCTTTCACCCAATCCCTTGTGTAATGACCAGGGCTAAAACAGTTGGCCGTAAGAGTGCGAACATGTAAGACGACACGGGGTTCGCTCTTTATTTCTACCGTCCCACCCACACTCGCTTAGATGCTTTGTTCTAACACGCCATACGACTTAATGACCGGCTACCCACGTGACGCCAAGCGATCTGTGGGTTGTTCAAGTAAGCCAAGTGTCGGTTTCTTAAGTAGGATCACAATCATTAGAAAGTTAGGAATCCATTTGAAAAAAAGGATCATCTCCACAAAATGTTTCAATAATGTTAAACTACGTACTGGATTATGATGTTTTGTGTTAACTACATATAGAACACGCACTACATACAGAACATGCACTACATACAGAACATGCACTACATACAGAACATTCTCTGCATACAGAACATCACTACATACATAACATCAATATATACAGAAAGTAAATGAGTATTTAATTTTTTTATTTTTAAAATGAGAAATATTTATCTTCACATTCTTCAAATTATAACTTTGATAAACTATTCACTTAAGTAAGCTTGATAAAATATGCACTTAGTAAGCTTGATAAAATATGCACTTGATTGATTGATTGGATACTTCTATAGCGCTGGTATCCATGCTACTTTAGCATGCTCACTGCGCTCTGGTGTCATCAAATCTATTAAACAAAAAAGTCTTTAAATGTTTCCTAAATGATTTTATGTCCTTTTCAATACTCAAAGATTGAGGTGAACTATTCCATAACTTTGGCGCTACCGCTTCAAAAGAGCGCACTCCGTACGACTTGTTTCTTTGTTCATCCACACTGGGAATTTTCAGTCAGGACTGAGTTGAGGACCGCAGGTTCTTTAAGGTTACATGTTTATAAAGCTTGACAAACTATTCACTTAACTAAGGAGAAAATGTATGGGTGTTATTACCCCATTTTCAACTACAGGTGAATTGAGCAACCGTCAATGGATTACAATGTGATGCCAGATTTAGATGTGTACGAAATGTCAGTTACGTAAATTTCACGAGAAATGGAGACATGCATGTAAATGGTCAAATACAATTTTTGGAGTGATGGATATGGAATCGCTGTCACGGGAGAGTGGTCGCAGTCACGGGAGAGTGGTCGCAGTCACGGGAGAGTAATCGCAGTCACGGGAGAGTGGTCGCAGTCATGGGAGAGGGGTCGCAGTCACGGGAGAGGGGTCGCAGTCACGGGAGAGGGTTCGCAGTCACGGGAGAAGAGTCCCCGTCACTGGAGATGGGTCGCAGTCACGGGAGAGGGATCGCAGTCAGGGGATAGGGTTCGTAGTCACAGGAGAGGGGTCGTATTCAGGGGTTGGGGGTCGCAGTCACGGGAGGAGTCATGTGAGAAGGGTCGCAGTCATGTGAAAGGAGTTGCAGTCACGGGAGAATGTTCCTTGTCAAATGAGAGGGGTTTTATTCACGGGAGAGGGGTCGCAGTCACGGGAGAGGGGTCGCAGTCACGTGAGAAGAGTCGCCGTCACGGTAGAGGGGTCGCAGTCACGGGAGAGGGGTCGTAGTCACGGGAGAAGGGTCGTAGTCACGGGAGAAGGGTCGTAGTCACGGGAGAGGGGTCGTAGTCACGGGAGAAGAGTCGTAGTCACGGGAGAAGGGTCGTAGTCACGGGAGAAGGGTCGTAGTCACGGGAGAAGGTTCGTAGTCACGGGAGAAGGGTCGTAGTCACGGGAGAAGGGTCGTAGTCACGGGAGAAGGGTCGTAGTCACGGGAGAAGGGTCGTAGTCACGGGAGAAGGGTCGTAGTCACGGGAGAAGGGTCGTAGTCACGGGAGAAGGGTCGTAGTCACGGGAGAAGGGTCGTAATCACGGGAGAAGGGTCGTAATCACGGGAGAAGGGTCGTAATCACGGGAGAAGGGTCGTAGTCACGGGAGAAGGGTCGTAGAAGCGATCAACATTGTCCCTAGTTAAATCAACGACCAACCAGTTCCCAATTTGCAAAGCTCAAAGTTTCGTTTTGACAACTTCAGATGTCAGGCTGACATCTGTATGACATCTATAGCGAGCTGTTACGGTGCTGAAATATCGTCACTGTTTTTTTCCCTTACATTACCACACCCCACCCATCCCCTACTTCTACCCCTTTCCTTACAAGCAGTTATACGCACGCCCCCCCCACCCCCACGCCACTTTCTATTATTGCGCTTGTCCGATCACCGTCATTAAGTCCACTCCAACATCCCACGCCATGCCACTCACGCGTGAGTGCAGCCCATTTAAGCCGCCCTTACACGCACGTGTAATGGCTGGCGCATCTAGGGAAGGTGATGTCACAACTTCCGCCGTGATCTCCCTTGCAAAGTTTGTCCCTTTTGATCTTCCTGTCATCATCGGCTAGCAAAGCATTTCAAAAGGATTCTTGATTTTTGTTTCAAACGAGAATCACAAAACACCACCACGAACCCCCTCACCCACACCTACCCCACCCACACCTACCCCACCCCCACACACCCCACACACAAAAAATAGAACAACTATGTTTTTTTTTTTTTCTTCTTCTTCAATGTTTAGAGGGCCCACGATCAATGCATTGATCATTATGGCTCCTATGGTTCAGAGGGGTTCGCGATGTTAATGTGCGTGGTTTTCAAGGGGATAATTCACTGGTTGGAAGACAGGAGGCAATAGCCGCAAATGTGTCAAGTGTAGTCGCCTCAACTGTTGCTTTAAGCTTGTTCCAGTCCCTTATTGTCTTTGGCAGGAATGAGGAGCTCCTTTACTGAGTTCTTGTTTCTAAAAGTCAAAACTCTGGAGACATGAGGTGTTAAGCCGATATGACATCAAGTCTTACCACAAAACACCATAACGAACCGCCTCACCTACACCTACCCCACCCCCACACACACCCACCCACCCACCCCCACAAACTAGAACAAATAGGTTTGGAATGCTGAAACTGTGGAGACATGAGGATTTAAGCAGATATGACATGAAGTCTTACCACAAAACAGGTCTCACCGGCTTTATAATGCCTCAGATAATTCGTTATTTTCCTTTCACATGTTTTGGCACACATAAACTCATATGCTTAAAACTGAAAACATAACAGGTGGCTATTAAGAACACGTATCTTTAAGACCAACGGAGCATGTTTATGTCCAGCGGCGGCGTCATACACGACCTTGATCCAACAACAAATCTGGTCGATGAGGTTAATAATGTCCGTCTTTCTGACTCCTTGATATGGTCAATGTCCAATTTCCGACACCTTGATATGGTCAATGTCCAATTTCCGATACCTTGATAAGGTCAATGTCCACTTTTCTCACTCATTGATATGGTCAATGTCCGTCTTTCCGACTTCTTGATATGGTCAATGTCGGTTTTTCCAACTCATTGAAATGGTCAATATCCACCTTTCCAACTTCTTATAATGGGCAGAACGAAATCGGATGAGATCCAAATCTACGACAGATTAATTCCAAAACATTTTGGTTACAATTGTAAAAACATTCTTTCAAAAATCATGTGAACCATACATCCACCAAGATGGCGGTACTGTTTCTAATGTAATTAGATCATCCCTGCAACACATTCAATATTTAATGTATGTAAATATGCACTCTTATGGCTTGAAGTCGCCAATGTTTGCTTGGGTTCAAAGTTCACTTCGGCAAGGGATGTAGGATGAGGTGGGGGGTGTAACAACAGCTTAAGGCAAGGGGTGTAGGGTGGGGTGGGAGGGAGGTAACAACAGCTTAAGGAGATGTAATCCTGATTCAAATGCACAAACGGTCAGGCTGAAACATGTGACGTCACGCAGTAGTTGGATTTTTCCTGTTGATTGACTTGTAGTAAGTTGTAGGTTCCAAGGTTTTAGTTTCTTTTGGTCTCGCTTTTCTTGTATATTCCTATTTATTCGTTTCTTTTGGTCTCACCTTTTTGTATATTCCAGTTTATTCGTTTCTTTTGGTCTCACTTTTCTTGTATATTCCAGTTTATTCGCTTCTTTTGGTCTCACTTTTCTTGTATATTCCAGTTTATTCGTTTCCTTTGGTCTCACTTTTCTTGTATATTCCAGTTTATTCGTTTCTTGTGTTCTCACTTCTCTTGTATATTCCAGCATGTTCTACTTGACGTTGGCGTCGTCTGTCTACTTCATAAATCGTTGTAACAAACTTTCTAACATCCTAAAAAGGATGTGATAAAAAGGATGTGATCAATGACATGCGACTATCGGTAGCTTGCCCGTAGTGAGCGCTACGCTGTTTTCGCTGGAAGGCCAAATGTAACAATTGGACTTGATAAATGGTGTCCAAGCAATAACCTTTGTCATTTCTTTAAACTTGTTTCCATGACAACGTTGTGGTGTCTTAGAGGGCTATAATATGGGGCACAGCATCGCAATACAACTGTACATCTGCTCGATTCATCCACTTAATATTTCGAATATAGGAAGAATAAACAAAATTTCTATTTTAAGAGGTCATAGCGCAAATGTGTCAAGTTGTATAGGTCGTAAACAACAACAACAGAGTGCAAAACACAAGACATTAAAAAAAAGTGGTAAGTCAAATAATCCTAAAAATACGTCAAGACATTTTGACGTCAAGACATTTTGACGTCAAGACATTTTGGCGACAAGCAATTTCATTGCTTTTTTAAATATTTTTTTTTTAAAAAGAACATGTGTTAATTTTTTTTAAAAGCTCGGCTTACTTTATGTCAGTCATTGTCGGAGAGAAGAGAAGCCAGATCTAAAACTAATGTCGATTTGATCAGCTCCGTTTATGGCAGTCATTGTCGGGGAGAAGAGAAGCCAGATCTAAAACTAATGTCGATTTGATCAGCTCCGTTTATGGCAGTCATGATCGGGGAGAAGAGAAGCCAGATCTAAAACTCATGTCGATTTGATCAGCTCCGTTTATGGCAGTCATGATCGGGGAGACGAGAAGCCAGATCTAAAACTCATTTCGATTTGACCAGCTCTGTTACAAGGTCAGAAACTCGCATATACTTTAGTACTATAATGTCTCCCAATAAGAACGCTAACATACATTGTTAACATAAGGACGCTAACATACATTGTTAACATAAAGACGCTAACATGCATTGTTAACATAAAGACGCTAACATGCTTTGTTAACATAAAGACGCTAACATGCATTGTTAACATAAAGACGCTAACATACATTGTTAACATAAAAACGCTAACATACATTGTTAACATAAAGACTCTAACATACATTGTTAACATAAAGACGCTAACATACATTGTAAACATAAAGACGCTAACATACATTGTTAACATAAAGACGCTAACATACATTGTTAACATACTGTATGCACTGTTAACTGAACTTGGCATTTCTCGCTATTTACTCGGAACTTTATTTGATGTGGAAACGTTTGCGCACTTGCGTATTATCACAGTGGTTCTCAGCCACTTGCAAAGGTCTGGACCCCGGAGAATGTGTGTCATTTAGAACGGCAGTTAATTCATATTAGCGCTATTTGGACAATCTTACTGTAATGTTATTATTCAATTCCTAACTAACGGGCGACCCCATGCTCTCTATTAATTTTTATCTTTAACCCTGAAATAATCTAGGTTTTCAAAAAGATTCAAGTGACCCCGGAGAATAAGTAACATAATTAGAGTCCATATGACAGGAAATGAGACAACTGATAAGTTTACTGCTTCATGGTAATGGTAGTGTTAAAGCGCTTTCAAAAACTTGCTTCAATTTTTTTAAACATAAAATCCGTATAAATCCTTTAAGTAAGAAATGTAATATCGAGCTGGGGGGGGGGGCGCTGAAAATTAGACAAAACATGCATTCAAGTAACGCACTTTAGAAGAATCCCAATTAGTGCCCCCCCACCCCCCTTTCCCAACATCAGGTTTGCAACTACACATTTTCTTCACGCCCCTGAACTATATTAATATTCGAATGCCCCAACCACTTTTACACCGCAGATTCATTTCACCAACAATTTTAGAAAAACAAAAGAAAATATTACGCACCAAACGGACTTGAGATATTTTTAATAAGAATCTCATTCAGCGCAGTTATCGGGAATCTTATTTTATCTTCCTGTTGAAGAACGGGAAAACTGATTTTTGGGGGTTGATGTCGGGGCTGAAAATGTGTTGTCACCGGCATCCAGTCTTTGTGCCAATTTGTAGCGGTGGGCCAATTTGTAGCGGTGGGCCAAGTTGTAGCGGTGGGCCAAGTTGTAGCGGTGGGCCAAGTTGTAGCGGTGGGCCAAGTTGTAGCGGTGGGCCAAGTTGTAGCGGTGGGCCAAGTTGTAGCGGTGGGCCAGCTGTAGCGGTGGGCCAGCTGTAGCGGTGGGCCAGCTGTAGCGGTGGGCCAGCTGTAGCGGTGGGCCAGCTGTAGCGGTGGGACAGTTGTAGCGGTGGGCCAGCTGTAGCGGTGGGCCAGCTGTCGGAAGATTTTGCCACCCAGCCAACCACAAACGAAAGCGACGTTAATATAAAGGATTTTTGGGGTACAACGCCATTAAAAAAAACTTCTTACCATAACAATAATAATATTAAATAGTGTGGCCCGCGAACGCTCGCTATCAAAGTTGCCCGCGAAGTCTTCTGGGTTGGCCGCCCCTGCTCTACACTCGGTAAGAATAGATATGTGGGTGTTTAATATGTACACCAACACCAATGTTTACAGTTGACTTTTCACCAGAAAATTTGATTGGAAAGCCGAATGCGATAAGATCGATAGTCGCCCGGGGTGGGGGTATATACTTATTTATTTAACAAAGCTGTTAACGTTCAGGCCAACACAAAGTTCTGTCATTGTAAAATGCCCTTATCTTTTGTTTTCTGATACTTAGGGCAATGTTTCTAACATAATGCACCAGAGTGCGATTTGGTGCGCACAGATATTGGTACGAGAAGTATTGTCAAAAATCATAGAGAATGCAAAGAAATATAACGTTATTTAAGTTATTTGTGTCGTAATAGTTCTTGTGTTCCCGCTATGGGCAGCTGCTGTCATGAATACTCGTGTATTGTATGTATCATGCATGTTTGTAGGAAGTTGTCAATAAGTCAAGTTAAACTTAAAAAGTCATACTACTGGTGTAAACAAAACATACCAATTTCTACCTGAGTGAGTTTATATCGCCACTTCAGCTGTTGAAATTATAAATTCAAGAAATGCACTTAACTTTTTTTTTTGTTACTCCAATATTTGAACAACGATTTTCTCACACTATTGGTTTCTGTTGTGTTGATTTATTTTGTACTTTAAATCCCTGAGTCAAGATGTTCGCGTGTCAAATGAGAGAACTTTGACACATTGACACATTGACTGTGTTATGGTGTTTTTAACACGACATAATATTATCCAGGTGAAATGTCCAAACAGGTCGGTATCCCTGTGGTTACAGCACGCCCCCCGTGTCCATGCACCCTCGATATAACTAGTACTTCAAGGAAATCTGGATCGTGATTACAAACAGTTGACAGTGGTCGGTGGACGGGAGGTGTTCTAAATCAGAGCAGCAAGTACCCCGCGGGTGTGCCGTCATTATTGTTTCGAGGACGGTGCGTGAGTCTAGGGCCTAGGGTATTAGTTATTCTTACCACAATCAAGGCAAATATATTCCACTTTAGAAAGGATACGTTTAAATAAAGCTTATCATACGTGTGCTAAAAGTAGCTCTCTTTCAGATGACTTAAAGTCACCGACACATTGAGAACCACTTCAGTAGGTTTGATTAACTAAGGCAAAGTTCGCGATTATAAGTCGTGTGTGGGTTTTGAATATGGGTACAGCTATCTTTTATGTATGGGGACAGATATGTTTTATGCATGGGGACATCTATGTTTTATCTTCCTGCATGTCTCTGCTGCTTTATTGCTTTAAAGATTATTACACTTATTCGGACTCAGTGCCTCTCTCGGTTTATACTCTAGCAGTGGCTCACTGTGTCTATATTATATCAGCGGCTCACTGTGTCTATACTCTATCAGTGGCTCACTGAGTCTATACTCTAGCAGTGGCTCACTGAGTCTATACTCTAGCAGTGGCTCACTGTGTCTATACTCTATAAGTGGCTCACTGTGTCTATACTCTATCAGTGGCTCACTGTGTCTATACTCTATCAGTGGCTCAATGAGTCTATACTCTAGCAGTGGCTCACTGTGTCTATACTCTATCAGTGGCTCACTGTGTCTATACTCTATAAGTGGCTCACTGTGTCTATACTCTATCAGTGGCTCACTGTGTCTATACTCTATCAGTGGCTCACTGTGTCTATACTCTATCAGTGGCTCACTGTGTCTATACTCTAGCAGTGGCTCACTGTGTCTATACTCTATCAGTGGCTCACTGTGTCTATACTCTAGCAGTGGCTCACTGTGTCTATACTCTATCAGTGGCTCACTGAGTCTATACTCTATAAGTGGCTCACTGAATCTATACTCTATCAGTGGCTCACTGAGTCTATACTCTAGCAGTGGCTCACTGTGTCTATACTCTATCAGTGGCTCACTGTGTCTATACTCTATCAGTGGCTCACTGTGTCTATACTCTAGCAGTGGCTCACTGTGTCTATACTCTATCAGTGGCTCACTGTGTCTATACTCTAGCAGTGGCTCACTGTGTCTATACTCTATCAGTGGCTCACTGAGTCTATGCTCTATCAGTGGCTCACTGAGTCTATACTCTGGCAGTGGCTCACTGTGTCTATACTCTAGCAGTGGCTCACTGTGTCTATACTCTATCAGTGGCTCACTGTGTCTATACTCTATCAGTGGCTCACTGAGTCTATATTCTATCAGTGGCTCACTGTGTCTATACTCTATCAGTGGCTCACTGTGTCTATACTCTATCAGTGGCTCACTGAGTCTATACTCTAGCAGTGGCTCACTGTGTCTATACTCTATCAGTGGCTCACTGAGTCTATACTCTAGCAGTGGCTCACTGTGTCTATACTCTATCAGTGGCTCACTGTGTCTATACTCTATCAGTGGCTCACTGAGTCTATACTCTATCAGTGGCTCACTGAGTCTATACTCTAGCAGTGGCTCACTGTGTCTATACTCTATCAGTGGCTCACTGAGTCTATACTCTAGCAGTGGCTCACTGTGTCTATACTCTATCAGTGGCTCACTGTGTCTATACTCTATCAGTGGCTCACTGAGTCTATACTCTATCAGTGCCTCACTGAGTCTATACCCTAGCAGTGGCTCACTGTGTCTATACTCTATCAGTGGCTCACTGAGTCTATACTCTAGCAGTGGCTCACTGTGTCTATACTCTAGCAGTGGCTCACTGTGTCTATACTCTATCAGTGGCTCACTGAGTCTATACCCTAGCAGTGGCTCACTGTGTCTATACTCTATCAGTGGCTCACTGAGTTTATACTCTATCAGTGGCGACACTGTGTCTATACTCTATCAGTGGCTCACTGAGTCTATACTCTAGCAGTGGCTCACTGTGTTTACTCTATCAGTGGCTCACTGTGTCTATCCTCTATCAGTGGCTCAATGAGTCTATACTCTAGCAGTGGCTCACTGTGTCTATACTCTATCAGTGGCTCACTGAGTCTATACTCTAGCAGTGGCTCACTGTGTCTATACTCTATCAGTGGCTCACTGTGTCTATACTCTATCAGTGCTTCACTGAGTCTATACTCTAGCAGTGGCTCATTGTGTCAATATTATCTCAGTGACTCACTGTGTCTATACTATAGCAGTGGCTCACTGTGTCTATATTATCTCAGTGGCTCAATGAGTCTATATTATATTAGTGGCTCACTGTGTCTATATTATCTCAGTGGCTCACTGAGTCTATATTATATCAGTGGCTCATTGTGTCTATACTATAGCAGTGGCTCACTGAGTCTATATTATCTCAGTGGCTCATTGTGTCTATACTATAGCAGTGGCTCACTGAGTCTATATTATCTCAGTGGCTCACTGTGTCTATATTATATCAGTGGCTCACTGTGTCTATATTATATCAGTGGCTCACTGTGTCTATACTATATCAGTGGCTCACTGTGTCCATATTACATTAGTGGCTCACATTTTCTATATTATAGCAGTGGCTCACTGTGTCTATACTCTATCAGTGGCTCACTGTGTCCATATTACATTAGTGGCTCACATTTTCTATATTATAGCAGTGGCTCACTGTGTCTATACTATCTCAGTGGCTCTTTGCATCTATACTATAGCAGTGGCTCTATGCTTGTATACTATACGGGAACTTGGGTAAAATCTTGCACACGCCTTTCATCTCACCACCACGGGTCACACTTATAGCAAAAGTGAAATATCTATTTCTTATTCTGAGCATCAACTGACGGCCAATCAAATAACACAGTAGTCTTTTTTAACGTCAGGGGCAATGGATTTATGAATGAACAATTTTAGGACGTTTTGATGATAATTTGAACAAAACCATTACAATACAAACGTCCAGTATGTTGGTCACGTCCTGTATGTTGGTCACGTCCTGTATGTTGGTCACATCCTGTATGTTGGTCACGTCCAGTATGTTGGTCACGTCCTACATGTTGGTCACGTCCTGTATGTTGGTCACGTCCTGTATGTTGGTCACGTCCTGTATGTTGGTCACGTGCTGTATGTTGGTCACGTCCAGTATGTTGGTCACATCCAGTATGTTGGTCACGTCCTGTATGTTGGTCACGTCCTGTATGTTGGTCACGTCCAGTATGTTGGTCACGTCCTGCATGTTGGTCACGTCCAGTATGTTGGTCACAACCAGTATGTTGGTCACGTCCTACATGTTGGTCACGTCCTACATGTTGGTCACGTCCTACATGTTGGTCACGTCCAGTATGTTGGTCACGTCCTGCATGTTGGTCACATCCTGCATGTTGGTCACGTCCTGTATGTTGGTCACGTCCAGTATGTTGGTCACGTCCAGTATGTTGGTCACGTCCAGTATGTTGGTCATGTCCAGTATGTTGGTCACGTCCTACATGTTGATCACGTCCTACATGTAGGTCACGTCCAGTATGTTGGTCACGTCCTGTATGTTGGTCACGTCCTGTATGTTGGTCATGTCCAGTATGTTGGTCACGTCCAGTATGTTGGTCACGTCCTGTATGTTGGTCACGTCCTGTATGTTGGTCACGTCCTACATGTTGGTTGCGTCCAGTATGTTGGTTACTTCCTGTATGTTGGTCACGTCCAGTATGTTGGTCACGTCCTGCATGTTGGTCACGTCCTGTATGTTGGTCACGTCCATTATGTTGGTCGCGTCCAGTAACGTAGCGGGTTTTGAAATCTTTTAAAGCCAAGAAGTAGGGGTGCAGGAGGGGGGGGGGATTAATCCTATTTTCTTAAAATCAAATTTCTTAGTCTTCAAAATAAGCGCAGCCTTATCTCAAGCAGTTTTGATTGGTGTTTTAAATTATTTTGGGGGCGGGTGGGAAGGGGGGGGGGCGCCCCCTCCTACGTTACCGCGTGACTGTTAAACCTTATAATGACCTGGGACCGTTTGATGACTGCTTATTTAAAACAAGTTCAAAGCAAGCAGATCTTAAGACAAGCTGGTTCTCAAGGGTAGAGACACGTTTGCAGTAAGGTAGTGAGACCCTCCGACTCACAATCTCTCCATTTTGATACCCTCATGAAATAGAACACCCAAGACTGCCCCCAACAAAGGCAGACACCTCATGAAATAGAACACCCAAGACTGTCCCCAACAAAGGCAGGCACCTCATGAAATAGAACACCCAAGACTGCCCCCAACAAAGGCAGACACCTCATGAAATGGAACACCCAAGACTGTCCCCAACAAAGGCAGGCACCTCATGAAATAGAACACCCAAGACTGTCCCCAACAAAGGCAGGCACCTCATGAAATAGAACACCCAAGACTGTCCCCAACAAAGGCAGGCACCTCATGAAATAGAACACCCAAGACTGTCCCCAACAAAGGCAGGCACCTCATGAAATAGAACACCCAAGACTGTCCCCAACAAAGGCAGGCACCTCATGAAATAGAACACCCAAGACTGTCCCCAACAAAGGCAGGCACCTCATGAAATAGAACACCCAAGACTGTCCCCAACAAAGGCAGGCACCTCATGAAATAGAACACCCAAGACTGTCCCCAACAAATGCAGGCACCTCATGAAATAGAACACCCAAGACTGTCCCCAACAAAGGCAGGCACCTCATGAAATAGAACACCCAAGACTGCCCCCAAAAAAGGCAGGCACCTCATGAAATAGAACACCCAAGACTGCCGCCAACAAAGGCAGACACCTCATGAAATAGAACACCCAAGACTGTCCCCAACAAAGGCAGACACCTCATGAAATAGAACACCCAAGACTGTCCCCAACAAAGGCAGGCACCTCATGAAATAGTACACTTAAGACTGTCCCCAACAAAGGCAGGCACCTCATGAAATAGTACACTTAAGACTGTCCCCAACAAAGGCAGGCACCTCATGAAATAGTACACTTAAGACTGTCCCCAACAAAGGCAGGCACCTCATGAAATAGTACACCCAAGACTGTCCCCAACAAAGGCAGGCACCTCATGAAATAGTACACTTAAGACTGTCCCCAACAAAGGCAGGCACCTCATGAAATAGTACACTTAAGACTGTCCCCAACAAAGGCAGGCACCTCATGAAATAGTACACTTAAGACTGTCCCCAACAAAGGCAGGCACCTCATGAAATAGTACACTTAAGACTGTCCCCAACAAAGGCAGACACCTCATGAAATAGAACACCCAAGACTGTCCCCAACAAAGGCAGACACCTCATGAAATAGTACACTTAAGACTGTCCCCAACAAAGGCAGGCACCTCATGAAAAGGCAGACACCTTTTGTGTCCCAAGTTTGTTTGCAGCGTAATTGGTGGGGGTTGACAGGGCCAGGCATCCAGAAGGGGCATGTGCCAAAGAGGGGTTCCAAAACAAACATATGACACCACCACTATATAATCGGAACAAAATTGCCTATAAAAGACAATGACTTGTAGATCATTACATCATTAGAACAATTTACAGTAAGACGGGCAACAACTTTGAACTCACCAGTTTGGAGTTCTCTCCCGTTTAAAATCCACTGAACTGTAGCGGTAGGTTCTCCCACGAATTCCAGGGACAAGGTTAGGTCGGCCCCTTTGGTCAGACGCGCGTGACTGGGCGTCAGTGAAACAATTCTGGGCTTTAATGAAACTGGTCCTTCAAATGCCCGGCCCTCCGATTTACTGGACGCTGTTGAACAAAATGATTCAAAAAATAAGTCTCGGATCACATTTTTTTAAAGCCTCAAATTAGTCACAAATATGTCTCAAATAAATCTAAAATGTCTCAAATAAATCTTAAGTCTCGAATAGTTATCAAATACTTCTGCTTCTTGTTAGGGTCCGATTCTACACCGCGTGCCATTATAAACTCCAGTTCAGTAACAGTTGTATGACAATGCTCTCCCTGTCACCCCCAGCCCCGAGTACGTGTATACATACACGTCACAATACTAACATTTATAAAGTGTTACAGGGCGGACACCAAAAGGGGGATGTGCAACAAGGGCGCTGATATTTGGGGGCAGTGGAGAGAATGAGACGACCCAGACAGAGAGAGTGAGACACATGAGAAATATCAGGGCTTTCCAGAAGTGACGTACGTTAAGATAGTGGTTCTCAATCTAAGGTTCGTGACTCACTCACTTAAACAGAAACCATGATTTAAATAAACAATGCATGGCTTTGCCCTCAACATCACTGCCCTCAACATCCCTGCCCTCAACATCACTGCCCTCAACATCACTGCCCTTAACATCACTGCCCTCAACATCACTGCCGTCAACATCACTGCCCTCAACATCCCTGCCCTCAACATCACTGCCCTCAACATCACTGCCCTCAACATCCCTGCCCTCAACATCCCAGCACCCAAACATCACTGCCCTCAACATCCCTGCCCTCACCATCCCAGCACCCAAACATCACTGCCCTCAACATCCCTGCCCTCAACATCACTGCCCTCAACATCACTGCCCTCAACATCACTGCCCTTAACATCAATGACCTTAACATGCCTGCCCTCAAACACCTTTGCCCTCAACATCAAAACCCTTAATATCACTGCCCTTAACATCTCTGCCCTTAGCATCCCACTCGTATCCGGAAATTTGATCGAAAGAAATTCCGTCGACGAAATTTCATTCGATCAAATTTCCGTTAACCACTGAAGCTTTGTATTCTTTCTCCAGTTTTGTCATAGAGTTACATCAATGGTCAACTACCTGAGATATCGGGAATACCTGGGATATCGGGAATACCTGGGATATCGGGAATACCTGGGATATCGGGAATACCTGGGATATCGGGAATACCTGAGATATCGGGAATACCTGGGATATCGGGAATACCTGGGATAGCGGGAATACCTGGGATATCGGGAATACCTGGGATATCGGGAATACCTGAGATATCGGGAATACCTGGGATAGCGGGAATACCTGGGATAGCGGGAATACCTGGGATATCGGGAATACCTGGGATATCGGGAATACCTGAGATATCGGGAATACCTGGGATATCGGGAATACCTGGGATATCGGGAATACCTGGGATAGCGGGAATACCTGGGATATCGGGAATACCTGGGATAGCGGGACGACTGTGTGGCGGTATCTTGACGGCTAGGTTCCACGAGAAAAGCTTGGGCGGACCAATTAGGGTGAACCCCACGGAGGGTCGGGTGGACTGCCGACTGGGAGCTGGCGTTGGGCAGGTCAGACACTGGCTTTTCCTCGGACCAGTTCGAACGCCCACATGAGCAGGCGTCCCAGGATCTACCCGCAACAAGGCCGGGATGTCCAGAGTAGGATGGCTAGAGCGGGAGTCGAACAACCCGCGAATGGGCATAGTTTCATGTACATGATGATGCTCTTTTACCCAGGAATAGTAGGACAACGTTGGTTAGGGCAAGTGGTGCGATGAGAAGGATATTTGCCTTGCTCGCCCAACTAATTATGAATTTGGGGCAAGATGGCGGTCAAAGAATTGAGGGTATCGTTTTCGTCAAAGGGGCACTTGGTTGGTTCCTAATGTGACGAATACGTGTTCCTCTGGCGTTCGGTACAATGCTGGTTGGTTTGTGGGTGGTCCCCGTGTCTCAGTTGATCACTTCCTTTCCAGGTCTCGGAGCTAGCGAGACGGAACAATCCACCCCCGGTGGGGCTGCAGGTGAATGGGGGCTGCAGGGGCATGAGGTCTTAACCGCTGTCCCGTGTCCATCAGTTTGTTCAATGGGTGGGTGTCTGAGTGCACAACACAAATCTGGCTGTTTGGGGGGAGTCTGGGGACGTACTGTGATATACAAGCGTGGAATGTGCGGCTGGATAGAAGCTACTGGAAACTGGCCTCGACCTGGCGGCTGGAACTACTATCTGGAATACGCTAAGTATGCCCTGCCTAGTGTGTTTCCCGGGCCAATGTGACAAAGAGTCGCCCAAACGGGGAGGGGGGGTCTGAGCTTGGATGTCCTGCGGCCGCAAAATTAGTTGGCCGATTTTCTACCACTAACGGCATATGGTGGGGCTCTGAGCTTGGATGTCCTGCGGCCACAAAATTAGTTGGCCGATTTTTCTACCACTAACGAGATATGGTGGGGCTCTGGTCCGTGAACGCGACTCTTTCTTCGTGAGTCCCCGTTCAAGAGCTAATCGCTCAGTAACTCAGCATCAATTCTAAGCCTAGACTAGAGAAGCTTATAAAACTTGAAGTGGTCTGTGAGTCAAGAAAGCCTGAGCATCAGAACTATATTTTTTTACCAAATTGAGGAGGATTTTTGCATCCAACCATTATTTAGTGCACTCCTTAAAAATTCAGTGTTTCTTATACAATTAGTTTGACATATCAAATATATATATATATATACATTAGTTGTACGTTTAAGAGCTACCACCTTAACTTACTGATGATGGAGTTGACAAGGACACAACAAATGAAAATGTACCTTCCAGGGTGAGCTGACAGTGAGTGACAATGACACAACAAATGACAATTTACCTTCCAGGGTGAGCTGACAATGAGTGACAAGGACACAACAAATGACAATTTACCTTCCAGGGTGAGCTGACAGTGAGTGGATATACTGCCCAGTGGGTTTTTGGCCCAACACATGTAGTCTCCCGTGTGTTCACTGAATGTCTCCAGGATGGTCAGCTGGGCAGTGTCATTCTCATAACTGATTACAACGTTGTTTGACGCCTGAGAGAGAGACCAAAACAGTTTAGGGGTGTTCCTTTATAGCAGGCCTGCACAACTCAAAATTTAAGGCGGGTCGGGTCGTAATACTTTATGAAAAACTTGTGCGGGCCGAAAGATAATAGGACAGGGGCGAAAGCTATTAAGAAAATAATAATAATAACGAATATTTCGTTACTTGGCGGGTCGTCAAATGGCTGCTGGCGGACCGCAAGCGACCCCCGGGCCGTTTGTTGTGCAGGCCTGCTTTATAGACATGATATTTAAACCTGAAAAGTTGGAGCGCCAGCAATTAGATATGGGAACAAGAGGTTCTCAGACATACAAAACGGGCCTCATTGAAGAGCAAACCTTTTAAAAAGTTAAACACAATCACCGATGAGAGAGAGAAAGGGAGGAACAGAGAGAGGGTGGAGGGAGTGAGGGAAATATAGAGAAAGGTAGAGGGAGAGAGATGGGAAGAGAGGGATTATTTCTTCAAGGAGTACAACTGTGACCACACAACGGCATGAGGTAGGCCTACAATCTTCAGGCAATTTGTGCTTGTGTAACGTATCTCATAGCAAGGGGCGTTTCATGTATAAACTCTACAGTTCTAGTTCTGCTATTGGAACAGAGCCTGCTTGAATAAAGTACAAGTCTCCAGCTAGTACATTCTACTACAGATGGCTGGATTCAACAAGCGTGAATAAAGTACAAGTCTCCAGCTAGTACATTCTACTAGAGATGGCTGGATTCAACAAGCTTGAATAAAGTACAAGTCTCAAGCTAGTACAATCTACTACAGATAGCTGGATTCAACAAGCTTGAATAAAGTACAAGTCTCAAGCTAGTACAATCTACTACAGATAGCTGGATTCAACAAGCTTGAATAAAGTACACGTCTCCATTCTACTAGCCGATATGTTTCTCTGCCCTGTGTGAGTCAGTATGTTTCTCTATCCTGTGTGAGTCAGTATGTTTCTCCGTTCTGTGTGAGTCAGTATGTTTCTCTGTCCTGTGTCAGTCAGTATGTTTCTCCGTTCTGTGTGAGTCAGTATGTTTCTCCGTTCTGTGTGAGTCAGTATGTTTCTCTGTCCTGTGTCAGTCAGTATGTTTCTCCGTTCTGTGTGAGTCAGTATGTTTCTCCGTTCTGTGTGAGTCAGTATGTTTCTCTGTCCTGTGTCAGTCAGTATGTTTCTCCGTTCTGTGTGAGTCAGTATGTTTCTCCATTCTGTGTGAGTCAGTATGTTTCTCTGTCCTGTGTCAGTCAGTATGTTTCTCCGTTCTGTGTGAGTCAGTATGTTTCTCCGTTCTGTGTGAGTCAGTATGTTTCTCTGCCCTGTGTGAGTCAGTATGTTTCTCTGTCCTGTGTCAGTCAGTATGTTTCTCTGTCCTGTGTCAGTCAGTATGTTTCTCTGCCCTGTGTGAGTCAGTATGTTTCTCTGTCCTGTGTGAGTCAGTATGTTTCTCTGTCCTGTGTCAGTCAGTATGTTTCTCTGTCCTGTGTGAGTCAGTATGTTTCTCTGTCCTGTGTGTGTCAGTATGTTTCTCTGTCCTGTGTGAGTTTGTATGTTTCTCTGTCCTGTGTGAGTCAGTATGTTTCTCTGTCCTGTGAGTTAGTATGTTTCTCTGTCCCTTGTGAGTCAGTATGTTTCTCTGCCCTGTGTGAGTCAGTATGTTTCTCTGCCCTGTGTGAGTCAGTATGTTTCTCTGCCCTGTGTGAGTCAGTATGTTTCTCTGTCCTGTGTGAGTCAGTATGTTTCTCTGTCCTGTGTGAATTAGTATGTTTCTTTGTCCTGTGTGAGTCAGTATGTTTCTCTGCCCTGTGTGAGTCAGTATGTTTCTCTGCCCTGTGTGAGTCAGAATGTTTCTCTGTCCTGTGTGAGTCAGTATGTTTCTCTGTCCTGTGTGAGTCAGTATGTTTCTCTGCCCTGTGTGAGTCAGTGTTTCTCATTTTTGTGTGAGTCAGTATGTTTCTCTGTCCTGTGTGAGTCAGTATGTTTCTCTGTCCTGTGTGAGTCAGTACGTTTCTCTGCCCTGTGTGAGTCAGTTTGTTTCTCTGCCCTATGTGTGAGTCAGTATGTTTCTCTGTCCTGTGTGAGTCGGTATGTTTCTCTGCCCTGTGTGAGTCAGTATGTTTCTCCGTCCTGTGTGAGTCAGTATGTTTCTCTGCCCTATGTGAGTCAGTATGTTTCTCTGCCCTGTGTGAGTCAGTATGTTTCTCTGCCCTGTGTGAGTCAGAATGTTTCTCTGTCCTGTGTGAGTCAGTATGTTTCTCTGTCCTGTGTGAGTCAGTATGTTTCTCTGCCCTGTGTGAGTCAGTGTTTCTCATTTTTGTGTGAGTCAGTATGTTTCTCTGTCCTGTGTGAGTCAGTATGTTTCTCTGCCCTGTGTGAGTCAGTATGTTTCTCTGCCCTGTGTGAGTCAGTATGTTTCTCAGCCCTTTGCGAGTCAGTATGTTTCTCTGTCCTGTGTGAGTCAGTATGTCTCTCTGCCCTGTGTGAGTCAGTATGTTCCTCTGCCCTGTGTGAGTCAGTATGTTTCTCTGTCCTGTGTGAGTCAGTATGTTTCTCTGTCCTGTGTGAGTCAGTATGTTTCTCTGTCCTGTGTGAGTCAGTATGTTTCTCTGTCCTGTGTGAGTCAGTATGTTTCTCTGTCCTGTGTGAGTCAGTATGTTTCTCTGTACGCAGAGTAAGTCTAACATCGCTATTTTGTTACATTCTTAGACCTCGTTTGATGGACTCCATGTTTGAGTGCTTCCAGGAGTTTTATAAAAATGTTTAGCTGGAGAATCAGTGGCGTATCTGGTGCTAGTGTCGCCCGAAACGGGCCGAAAATTGTTTGTGCCCTTTTTCACAAAAGAACTCAGCAGTAGGCCGAAAATGACACCCGTCTATATAAGAAAAAAGTGCTGCCCGGTATACGCCCCTCCGGAACCCCCTAGTTACGCCACTGTGGAGAATCCCAGCGTCACGCATATGTTTATGAATTAGTTCGTTTATCTAATCTATAATAAAAACAGGCATTCTACTTCGAAGAGCAGACGTGAAACAGATAAAGTTGTCAAGTTTGGGTGGGACCAAATTTCAGGTCGACTGCATCCACCCGTCGTGTCAGGTTTCATGAGTGCTCTGCCCTTGACACAAGTTCCCATTTAGCTGATAACGGCATTTATTTACCTTATCTTTGCCACAAAATGTGGCCAATACTTTGCGACAAAATGTGGCCAATACTTTGCGACAAAATGTGGCCAATACTTTGCGACAAAATGTGGCCAATACTTTGCATGTTAAAGCTAGTCAAACCAATCTAAGAGCGTTATTGGCCTGCCTAAATTTCCGGTACTTAAAGATTCTCAATTGTCAGTGGAGAATAAAAACTAAAAATTGCCTATCGTCATTGGAGGGAAAAAAAAATAAAAATTGCCTATCGTCATTGGGGAAAAAAAACCTAAAAATTCACAATCGTCAGTGGCGACTAAAGACTAATAATGTATTCATCTTCCTTTTCACGGATACAGTTACGGAATAATTGGTTGTATAATTAGGTTTTTTTTCAAACAGTCCCCACGAGATCAAACTCAATTTAAAAGCCTTGCATTGATCAGGATAATGATGAAGCGTATAATAACGAGCCTATGGCAAGACTTAATAAGACGATCACGTGTTGATGACCGACCCTCAAGCCATCACCTCCCGGCACCTACCTTTTAATGCAAACATCTAACATGCGCGCGACCCGGTGAGAGCCAGGGGCGTACATCAGAATATTTCACTAAAATAAACTATGACCAAAAAAAAAACAACTTCAGGCGTGTGAAGATTTCAAGACGAAATTTGAGCAGCAATATCTCGGCGACCGCGACATGTATGGGGTTTCCAATTCACATAGCTAGAGCTTATTATAATTAACGACTTCGTCGCTTTGAACATGTGAGTCACCACGAATTAGCATCTCAGCTATGCGATGTCACAGATGTTTTCAACTGTTCATATTTTTCTAAATAGTTTTCCTGGTGTATTTTTCCTACGCCAAATGTGCACATAAATGTATACTAAGTTGAGTTTTTTAAAATAATTGTTATATATTTTTTTATTTTAAAGTTCATGGGTTCTCAAACTAAGGTACGCTGAACTCATAGATGCTAGTGAATATAAGGGGTTCTGAAACTAAGGTACGCTGAACTCATAGATGCTAGTAAATATAAGAGGTTCTCAAACTAAGGTACGCTGAACTCATAGATGCTAGTGAAAGGTACGCTGAACTCATGGATGCTAGTGAAAGGTACGCTGAACTCATAGATGCTAGTTAATATAAAGGGTTCTCAAACTAAGGTACGCTGAACTCATAGATGCTAGTGTATATATTTAGGAGGTCCGTGCCATCGGATTGAAATTATAATTCCATCATTTAAAAAAAAATTCATCAGACCATTCACGGTAGAGGTCGGCAACCCTTTTTGAGTTTGGAGACATTTTCACAAATTCTATCTGTTAAGAACATATTTTAAGAGCCGCGATCATTATAAATAAGAATTAAAAAGCGGCCGAATAGATTCCATCAATGAACCACTGAGGTCAACCAAAAAGTTAAAATATATTTAGCGATGAAGGATGATTCGATGGACGATGTCCAACAACCCAACATTGAATTCTAGCATTACATAAGACGATGTCCAACAACCCAACATTGAATTCTAGCATTACTTATAGACGATGTCCAACAACCCAACATTGAATTCTAGCATTACATAAGACGATGTCCAACAACCCAACATTGAATTCTAGCATTACATCTTTGAAGTTGTTTTCTTATAATGGCTATATTATCCTCGGAATTTTATATATATATATATATGTATCTATATATATGTGTTTATATATAATAACTGCAATATAGTCGCTCTAATCACTCAACACTTCAAACATCTTGTACAGTCCATACAGAAACCCACCGATTCTCGCTGTTGTATAAACTTGTGTCTAATATCAACAGTAAGAATTGAGTTTTTCAACCAACTTGCTGATAGATTGAAAATGTCGTGTGATCTCATACCAGCGACAAGACGGTACGCTTCTCTTTCTGGATACGAGGTTATGGCTGTCCCATCAACACCTTCCCTGCCCCTTGGCCCACCACTTCTCCTCCGCTAAGCGTGCTAATGATCAACTCGTTACACCAGTCCATGTCCACGCATGACATGCTGTCAAAGACCTGTCACTCATGACGGGAATACAACGAGTTGTCTAACTAGTGGAAAGCATGTCTGCTGTTTTATTGCAACAAGAAAGGGGGACGTGAAAGGGGTGGGCTACTTAAAAATGTTTGTGACTGGATCTGGCCAATTCACTCGTCTGGGTTTAAGTTCAGTTCTGCCTAAATGAAAGCTTGGTCTGGTCTTACAAATGCTAAGTTTCCAGCAGTGCAAAGATAGTTTTTACCACGTGACTCCATGTTTAGGATCGCATAAATATTTACACTGAGAGGGGAGGGGAGGTATAGCAACATGACTCAGTGCATCTGCAGATATTAAAAAACGAGGTGCATGACAGAAACAGGTCATTCCAGATGTACAGCCCCCCACCCCTATCCTATTTGTTACACACTAAGTTATTTACATTATAGGTGGCTGCCTACATGTGTATGCAATGGCTGTGTACTGTGGTGGGTTTGTGTGGACAGTGGTGGGTTGGTGTGGACAGTGGTGGGTTGGTGTGGACTGTGGTGGGTTGGTGTGGACTGTGGTGGGTTGGTGTGGACTGTTGTGGGTTGGTGTGAACTGTGGTGGGTTGGTGTGGACTGTTGTGGGTTGGTGTGGACTGTGGTGGGTTGGTGTGGACTGTGGTGGGTTGGTGTGGACTGTTGTGGGTTGGTGTGGACTGTGGTGGGTTGGTGTGGACTGTTGTGGGTTGGTGTGGACTGTTGTGGGTTGGTGTGGACTGTGGTGGGTTGGTGTGGACTGTTGTGTGTTGGTGTGGACTGTGGTGGGTTGGTGCGGACTGTGGTGGGTTGGTGTGGACTGTTGTGGGTTGGTGTGGACTGTGGTGGGTTGGTGTGGACTGTTGTGGGTTGGTGTGGACTGTTGTGGGTTGGTGTGGACTGTTGTGGGTTGGTGTGGACTGTTGTGGGTTGGTGTGGACTGTTGTGGGTTGGTGTGGATGTGGTGGGTTGATGTGTATTGTGGTGGGTTGGTGTGGACTGTGGTGGGTTGGTGTGGACTGTTGTGGGTTGGTGTGGACTGTTGTGGGTTGGTGTGGACTGTTGTGGGTTGGTGTGGACTGTGGTGGGTTGGTGTGGACTGTGGTGGGTTGGTGTGGACTGTTGTGGGTTGGTGTGGACTATGGTGGGTTGTTGTTGACTGTTGTGGGTTGGTGTGGACTGTGGTGGGTTGACTGTGGTGGGTTGTTGTGGACTGTTGTGGGTTGGTGTGGACTGTGGTGGGTTGGTGTGGACTGTGGTGGCTTGGTTATAGATTGTGGTGGGTTGGTGTGGACTGGTAGCTTGGTTATAGATTGTGGTGGGTTGGTGTGGACAGGTGGGTTGTATGTTGACTGTGGTGGGTTGACTGTGGTGGGTTGGTGTGGAATGTGGTGGGTTGGTGTGGACTGTTGTGGGTTGGTGTGGACTGTGATGGGTTGCTGTGGACTGTTGTGGGTTGGTGTGGACTGTTGTGGGTTGGTGTGGACTGTGTTGGGTTGGTGTGGACTGTTGTGGGTTGGTGTGAACTGTGGTGGATTGGTGTGGACTTTTGTGGGTTGGTGTGGACTGTGGTGGGTTGGTGTGGACTTTTGTGGGTTGGTGTGGACTGTGGTGGGTTGTTGTGGACTGTTGTGGGTTGGTGTGGACTGTGGTGGGTTGACTGTGGTGGGTTGTTGTGGGTTGGTGTGGACTGGTGGCTTGGTTATAGATTGTGGTGGGTTGGTGTGGACAGGTGGGTTGGATGTTGACTGTGGTGGGATGACTGTGGTGGGTTGGTGTGGAATGTGGTGGGTTGGATATGCACTGTGGTGGGTTGGTGTGGACTGTGGTGGGTTGGAGTGGACTGTGGTGGGTTGGATATGGACTGTGGGGGGTTGGTGTGGACTGTGGTGGGTTGGTTATAGATTGTGGTGGGTTGGTGTGGACTGTGGTGGGTTGGATATGGACTGTGGTGAGTTGGTGTGGAATGTGGTGGGTTGGTGTGGAATGTGGTGGGTTGGTGTGGACTGTGGTGGGTTGGCTGTGGACCGTGGTGGGTTGGCTGTGGACCGTGGTGGGTTGGTGTGGACTGTTGTGGGTTGGCTGCCTACATGTGTAAGCAATGGTTATTTTCTGTGATGGGTTTGCTGTGGACTGTGGTGGTTTGGCTGTGGATGGCCTATGATACTATGATGGCCATTGATACTATGATGGCAATTGATACTTTGATGGCTAATGATACTATGATGGCTAATGTCAAGCATCAACATTGGTTTTATCTTAAACTTTCCCAGCGTGATATGCATTCATTGTTGAAATTAGATCTTCTCTAACTAAGGCACATATTCTGTTGAGGGTATGAGATCGCTCTCTTATGACCCCGCTAGTACATTTGCAATCAACTCCATCTGCTGAGCTGTGCCATAAAACATTCTCCTCACGTAGGGCTCTCCCGGCGCCCTGGGTTCCCCTGAAACATCTAGTGAGTTGGGACCAGGCTGCAATATTGGCATGTAAGGTCCCTGTTTTGATCTAGCCTATTAGTCAACTCTAATGTTTCAATGTCTTATAATTTGTAAATGAAAACTCTAAGAACTTTTTACTAGAAATGCATGCTCTTGAGCATGTGCTTCAAATGATCACTATGATCCAGACTAGAAACTGCACATATATGTAATCGGTTGTTTTTGACATAACACTTTCAATCAAGCCAAAAAGATTTTGCACTTACCTCAAGGGGTGTCAGGTTCAGCAGCCATTTGATGTCAGGCTTTGGGTTCCCAGCCAGCTTACACTGTAGGGTGGCTCTAGATCCGTACTTGACTACAGCATCAGCCAGGAGCAAGGGAAAGCTTGGAGGGCACTGGGGCTGAACATCAAGGCCTGGTGCTGTTGTTGCCCTTTGTGATACCATTGTAGGTTGTGCTCCTGTTGTAGGCTGTGCTGTCATAGCAGGTTGATCTCTTGTTGGTGTGGAGGTGGTTGAAGATGTGGGTGTGACGGTATCTTGAGAAGTTAATTTTGAATTGATTTTAAGCTCTTGTGTTGCAGCCGATGAGTTCGGTCTGACCTCGGTCTTTTGCAATGCCTCGCTCTTATAGTTCTTGCTCTCCCTAACTTGCAACCTTGAACTTCTGGGGCTTGAGGTCAAGTCAAGGTCAGATGGTCGTTTGACCCCTGTTGAGTTTTGAGCCCTTGTGTGTTCCTGCAGTTCTAGAGATCTAGCTATCTCAGTTTTGGATTTCCAAGATGGATCTTCTTGATGATCTTCCAAGGGGAGTCTACTGAGATGTGAAGCTCTCACATTGCCATCTTCCGCCTTCTCACCTCTATTAACAAGTGATGCTCTCCCCCTGACCTCATATCTAGGATTGGATTCCTCGTTGTCATAATCAAAGAGTTTGAGTTTAGACCTCAGTCTTGCTTTCAGTGTGTCTTCCACAGTTTCATCTGCTTGTATAGCAGATGAGGAAGTGGGTGCCATCTTGGTGGATGCAATGAGATCTGGTGGTTGGTCGGCACTGATGACTTCAACTCTTTCAACATTTTTGGTTTCACGGAACTTACTTCTGTACTGCTGCACTCTGTCTTGCCCTTTTGGCTCCTCCAACTTCTGCTGCACTCTGTCTTGCCCTTTCGGCTCCTCCAACTTCTGCTGCATGTGAGATGAAAATCTCTCTGATTTCTCCAGGTTTGACCCAGGCTTTCTCGAGCTGGTTTCTGTTTTTAGCACAGAAGAATTTCTACTATAATCCGACCTTCCTGCCCTCGATGTGTTCAATGTTTCATGTTCTTGATCCACAAACTTTCTACCCCTGCGCACCCTCAAAGGAATATCATCAGAAGTATCATGGTCCTGGGACTTATCATGGTCCCGAGACTTGTCATGGGCTATTTCTGTCTCCACAACTTCAGCAACTTGTGACTTGAGAGCACCATCAAGGATGAGCCCAGAGTCCTGACTACTGCTGGACTCGTCACGCTTGTGAAGGATCTGGTCGTCATGGAACCTTGCGGATGGTGCCTTGGGAACGGAGTCGTCAGTGTCACTCACCAGTTTAGAAGGCGGTTCTGTTCCCCGGTTTTGATCTAACCTCTCCTGTATCTTACTGAGTCTCATTGTCTCGTTGAGGTGCAGCTGCTCAATGACCGAGGTCCGGCATGTGTCCTCACTGCTGTAGTTGGAGTCATTGGTCACATTGGACACCTCAGAAGCTGTTGATGACACTGATATCACAGACTCCAAGTCTTCCATCGATGATCTCAGAACTTCCTGACTCTCTGGAGTATCATTGTACTGGCCCTCTTGAACATTATCCTGAATCTCATGAGTATCCTTATCCTGGGGTGGGTAATCAAGATTAACTAGTGATCTCTGTTTCCGCCATGGTTGATTTAAATCTGGAGATCGTCTCCCCCTGGAGCTGGAGTCTTCTTTCTGCAAGGTTTCAATTTGAGTGTCAGATGTTGTGAAGGGAGATTCGTTGTTTGAAACTGGGGTTAGAATCACCACTGATGCTTTGTAGTAATCATCCCCAAATACAATAGGTTCAGCAGACGCCTCCTGCAGAGCTTGTACATTTGATACCTGAGGGGTTACAACAGCTGACTGGTCTGCCTTCCCAGTACTGTGCATAAAATTGTCTGGTGAATACATTTTGTGGTCAAGTGACATTACTACCTTGACAGCGGGTTGGTTAGTTTTATCTCCATTCTCAGAGGCATCTCCAGTGTTAACAGGTTGGCTCCCATCTAGTGGAGGAAATTGGGTTGTCCTTCCAAATTTGCTGGTTCTCATTGCAGGCTTTGGTGCTACTGGAGGAGGTACTTTTGGAGACACAGTCTGAGGTACTTTAGGAGACACAGTTTGAGGTACTTTAGGAGGCACAGTTTGAGGTACCTTGGAAGACACAGTTTGCCTTGAATCCTTCTGATCTAAAGGTTTAGCTTTGTCTGTAGTTTCAACAGTTTGCCTTGAACCCTTCTGATCTAAAGGTTTAGCTTTGTCTGTAGTTTCAACAACTTTATGGTTCTCTGAAATGTTTACCTTTTGTTTTAAATCCCTCCTGGTGATGTCTTTTACCCACGGCGCTGTGCTGACATTCCTGCGGCCTTTATCAGCTTCCCCGATCTTCTGCTCGATATTCTTTACCGGTTTTCTATTGAGCCACTCTGGTTTGGCTTCGTGATGACCCGAATATCTTTTGACCACCCCTGAGCTTCTCCGGGGTGACATGTCGTGCCTCCCGCCTGTGGCCAACCTGCCACCGCCAACGCCTTTGACAGTTTTTCTCAGTTGAGTTTTCATGTTGTCACCTTGTTCCAGTTTTTCAAAGAGTTCTTTCTTGCTTTCAAAATTGTTGGCTTTCTTGTCACCTGACTGTAGGTCAAGGTTTCCTTTCGATCTCCATTTCTGAGATGTTCTAGAAGCTTCTTGATAGTTGCTAATGAGGGACTGCCTACCTTTCGGCTCGGTCACAGATTTATGAGAAGGCATGGGAGACTGGTCAATTTGCAAAGAAAATCTCTTTTCAGTGGTTCCCAGCTTAACCCATGATGGGCCCTTATTTGATTTCTCAATGTTGCCCAAAATGTCATCATTTGACATGGATTTCCCAACAGCCCCCAGGGTTTTTCTCTCCACTGGCAACATAGATGAGGATTGCCTTTGGTTTTGTATGTCCCCTCCCATCAGTACAGAGGTTGTCTTGTTTTTGTTAAGACCCCCCTGGGTTAATGTCATGTCTTCATTGATCTCCTCTCTGTATTTTGGAGTCAGAGCCACTGTCACCTTCTCTTCTAATCCCACTCCAACATATTTTGATTTTTCTCCAACTTGTTCCAGCTCATTATCTGCTATCTTGTCCACTGGGACAGCCTTCCTGGGCTCAAGTTCTGGAGTTTTATCCAAGCCACTTTTAGAATAGCCAGGCTGAGTTATTTTGGGAGGGTCTTGAGTTGTCTGTAAAGGAAATCTTCTCCTGGTCCTAGGGGAGCCGGTCATGTCAGGCAAGTCAGAGAAATCACTGCTTTTCGATTTGGCCTTGATGCCCTCAGGGTCGGAAGATATCAAAATCTGAGATCTCGAAAGGTCGGCGTCTTTCATCTGAGAGACTGGTTTCAATTTGACATTGAGAAATAAACTCTCCGTGGATTTGGAAAGGTTCTTACTCCTGTTTACCTCCGGAGCATTAAATGGTTTCCTGGCAGATGATTTTAGTTTGACAAACTTGAACTCTGCTCTGCCATCATCACCAACTGATTTGTGTGTGAGCACCAAGTTTTGTCTCGCCCTGTCTGGCATATCTGATGACTTCTTGCCAAAAATCTGTCCACCACCTGTTGTATCACGTGAGTTTTCAAAACAATTCACCTGATTATCGCTGATGATATCATCGGTGGATCTGTGCTGCCTTCGAAGACTGTCACTCTTAAAATTCTGAGAACCTCCTAAATCAATATGTTTTGGGAGACTTCCAGCAAAAACAGCTTCATGCATAGTCATGGAATTAAAATCCTCCTTCTCATCAACTGTGTCAGTATCATTGTTTGACAAGTTACGAGTTCCAGAGGTTTCTGAAAATACATCATCATACTCTTCATAACTACCTTCAGCTCCATGTTCGATGTCCTCACCCGAGGACTTAAGGTGTTCAACACGTGTAGAAAATGTCCTGGGTTCTTGAATTACAGATGAGGACACATGAATAGCTTTTGCTACCTTTGGCTGAAACTCAATATAACTAACTTTTTTCTCCACCTTTGGAGAAGCATTTGATGGGACATGTCCAGAGGTGGAATTCTGGTCATCAAGAGGTGCTATGTTTGGGAATTCATTACTAGCATTTGTGGAAATGTAGCTAACTTTTTTCTCAACCGTCTGTTGCGGCTGTTGTTTAAGCAGTCGTGATTCATCACTGAAGTTCACAGATACAGCCCCACCATCACTACCAGGTGGCACTACCTGCACGGCCAAGCCAGGACTCAGCACCGTCACGCTAAATGCTCTAGGCGCAGCTTGTTGAGACTCACTGCCATGGGTGCTGTGATACACGTGGCTCTGCCCGTCCTGGTCGGGTGCTGCCAGCAGTTCCACTGGTACTGCCTTGTACTGCCCCTGTGCCCCGACGGTGCCATAATCACCGGGCAGAACAGATGACGAGATTTCCAGGTTTAAAGAGGCCATGTATTTTTCTTGAGAGTCTGCAGAATCCGTCAAACCATGATGTTGACCCTGAGAGTCTGAACTGACGGAGTCTGAACTGACGGAGTCTTCTGAATATGAAACACATTGTTCTGGATTCATTCTTTGCCTTGATTCTTTCCGTCTATCCGGATGAATAGATTCATCCCTCTGTCCATTTGTCAAAACTATTTTGGTCGCTCTGAATGCTGACTCGTTGTGCTGGCTTGGCAGAGTGTCAACATCCAGTGGCAGCGATGAAGTTAATTCACCAGGATGCACACTGTGTGACGCTCCCTTTCTAGAATATCTGTCAGTTAGAGTTGTTTCAGCTTCTTTTGATTTTGTGGGTGGCCAGGTGACAGCCTCCTCTTGTCTTGCTTTACTTTTCGAAAGCACCTCTCTGAAGTCAAGATCTTTGGGTCTGGTTTGAGATGAAGCATGCGACGCTTCATTCGGCCTCTGTTTAGACTTTAAAACACTTCTGAAATCTGTGACCTCTTCTTGTTTGGAGTTTTCTTTTCTCCTGATTTTTTCATCGGGCTTCTGAGACTTGTGCAACAAAGACCTGAAATCTAACTTATTTTCTGGAGAGTTCTGATGAATTTCTGAAAGTCTTGTTGGGGCAGAGTCTTTCCCCTTTAACGGCAATTGTGTTTGCCTACTAACTGTTCTAGAATTAGACTCTTTACTCTCAAAAGCACTCTCAACTTCACCTTTACCTTGTAAAATATTTTCTCGAGTCCAAGATGGTGACTGTTTACTATTGCTAACATAAGACTCATTGAGACCTATTTTACTATCCAGGTCAAGCTCATGCCTGGTAACATTTCGAGTTCTTGTTTTATCAACCGTATCAAATGTTCTGGTCGATGAAAAATGTGCATTCATGTCCACCTTAGGTGATGTCACATCATTTTTATCTCTGGGACTTGTCACGTTTGACGCCTGATCAGAATTTGGGGCGACTTGAACATGCAATGAGATGGTGTCCATGGCAGAATTTTTGGTGACCATGGCATAAGTGTTGGTGTGCATGGCAGAACTGTTGTGGTCAGCTGGCTCAGTTCTTGAACGTAGTTCCATGGCAGAACTGTTGTGGTCAGCTGGCTCAGTTCTTGAATGCACTTCCATGGCAGAATTGTTGTGGTCAGTCGACTCAGTTCTTGAATGTAGTTCACGCAGGTGGTTGAGCCTAAATAAAACACATTTTTTAAAACAGATTACTCTCTTTAAACTCCAAGATGCCTCAGCTGACAATGAGACAGTTAAAATTAACTTAATATCTGAGTCTGAAGTATGATGTCTGGTCCAGATCAATTCATCTGTGTCATTTCAGAATATTAAATTAAACGGTTAAATTATATAGACAATTATTTTTAATCTAACTGCCGAGTTAATGTAATATTATTTTTTAGGATTTTAATTTGTAAAAATAAATATTTGTGTCCCCCACGCCCAGTGGCGTAGCGAGCTTAACTCGCGCCCGGGGCACAATATCTTTTTAGCGCTCCCCCTATTTGAAAACCATACAATATTATATGTAAAATATACCATTTGGCGCCCCTTTGTGAGTAGCGCCCGGGGCATGATGCCCCCCTTGCCCCCCCTCGCTACGCCACTGCCCACGCCCCTTTCTGAAAATGTGTCATTTTTTATTTTTTTAAAAATAAACTCATTTAATGAAGAAAATATGTTTTTAAATGTTAAAATATAATTCTTTAAAAGAGACTTCTGCTATTTTTAATCAACTGTAGTTGATTTTTGCCACTACTTCTTTGGGTGCATTCCCTGTTGTAAACAAGAGCCCATGCTTCAACCACAGTCAGAGTTACCTGGACTTGAGTTTACTCACAGCCTCAGCCCTTTGCTGAGCCGTCTCCTCCAGTTTGATATTCAGGACAGAGCTGCTTGCCTTTTCCCCGACCATGTTGCGCAGGTGGCAGATGTATTCACCGGCATCAGCGGGTTCAATGTCAAAGACAGTCAGAGTGTGTTGGTCCTTGATCTGGGTCATCTGTGTGAGTAAAATTGTTATTAGTATACGAGGTTCTCTCATAGATATCTAATATGTTTTATTGTCACCTTAAGGCTGTTTGTTAATTGGCAAATGTTTTCAGCCAATTCTTGATGTTTTGCACTCTTGCCCCTTGTATGTTTTCAGCCAATTCTTGATGTTTTACACTCTTGCCCCTTGTATGTTTCAGGTTTACTTGGCACTAACAAAATAACCGGCCTCAATCATTAGGGCATTTACAAATTGACTGGTCTCAATCATTAGGGCATTTACAAATTGACTGGTCTCAATCATTAGGGCATTTACAAATTGACTGGTCTCAATCATTAGGGTATTTACAAATTGACTGGTCTCAATCATTAGGGCATTTACAAATTGACTGGTCTCAATCATTAGGGCATTTACAAATTGACTGGTCTCAATCATTAGGGCATTTACAAATTGACTGGTCTCAATCATTAGGGCATTTACAAAATAACTGGTCTCAATCATTAGGGTATTTACAAATTGAGCTGATTATGATTTCATGACTAAAACTGTGCCTGGGCGTTGGAGGAAACCCCATCAGGCCCAAAGTTCTCATTACAGAATACATTACAAAGCTAATTTCTTTAAGTGTTCAAACAAATTCATGTAAAAAAATGACACTGCTAAATTCTATTTCTTGATTATAAATCTTTATACAACTGTTCTTCTAACCTTTAATTTTTGTTCGTGCCAAATGAATCAAAAACATTAAAGATGGGGGTAGTTCGCAAATTACGTCACGCTCAGGGGGGAGGGGGGTGTCGAGACTTTGTGACAGGGGGGATAAGGGGGTAAAAAATTTGTGAAGTCACGATTATTATTTTTTAAAATATAAAATCTAAAATTTTTTAATTTTGAAAGATCTTGATTCAATTAATTTTAAAAACATTAATTTGAGGTCAAAATTGCCTCAGTTATTATAGGTAGGCCTACCATGAAACTCAGTCGCGCAGACCTTTTGCGCGTATCCAAAAATGATGCAAAAACTGTTGTGGTCATTTTACATTCAGCCTGTGGATGATTTAGTGGTTTCACGCCAGTTTTCTAATACCGGTAATACTACATCTTATTCCATTATGGGAAAATGTTAAAGAATAATGTGGCAGGGTGCCACCTATGGGGGCAAAAAAGCATGCTCCTAGGGCACGATTGTTTACCCCAGTTGTGTTCACATTCACTGAGCTGGGCATGCCTGTGAACAGCTCACAACGTGGATGTCATATTGGCTACATAAGGCAGGGGGAATTAAACCCGTGCCTTGTTGAGCTACGATCGAGAAGTGAGCTGTGTTAGAGTGTGTAAAGTGATATTGTCTGTGAAAACGGCGACTGCGAGTCGGCTGAAGTGTGAGAGATGTGACTGTCCAACGGATTGTACCACAAAATTAAAAGCAATAGTTATCAGACCTGCAATTCATTGTTTGTTTATTTAAACTGTACAGCTAAGCCCCCACATGACTATAATTAAATAAAATCTTAGTTTAATTATGAAAATTGTATGTATGTTTTGATTTTTTTAGGTATGATGTGACAATTAAGGGGGGGTGGGGGGGGTTTGTCTAAAAAATTAATTTTTTTGCGTGACGTAATATGCAAACGACCCCAAAGTAATTTTGAGCGCAAGTGCCAGAATTAAGCTTTGCCTGAGGATGCTAAGAAGTTCCGTTATTATTATTATAAGTAGTAGTTTGAAATAGCGCTGTACCCCAGCCTAAGGACTGGGCTCAATACGCTGCACATTCAATTTAACAAACATAATTATGTATATCAGAAATAATTTTCCACAAAAATTTTGCAAGACTTGGATTTTTGTTTTGTTAAGTCTATTTTTGTTTTTCCAGAAGTTACCTTGTATTTGCGACATGGAGACAGGACCACACCTCCTTTTTCCCACATGACAGTTGGCATTGGCTGACCTTTGACATGACAGGTGAAGGTCGCTGACTGACCCTCATGACAGTTTAGCGTCCGGGTTTGGGATACAAATTCAGGGGCTTCTGGGTGTTCTACTTCTGCATGCAGTTAGGGGTAACACATAAAATGGATGATGGTTAGTCACATCATAAAATGACCAAAACAAGGTGTTGAAACAACAATTTTATCAACTGCATTAACTTCAACAAAAATTGACTACTAAAGATAAAAATGACCACCATTTATTTTTTTTTTAACGGAAGACAAAAATTACTGAAGCATTGTGGGATGTGAACATTAACAAAACCGAAGCACTCCTGTAATTAAGTTGTTTAAGAAGCACACAAATCATGATGATAAAAATTTTTTTTGAAAAATAGTTATTGAAAGCTACAAATAAAAATCAGCTGAGACATTCCACGTGAAACAATTCTAGAGGAAATTTTCCTAAAACAAATGTAAAATAAAATTTTTAAAAAACCAACAAGGAATGGTATGAGAAGAGAAAAAAATAAAATTGATGGATGGAATGAAGGAGATGAAAGGGTGGAGGAGTTTCAGTTGCCGAGACAGTGGGTTAAAATCTGGCAGCTCCATGGAGGCCTTCCCGATCTGTGGGCATTTGGAGAAATAGAATAAAAATAACATTAGTTCACAGACATTGCTGATAAAGATTTTTGTTTTTCACAAAGTAAAAATAACTTTTAATTGATTGCTTAATTTATTAATACAAATGACTAAGAATTATTAGTTACAATATTATTTTTAACCAAACTATTTCAAGTAATGAATATCTTTAGGTTAAACTTTTCTCCTGAAATGGGCATTTTTGTGTTTCATATGCTGACAGCATCAAAAATTTAAATTTCTAAATTTAAACGGATTTTCTTTTCCATTACTGCACACACGAATGTTCTTTCTCTAATTAAAAGCAAACACCAATTTAAATAAAACACAGAAGCTAATTCCATTCATCTTTAAACATATCTCACAAAATAGAATAAACCAACATATAATTGTAACTTAATCTTGAGACAAAATATTAAGAGAAACATTAATAATGTCAGGAGAATTCATTTCTTTTCATTAATCCATTTTTAAAAAATAAAATTACTCAACAGGAAAGAGGGATGCAACATGTTTCCAGCCACTTTTTTTTTTGCTGCTATTTAGCACAGACAGCTTCAGATATTTTCTTTTCTCATTTGCTGTTCAGTTTAACTTTAAATTCAGATCTCACACAGTATACAATTTAGAAATTGCTCAAAATATATCTTATTATTAAGTAAAGTCTGACAAATTAAAATTTTGTTTGTGGAATCATAGAAACAAATGTAGCTTCCATTTTTATTAATATTTCTCTCATTGATGAGGAGCAGGCATTGTAAATAAAAAAATTTCAGTCTAAAAAAGGAAAACATTATAAAAAAATAAGAGATGTCACAAGGATCACTCTGAGGATAATTCATGCAGTTGAACATGCCTGAAAAAACATACTGAAAACAATGCTTATTAGTAGATGTTTGTTAAAGAGGAGGGGGGGGGGGGGGGGAGAAATCAAATGTGAAACTTTAAACATCTATGACACAATGGAATGGTTTCACTGAAGTAGCAAATAAATAATGTGTTTTATATGTCATTAACATTTTAGAAAATATAAAATGAAGATAATGAAGCTGAGAAGCATTGTTATAGAGCAGTAATCTAAGTCTAAAGCGTATATGTAGTGCGCATGTATTAATATGTTTTAATAATGTCCAACTGCGTACACTTTTTGAAATATTAATGAAAGCAAACATTGTGCAAAATAATATATCTATAAATATAAATAAAGTCAGTGGCAACAGAGCTTTGCATCCAGCAACCTGGATACTTCAGTTTTATGAATGATTGTCATCTTACATATTAATTAAAACTCCCCCCAAATCTGATGCAATCCATTTTTATCACTTTTTTCCCACCACTATTTATAAAATTACAAAATTAACTTTTCCCTCTTGTAACAATGTAATGTAGCCATTTAAATCAAATTTACAGTGAAAAAATCGTGCATATTTTGCTACCTGCATGAACTGCAAGGCTTAGATGCCACTGCCCTATTGATAATATAATGTTATGATGATTGTAAAATAAATGGCTACCTTTGACATCTATGAGACAGAAAGTGTCAGTATCCCCACAATCATTATAAGCCTCACAAACATACTCTCCAGAACTTTCAGAGGTGGCACAGGGCAGAGTAAGAGTGTGAACATGACCAAGGGAGGCAAGCAAGAAATGTGGGTTTTCACGAGTTATCTCCACATTGTTGTGAAACCAGAAGACTTCGATAGGTTTTGTGCCTGTTATGAGTTGAAGTAAGGACAAAAGCATGCCACACAAACAGTTTTAATGTTAAATAATTGGCTAATACAATTTTTTTAAAAGCAAGCCTAAAACTATGAAAAAGATCTGAAAAGTAATACAAAGAAGTACCAAAAAAAGAATATTCCAGATTAAATACTATTCATTCAGTGTTGGAGAAAATAAAAGTTGAGCTAGAGTGTAAAACCCAATGCCAGGATTATATTAAAAAAAGCTTTACAAATTTAGACATTATAGATTCAAAGATTAGTGATAATAAATTCAACATTTTGTGGTTATAGATTCAAAGTTTGGAGATTAGGCCTATAAATTAAAAATTTACAGAGTAGGCCTAAAGATTCAAAATTTAAAGATTAGGCCTATAAATTAAAAATGAAAAGGGGTAGGTCTATAGATTTGAAATTTAGAGATTAATTAAACAAATTAGTGACTAAAATATCCACAAATAGGATATAAAACTTTAATGTTATCTGTTGCATATTTTGTACCCCTATAATGAGCAATCTATAAACATATGTATGTGTAAATTTTAACTATGAGATTACATCTATAAACATGAGGATGTCATAAAATTCAGCTATGGGATTACATCTATTTCTTTAGCACAACTGTTAAATAAGAGAATAAAAATATTAAGTCTGAAAAAAATTGTGTTTACCTCTAGCAAAAAGATGTAAAAATCTACACTAATACAAGCAGAAAAATCTAAATGCTCATAGAGGTTAGCAAACTTTTTTCAATGCAAAATATTGGAAAAGAAAATTGTGTACACTTTCATTATGGAGAGTAAGTTATTTTATTTCATTTTCTATTTATTACGCACATATTTTAAAATAAGTAAGTTTAGCAGAAGTGGTATTTTGCATTAGTTGATGACTAACCTTTGACCTCTACTTCAAGCTCCAGTTTATCTCCCTCCTGCACCTCCAGGTCATGTAACTCTCTGACAAAAGCAGGCGGATCAACATCATCTTCTCCTGGAATGACACAATAATTATGAATTTTTAGCTTATTCTGCAATGGAACATGAACTTTTAAAAAATATTTTTTTTAAAGCCGTTTTTAATTAAATATTTGTATGCAAATTTATTTTTTTTATGTCATGTTTATTTTTGCCAATATTTTTATATGAAGCATGTTGAGCCCAGCCCTAGGCTGATGTACAGGGCTATATGAAGCATGGTGAGCCCAGACCTAGGCTGATGTACAGGGCTATATGAAGTATGGTGAGCCCAGCCCTAGGCTGATGTACAGGGCTATATGAAGCATGGTGAGCCCAGACCTAGGCTGATGTACAGGGCTATATGAAGCATGGTGAGCCCAGACCTAGGCTGATGTACAGGGCTATATGAAGCATGGTGAGCCCAGCCCTAGGCTGATGTACAGGGCTATATGAAGCATGGTGAGCCCAGCCCTAGGCTGATGTACAGGGCTATATGAAGTATGGTGAGCCCAGCCCTAGGCTGATGTACAGGGCTATATGAAGCATGGTGAGCCCAGACCTAGGCTGATGTACAGGGCTATATGAAGCATGGTGAGCCCAGCCCTAGGCTGATGTACAGGGCTATATGAAGCATGGTGAGCCCAGCCCTAGGCTGATGTACAGGGCTATATAAGACCACTGTAATAATAATAATAATAACTTGTAAATTATTGTGAAGAGAGAAAACAAATTTTAAGTCAAATTTTCCTAGTCAAATTGAATGGAAATATAAATGTGCTCTATGCATATATTTCCTCATTTAATTTATTTTCTTTTACAACTAAACAAAGTAGCCAACCTTTCACTGTCAGGACACTTGATGTCTCCAGTGTATCATTGGCTCCAGCCATGACACACCTAAATTCCCCTGCGTCACTCTTGCGGACTTGTTTTATAGTGAGTGTGGTCGTCTGAGCTACATGGGACAACTTCATATGAAACCCAGAGAAGACCTCCTTGCCATTGTGAAACCATTTAGCTATAGGCTTTGTAAGATCTGCGGATAACAATTTTACAGTCATAATGAAAATTATTGTGTTAAGAACTGCAAACAACAAAAAAACAAATTTACAGTATTTTCAAACTTGATTTAACTACACAATTGTACAGTGAACTGAAGTACATAACACCTAGTGCACAACTTCTAGTACACAACTTCTAGTACACAACACTTAGTACATGACACCCAGGACACAACACCTAGTGCACAACACCTAGTGCACAACACCTAGTACACAACTTCTAGTACACAACACCTAGGACGCAACACCTAGGACACAACACCTAGGACACAACACCTAGTACACGACACCTAGGACATGACACCTAGGACACAACGCCTATGACACAACGCCTAGTATATGAAACCTAGGACATGACACCTAGGACATGACACCTTGGACACAACGCCTAGGACACAACGCCTAGGACACAACGCCTAGGACACAACGCCTAGGACACAAAACCTATTACATGACACCTAGTGCACAACACCTAGTGCACTTCATAATGTGTGATTCAAATATGTGTATTCAATATGAACCGGTATAAGCATCACAAAATTTACACCCAAGAAATCCTTTAAGAATCATGACCACTGAAATCTGTGCCTCTTTAGAGATGTTGAAATATTTTTAATTGACTATTCCAACATTGAATATTTGTAGAGTAAAGTGAATTTACACCAGGTGTAAAATTTGTATTACACTTCATTTCAAACAATAATATATTTTTTTAAAACAATTTATGCTTAGGTACGAAAATGGTTATAAAGTCTCAGTAGCCAATCGGGCAATCAAATATTCCCGAAACAATGATTGAAAATACTTTTATAGTCAGTTGCATAAATACTTGAGTATTTCAGACTTCAAATACAACAGTGTTTGCCAACATTGAGGTGTGGGGCAATTTGAATGATCAAGGGCAACATTTAGGGGCAATGTTAGACATGACAGGATATTAAACCTGATGTTCTCAGGTGGGGTGTGGGGCATTGTTAGACATGACAGGATATTAAACCTTTTAAGGTTCTCAGGTGGGGAGTGGGGCATTGTTAGACAAAATAAAATTGGGAAACACAGGGATACAATGACAGTCACTCAGTTTTCCTCACTTAATAATTTCACCTAACTGGACATTTGCACAAACCCAATCATTTAAAATCAAACAATAAGATAGTATTGTCAGGACCATTGACTTGAGCAGTTGTGATACACTAAGGGCCACTGACTTGAGCAGTTGTGATGCACTAAGGGCCACTGACTTGAGCAGTTGTGATACACTAAGGGTCATTGACTTGAGCAGTATTGATACACTAAGGGCCACTGACTTGAGCAGTTGTGATGCACTAAGGGCCACTGACTTGAGCAGTTGTGATACACTAAGGGTCATTGACTTGAGCAGTTGTGATACACTAAGGGTCATTGACTTGAGCAGTTGTGATACACTAAGGGTCACTGACTTGAGCAGTTGTGATACACTAAGGATCATTGACTTGAGCAGTTGTGATATGCTATGACCAATGAAATGTTTACCTCTTGTTATGCAGGTCAATTCAATCCCTTCATCCCCTTCATTCACCAAAATATCCACCAATGGCTGCTCCCATTCTGGTCCAGATTTTGAAAGCAACTTGGGTTTCACTGAGAATGAAATATTACACACACTCATGTATATGTTAGGGGATGCTTTTTGTGTTATAAAAATATGTGTAAGTGTTAAGAAAACGTATTAATAGTTTAATAGCTGTATAACAAAATGTAAAAAATTGATAAATCCTATAACAGGTTTCAGTATTTTCACTGATCATTTGGCTCCAAATGAAAACATAAAGCAAGTTAAAATTTCTAAACTGTTTATGTCCTTAGTAATGGCTGGATATGGAAATGTATACCAGAACCATTTAGGATTTCCCATCAGTTCATTTATTCTCATGTCTCCAAGCATAGCAACTCAACTAAATAAAAAAAAATTATTGTAACTCTACACAACTTCTTTTCTATGAGAAAACAAATAGGACCATGATGCACTAGCACATGTCCAGTGTATATTAGGAAGTTGATACTCAAATGTGTTGGTAGTTGATTGTGCTGTCTGGGAAATTTTTTAACATCAGTTGTTCAATTGAAGAAATACAAAAACAATAAGTAATATAGGTAATATTCTTATAGGCAAATTGGATTGAAATAATACACACAATTATAAACTGTAAAGTTAAAGTATCATATTTTATGCTTTGTGCATGTTTCATGCTTTGTTCATGTTTCATGCTTTGTTCATGTTTCACGGGTAAATATGATTCCCTAAAACACATACCAAAGACCTCTAGATCGGCTGAAGCACTGTCTGATCCAGCTAAGTTTTGAACTGTTACTGTGTAGATACCACTGTCTTCTGCTAAAACATGAACCACTTCCAGGAAATGGAAACCATCTGCTTCATAAATCTGAAATAAAAAATAATCTTAATTGTAATCACACTTTTACCAAAAAGAATATATTGAGAAGGACATCCTGATCAGCTCCAATGAAAAATATACATGAAAATAATTGTCAGATTCTGAATAATTTTTTAATATTCAAGATTTCAAAATGGGATTGTGTCTCTTGCATACAGAAAACAAAATTGGTACACAAGCTCTCAATTAAACTAAATACTTTTATTATATCATGAATTTCTTTGGCCAGGGTTTCAATACCAGGAGCATCTGCATCACCCAAAAGACCAAGAGGTGCCAGATGGAGTGTCAGGGGGTGCAGGAAGGATAGTCAGGGGATGAGAGAAGACACAGAAAAATACGGCTTTTTCATTTGTATTAGCATTTTTTTATGTGGAGGTTTGTGGGGAAATATGTATAAAATCAAAAGGGGAGTTCAGGCAATGTTTTGAAATCTAGAGGTGGCTATGTATGTATCAACTTACATATGACTATATCTTTTTTAACAGGGCAAAACATCTTTAAGTAATTATTTCATACTTAAAATAACCCTTTGCTTTTTTTTTTTTTAATGCATTTAAAAATATAATAATATCTATATATTTATTTTTTTGTATATATGAACTTCAAGTTGCACCAATAGTATAAAATAATTTTATTAATTAATAATTGATCATATTCAAAATAACAAATGTAGGCTATATATTATATACTATTATGTCTTATTGATTAATTCCTTGAAAAATATTGAACTTCCCCATTTTGCACTGTTTTAAAAATATATTCAACTTCAATTTCCCATTTTGTACTTGTAAATAAATTTTAATTTTTTTTAAAGACATGAATTTGCTAGTTTTTTTAACTCAAAGAAAACTATGAGTTTATTTAAATTTAATCCTACAATCATAATGTATTAATTTATCCAGTAGTAAGAGACATAGACATAAACAAACCCACCACGTCTCAATAATCAATTAATAATTAAACACGAAACTTCAAATTCAAGTTGAATCATGAATGCAAATGTCTGTTGACTATTGGCGTTGTTCAAAACCTACAGCATATATTAATAGTAGTGATGGGACGATTAATCGGAATCGTATCGGAATATCGGGATTTTTCCAAAGCATCGGGAATCGGTATCGGAGCTGAATAATTCAGACCCGATTCCGATACCAAAACGATTCTTAACTGAATGAAGTTTTTCTCATTAAAATGGAATTATTTATATTATTTTGAACTCAATACTACATCTTTGTATTATTAAAATGGAATTATTGATAGATGTGTTTATATAAAACCTTTCCAATACATTCTTATCTAGCATATTGTAAAGCTTCAATAGCAAGTTAATAAACTTTTCTAATCAATTCTCAACTCTTATATTAATTAAATATGTTAATATCTGGTCACAGTAATACATGTATGCCCTATGTAATAATGGCCAGGAATCAGAATCGGAATCGTATCGGGAATCGGGATAATTGGGTAGAATCGGAATCGTATCGGAATCGTTAAAAATTTTGGTATCGTCCCATCACTAATTAATAGTTTTAGTTAAAATAGTTTTAAGTTTTATAAATTATTATTATAAGCTAAATTGTATAGTCAATATGAGTATGAGTAGTCAGTAGTAGTAGTATTTTCCTAACTGCCTTTAATTTATTTTGAAATTAAAATGTATAATAAACTTGCCGTTTGGCCTTTTTATTTTAGAAATGCTTTTCTGTCGATCTTCCTAGTGCAATTTGATCTTTAACACGACACAAATTAACAAGAAACAACACACAACAATCGCAGTTTTAAAGTTTCGGGTACTGGCGAGCGAGGTTTCGCTGCAGTGTGAGCAACATTTGTATCGGAAGTACACATGAAAGTTTATTCTCACGGAAGTGACAAAAAGATAGCAGAGGCGGACATGAAGCAAATTTAGAGACATCTTCATATGCCCTACACAAAGGCTATTTATTGGCTATTGGGTTTTCTAATTAATGGTTAAATATCATTTAAAATTTAATCGCTTTTATGTGCAATATATTCATAACCCCCCCCAAATAAGGGGGGGGAGTTGGGGCGAAAGCGTGGGAAGAAGTGAAATTGAATCCGCCACTTACTGCGAGAAGGTCTACTATATACGAGCATGTAGTTAGAAGTTGAAGCTATGACAAGGATGAGCAGTGAAGTGGGACAAAAGTAAACCAACACCGGGCAATTTCTGTGTCAAGCCTAAATTTGAAAGGTTAAGAGGTTGTCGGTTACAAGTCATGTGGGGACATAGAGATACTTACTGTGGGAGGTCGTGGCATTGGTTCAGTATTCGGTAGAGTTCATTTTTTAGATCAGTAATAATTTGTGTTTGATAGGACATACTTTCAACCAGGCGGTGCTTTTGGCAGAGTCTGTCGGACTCGGTCTGTGTTGAATATGTTCTAATAATAAATGTTCGAATATTTATACATTGATAATTGATGCGTCGTATGAGTTAAATTGAAGTAGTGTAGATCGACAATAAATGAGTATGCTATATATATATTGAAATAAATGTCGACCTAGTTTGTGTACAACATCTTCCTACAAGGTTACATTCTCGCTAATTGTAATTTTGCATGGCAACAATGTTATTACAATACTTGACACCAATGAAACCATTATTTTGCCCATTCTCGTCTGTTGAAGTTGAAGGACAGTAAGTTAAATCTTTGTAATATGCAGTGGCGTAGCTAGGGGGTGCGGACCGCACGGGGTGACACCATCTCATGTGTGACACAAAATTTCAGAAAAGGATAACAGATGACATGTAAATTTTCCACTCATGTAACCAATCCAAATGCGAGCTTTATTAAAAGTTCAAGGTTGATCGTGCTTCAACGCCGATCGATGTGTTCGGTAACTTTAGACTATAAGTGACAGGAAGCCAAACTATATATATATATATAGAGAGAGAGCTAAATTCTGAGAAATAAAGCTTTCCCATAGATAACAAATACGATGTGGTCGGACGATTCTAAATACTTGAATCGAATCGGTAAAATACACACAAAAATATTAAAAATGACAAAGTAATATTTTAATTTTTTTTCTGATATCTTTTAATAATTAGTCTAATTTAAATTTGTTTAATTTTTTTTTAAAGTTTTTGAAACCAAATATATCGAAACCAAGAAATACTAAAAAATGAATATTTTTGTCGATTCGTCACTAGCACCGCCCCTTAATATTTGAGCATGATTCTTATACAGCACACGGTCTTTTACACGCTGTCTGTGATGTCACGTGTTTATCGGCTACCTTTCCCATTGGGTTGATCTACTTGAGGAAGTTAATCTTACAAAGCAGTATCTGCAGAATAAAAGCTTTACTCTTGACAAAGTGGTGAACATCCTAGATGCCTTAAGATTGTTTCTGCACGAGAAGTGCTGTCCCTAGGTGGAATATGCTTATGAAAAGGCACTTTTAAAATCAGACCAATATGCAATTTTGGTAGACAAGGTTATGGTTTGAGAAGAGAATGTCATGAAAACCATTTTTACGATCCACCATGGAACAGTCAAGATTTTCCGATCTGGCTCTCCTATCAATTGAACGTGATACGGTGAAGGATATTTATTTTGATCAAGTGACTGACAGGTTTGCAACTTTGAAGACCAGAAAAGGACAATTTTACATAAAATAAATTTAATGTAAAAAATAACTATACCTTAACGCTGTTACAGTTCTTAAATACATTGACCTCCTGACCTTCAATTAATTTGTTTTTGTTCTTGCCACTGTTATACTGTGGCCTTATTTTAACAGGAAGAAATCCATCGTGAAAGTCGGGGGGGGGGGGGGGGGTGACACCATGAGTTTACCGCACCGGGTGACACCAACACTATCTACGCCCCTGTACTATGTTTAGTAACATCCCGTACGTTAATGTGACGGCGATCACCGTCAGTTTTTAAGAAGCCTTTTCATTGTAGGACTTGAGTAAGATGACGTCACTAAGTCAATCCTGAAAACAACGTACAATGCTATTTAATGTTGTGTCAGCTAGATAGGATAGCGTCCTAATAAGGAATCTAGACACGTTCCAAGAACTAATGGGAGTAGATCACGTGATGGGTTTAAATGTATATATATAAGTATGTGCAGCGATTGCTTGAATGGGAGTAATACGTCATAGCTGAAATTTGTGGTCTCTTTGTGTGTGTGAGGGGGGGGGGAGTTGACATACCTTAAAGTGTGGGGGTGGACATACCTTCACGAGTGTAGAGGAAGAAAGTACACCTTAGAGTGATAAGATGGAGTGTGAATACCTTAAAGTGATGAGATGGGGTGTGAATACCTTAAAGTGATGAGATGGGGTGTGAATACCTTAAAGTGATGAGATGGGGTGTGAATACCTTAAAGTGATGAGATGAGGTGTGATTACCTTAAAGTGATGAGATGGGGTGTGAATACCTTAAAGTGATGAGATGGGGTGTGAATACCTTAAAGTGATGAGATGGGGTGTAAATACCTTAAAGTGATGAGATGGGGTGTGAATACCTTAAAGAGAAGAGGTGTAAATACCTTAAAATGATGAGATGAGGTGTGAATACCTTTAAGTGATGAGATGGGGTGTGAATACCTTAAAGTGATGAGATGATGTGTGATTACCTTAAACTTAAAGTGTGGGGATGATGTGTGATTACCTTAAAGTGATGAGATGGGGTGTGAATAGCTTAAAGTGATGAGATGAGGTGTAAATACCTTAAAGTGATGAGATGGGGTGTGAATACCTTAAAATGATGAGATGGGGTGTAAATACCTTAAAGTGATGAGATGAGGTGTGAATACCTTTAAGTGATGAGATGGGGTGTGAATACCTTAAAGTGATGAGATGAGGTGTGTACCGTATTTTACGAACTATAAGACGCATTTTTTTCTTCAAAAAATTGCCTCCAAAATTCAGGTGCGTCGAACACTCGAAATTAATATAAAAATGTTTTTGTTTTTTTTCAAAATTGCTTAAAAATAAAGGCGCGTCTTATAGTCCGTAACGTCTTATAGTCCGTAAAATACGGTATACCTTAAAGAGTGTGCAGGAAGTATGCGTACCCTAAAAGAGTGGGGAAGAGGTATGCATCCTACCTTAAAAGAGTGTAAAGGAAGCATGTACCTTAGAGTGTGGAGGAAGTATGTGTACCTTGAAGTGTGGAGGAGGTTTGTGTACCTTAGAATGTGGAGGAAGTATGTGTACCTTAGAATGTGGAGGAAGTATGTGTACCTTAAAGTGTGGAGGAGGTTTGTGTACCTTAGAATGTGGAGGAAGTATGTGTACCTTAGAATGTGGAGGAAGTATGTGTACCTTAGAGTGTGGAGGAAGTATGTGTACCTTAGAGTGTGGAGGAAATATGTGTACCTTAGAGAGTGGAGGAGTTATGTGTACCTTAGAATGTGGAGGAAGTATGTGTACATTAGAATGTGGAGGAAGTATGTGTACCTTAGATTGTGGAGGAAATATGTGTACCTTAGAGTGTGGAGGAAATATGTGTACCTTAGAATGTGGAGGAAGTATGTGTACCTTATAGTGTGGAGGAAATATGTGTACATTAGAATGTGGAGGAAATATGTGTACCTTAGAGTGTGGAGGAAATATGTGTACCTTAGAGTGTGGAGGAAATATGTGTACCTTAGAATGTGGAGGAAGTATGTGTACCTTAGAGTGTGGAGGAAGTATGTGTACCTTAGAGTGTGGAGGAAATATGTGTACCTTAGAGTGTGGAGGAGTTATGTGTACCTTAGAATGTGGAGGAAGTATGTGTACATTAGAATGTGGAGGAAGTATGTGTACCTTAGATTGTGGAGGAAATATGTGTACCTTAGAGTGTGGAGGAAATATGTGTACCTTAGAATGTGGAGGAAGTATGTGTACCTTAGAGTGTGGAGGAAATATGTGTACATTAGAATGTGGAGGAAATATGTGTACCTTAGAGTGTGGAGGAAATATGTGTACCTTAGAGTGTGGAGGAAATATGTGTACCTTAGAATGTGGAGGAAGTATGTGTACCTTAGAATGTGGAGGAAGTATGTGTACCTTAAAGTGTGGAGGAGGTTTGTGTACCTTAGAATGTGGAGGAAGTATGTGTACCTTAGAATGTGGAGGAAGTATGTGTACCTTAGAGTGTGGAGGAAGTATGTGTACCTTAGAGTGTGGAGGAAATATGTGTACCTTAGAGAGTGGAGGAGTTATGTGTACCTTAGAATGTGGAGGAAGTATGTGTACATTAGAATGTGGAGGAAGTATGTGTACCTTAGATTGTGGAGGAAATATGTGTACCTTAGAGTGTGGAGGAAATATGTGTACCTTAGAATGTGGAGGAAGTATGTGTACCTTAGAGTGTGGAGGAAATATGTGTACATTAGAATGTGGAGGAAATATGTGTACCTTAGAGTGTGGAGGAAATATGTGTACCTTAGAGTGTGGAGGAAATATGTGTACCTTAGAATGTGGAGGAAGTATGTGTACCTTAGAGTGTGGAGGAAGTATGTGTACCTTAGAGTGTGGAGGAAATATGTGTACCTTAGAGTGTGGAGGAGTTATGTGTACCTTAGAATGTGGAGGAAGTATGTGTACATTAGAATGTGGAGGAAGTATGTGTACCTTAGATTGTGGAGGAAATATGTGTACCTTAGAGTGTGGAGGAAATATGTGTACCTTAGAATGTGGAGGAAGTATGTGTACCTTAGAGTGTGGAGGAAATATGTGTACATTAGAATGTGGAGGAAATATGTGTACCTTAGAGTGTGGAGGAAATATGTGTACCTTAGAGTGTGGAGGAAATATGTGTACCTTAGAATGTGGAGGAAGTATGTGTACCTTAGAATGTGGAGGAAATATGTGTACCTTAGAATGTGGAGGAAATATGTGTACCTTAGAATGTGGAGGAAATATGTGTAACTTAGAATGTGGAGGAAATATGTGTACCTTAGAATGTGGAGGAAGTATGTGTACCTTAGAATGTGGAGGAAGTATGTGTACCTTAGAATGTGGAGGAAATATGTGTACCTTAGAATGTGGAGGAAATATGTGTACCTTAGAATGTGGAGGAAATATGTGTACATTAGAATGTGGAGGAAATATGTGTACCTTAGAGTGTGGAGGAAATATGTGTACATTAGAGTGTGGAGGAAATATGTGTACATTAGAGTGTGGAGGAAATATGTGTACCTTAGAATGTGGAGGAAATATGTGTACCTTAGAGTGTGGAGGAAATATGTGTACATTAGAGTGTGGAGGAAATATGTGTACCTTAGAGTGTGGAGGAAATATGTGTACCTTAGAATGTGGAGGAAGTATGTGTACCTTAGAATGTGGAGGAAGTATGTGTACCTTAGAATGTGGAGGAAGTATGTGTACCTTAGAATGTGGAGGAAATATGTGTACCTTAGAATGTGGAGGAAATATGTGTACCTTAGAATGTGGAGGAAATATGTGTACCTTAGAATGTGGAGGAAATATGTGTACCTTAGAATGTGGAGGAAATATGTGTACCTTAGAATGTGGAGGAAATATGTGTACCTTAGAATGTGGAGGAAATATGTGTACCTTAGAATGTGGAGGAAATATGTGTACCTTAGAATGTGGAGGAAATATGTGTACCTTAGAATGTGGAGGAAATATGTGTACCTTAGAATGTGGAGGAAATATGTGTACCTTAGAATGTGGAGGAAATATGTGTACCTTAGAATGTGGAGGAAGTATGTGTACCTTAGAATGTGGAGGAAATATGTGTACCTTAGAAAGTGGAGGAAATATGTGTACCTTAGAATGTGGAGGAAATATGTGTACCTTAGAATGTGGAGGAGGTATGTGTACCTTAGAATGTAAAGGAAATATGTGTACCTTAGAATGTGGAGGAAATATGTGTACCTTAGAATGTGGAGGAAATATGTGTACCTTAGAATGTGGAGGAAGTATGTGTACCTTAGAATGTGGAGGAAATATGTGTACCTTAGAATGTGGAGGAAATATGTGTACCTTAGAATGTGGAGGAAATATGTGTACCTTAGAGTGTGGAGGAAATATGTGTACCTTAGAATGTGGAGGAAATATGTGTACCTTAGAATGTGGAGGAAATATGTGTACCTTAGAATGTGGAGGAAATATGTGTACCTTAGAATGTGGAGGAAGTATGTGTACCTTAGAATGTGGAGGAAATATGTGTACCTTAGAATGTGGAGGAAATATGTGTACCTTAGAATGTGGAGGAAATATGTGTACCTTAGAATGTGGAGGAGGTATGTGTACCTTAGAATGTGGAGGAAATATGTGTACCTTAGAATGTGGAGGAAATATGTGTACCTTAGAATGTGGAGGAAATATGTGTACCTTAGAATGTGGAGGAAGTATGTGTACCTTAGAATGTGGAGGAAATATGTGTACCTTAGAATGTGGAGGAAATATGTGTACCTTAGAATGTGGAGGAAATATGTGTACCTTAGAATGTGGAGGAAATATGTGTACCTTAGAGTGTGGAGGAAATATGTGTACCTTAGAATGTGGAGGAAATATGTGTACCTTAGAGTGTGGAGGAAATATGTGTACCTTAGAATGTGGAGGAAATATGTGTACATTAGAATGTGGAGGAAATATGTGTACCTTAGAGTGTGGAGGAGGTATGTGTACCTTAGAGTGTGGAGGAGGTATGTGTACCTTAGAGTGTGGAGGAGGTATGTGTACCTTAGAGTGTGGAGGAGGTATGTGTACCTTAGAGTGTGGAGGAGGTATGTGTACCTTAGAATGTGGAGGAAATATGTGTACCTTAGATTGTGGAGGAAATATGTGTACCTTAGATTGTGGAGGAAGTATGTGTACCTTAGAATGTGGAGGAAATATGTGTACCTTAGATTGTGGAGGAAGTATGTGTACCTTAGAATGTGGAGGAAATATGTGTACCTTAGAGTGTGGAGGAAATATGTGTACCTTAGAATGTGGAGGAAATATGTGTACCTTAGAGTGTGGAGGAAATATGTGTACCTTAGAATGTGGAGGAAATATGTGTACATTAGAATGTGGAGGAAATATGTGTACCTTAGAGTGTGGAGGAGGTATGTGTACCTTAGAGTGTGGGGGAGGTATGTGTACCTTAGAGTGTGGAGGAGGTATGTGTACCTTAGAGTGTGGAGGAGGTATGTGTACCTTAGAGTGTGGAGGAGGTATGCATCCTACCTTAATGTGGTCGTCTCCACTCAGCACATTTCCGTCTTTACTCCAGAACAAGGAAGTGTTGCTTGACCCGTCGAAGCTGGCCTTGAACTTGGCATTCGCCCCCTCATCTGTAAACTGTCGTCTGGGCTTGACCACTAGCTCGGGGGCTACTTCGGGTTTCTGGACAGCTTCTTTTTTACTCTTTTTCCCAGAGGTGTCACCTTTGGATTGATTATCAAGTAGATATAGCGAATTGCTCATTGTCGCTCTACACGGTTTAGGTATAACAATCAGTGGGTATAGCAAAACGCTGAATGTGTCTCTACACGGTTTAGGTATAACAATCAGTGGGTATAGCAAAACGCTGAATGTGTCTCTACACGGTTTAGGTATAACAATCAGTGGGTATAGCAAAACGCTGAATGTGTCTCTACACGGTTTAATTATAACAATCAGTGGGTATAGCAAAACGCTGAATGTGTCTCTACACGGTTTAGGTATAACAATCAGTGGGTATAGCAAAACGCTGAATGTGTCTCTACACGGTTTAGGTATAACAATCAGTGGGTATAGCAAAACGCTGAATGTGTCTCTACACGGTTTAGGTATAACAATCAGTGGGTATAGCAAAACGCTGAATGTGTCTCTACACGGTTTAGGTATAACAATCAGTGGGTATAGCAAAACGCTGAATGTGTCTGTACACGGTTTAGGTATAACAATCAGTGGGTATAGCAAAACGCTGAATGTGTCTCTACACGGTTTAGGTATAACAATCAGTGGGTATAGCAAAACGCTGAATGTGTCTCTACACGGTTTAGGTTATACAAAAAATGAGGGGGACGCTATAATAGCGGGGTCACGTTAATGAGAGGTCACTTTAATGAGAGGTCACTTTAATGAGAGGTCACTTTAATGAGAGGTCACTTTAATGAGAGGTCACTTTAATGAGAGGTCACTTTAATGAGAGGTCACTTTAATGAGAGGTCACTTTAATGAGAGGTCACTTTAATGAGAGGTCACTTTAATGAGAGGTCACTTTAATAGCGGGTTTTATAATGTTATATATAAGCCAATAGCATTTGGGATTTTGTTAGGTAGGAATATGGGGGGTTCCTCTGTTGCTGTTTTTTTAACGTATTTTTAAACCAATCACCTGTAGTTAGGGAGCCATGTTGTATTAAAGTACCTGTAGTTAGGGAGCCATGTTGTATTAAAGTACCTGTAGTTAGGGAGCCATGTTGTATTAAAGTACCTGTAGTTAGGGAGCCATGTTGTATTAAAGTACCTGTAGTTAGGGAGCCATGTTGTATTAAAGTACCTGTAGTTAGGGAGCCATGTTGTATTAAAGTACCTGTAGTTAGGGAGCCATGTTGTATTAAAGTACCTGTAGTTAGGGAGCCATGTTGTATCAAAGTACCTGTAGTTAGGGAGCCATGTTGTATTAAAGTACCTGTAGTTAGGGAGCCATGTTGTATTAAAGTACCTGTAGTTAGGGAGCCATGTTGTATTAAAGTACCTGTAGTTAGGGAGCCATGTTGTATTAAAGTACCTGTAGTTAGGGAGCCATGTTGTATTAAAGTACCTGTAGTTAGGGAGCCATGTTGTATTAAAGTGTGGATAAAGAATTTTTCATTTTGATGGTGATGATGTTACGAGGTTATATCAATTTAATCTTATTCACGTACTCTAAAAACATGTTCATGTGGGAATGAATGAACGTTAATTACGGGAGCCATGCCAGAACCGCGTCACTATCGAATCCACGGTGCATCTGATTTCACGTCATAGCGAGGTGCTTCAAATCGGTGTTCTCCTATATGTGCATGTACCGTGGTACATCACGAAGATGGCCGTCCTATGGTGGAAGAGTTGTATCCCGGGCGGTATGGGAATATCTCAAGTTTAGGAACATGTATTTCGATTTTCGAATACTATTTTTTCGCTTAACTCTAATCAAATTTTTTTTTAAAAATACAAATATCTTAAAACTATTTTTGTAGTCATCTGGTCAAATTCTGAAATATTTTTTATTCGTTCTTTTCTTTTTTTAAACCAATTCTATAACATAATTATTTGTGTAGAATATTAACTGCGTTCACAGTTCACCTTGCTGAGAGTTGATACAACTAAGTAGTTACCAGTTTACATCCCATTTCGGTAATAATAATAATAATCGATTCGAACTTACCTTCTCCGCTCGCTCGTTTGAGTCTTGACTTTCCTGGAATTTGAAATAAACAAAGAAACAATTGAAACGCTATAACCGTGTTTTAAGACAGACAACTCAGATAATAATTGACATGTATTCTAATGCAAGTTCTTTCCCCTGGAACACGTAGGCTATAAATAAAATGGGGGGTAACAACAGCAAGAAACAAAACATGTCAACCACCCAATTGTCAAAGATGTCAACCACCCAATTGTCAAAGATGTCAACCACCCAATTGTCAAAGATGTCAACCACCCAATTGTCAAAGATGTCAACCACCCAATTGTCAAAGATGTCAACCACCCAATTGTCAAAGATGTCAACCACCCAATTGTCAAAGATGTCAACCACCCAATTGTCAAAGATGTCAACCACCCAATTGTCAAAGATGTCAACCACCCAATTGTCAAAGATGTCAACCACCCAATTGTCAAAGATGTCAACCACCCAATTGTCAAAGATGTCAACCACCCAATTGTCAAAGATGTCAACCACCCAATTGTCAAAGATGTCAACCACCCAATTGTCAAAGATGTCAACCACCCAATTGTCACAGATGTCAACCACCCAATTGTCAAAGATGTCAACCAACCAATACATAAATTATGTCTGGTGCTATTTTATAGTCGTTAAATTTAAGCCTTACAATTCTCTTACATTTCTGCGGACTGGAGACCAGAGGCGCAGCGAATGGGGGCGGGGGTAGATGTCCCTAAAAGTCAGACTAGTTAGGGGCACCAAAATGTGCTTTGATATTATTTTATTGATGAAAATATTGGGTTTGAGAGTTGAACAAAGAAAGGAGGGCTCTTTTCCCCGGGCGCCAAACACTCTAGCTACGCCTCTGTTGGAGACCGACGGCTGGCGGACCAGTTCCGTGAAAACAACACGAGACATGCGCTGCAGTAGGGTGGAGTTCGTGCCGGTCAGTCACATTCAGAAGTTTGAGAAACGCTGTTCTAGATTTTCCTATTTCCCTCCACGGGGCTCACGTGACATGACAAGATGGAGGACTAACCATGACCCAACTCCAGATTTTCTACTTGAATGAACTTCGTGCGATAATGTTTCACAGAAGTTATTCATGGGACTGTTTATGAATGTTTATAGTAAAGATCCAAAACAAGGCTTTCAGTGTGCATACTAAAAGTAGTTCATCAACTCTTTCCCCCCCCCCCCCCCCCCCGTGCGTCTTAAACTTTGCCTAAACACTTAATATTGGATTATGCGAGCTTGTGAATGCCAAAGGAATGTTGTGGACGTGTGGAGTGACCCACTTTCGGACATTCAGCCGAAGTCATCCATCATTATAACCCCCTGACCATTAGTCATGACCCTCAGAATTGTGTACAGCTGACCACATAGCAAGCTGGATGGACAACCTTGAACTCAACTCGCGTAACTTCCTGTAATCCGTTAATCCATCACTGTTAACAGAACTGATGGCGTCTCAACATGCCCATCCACACCCACCCCCAAAACTTCCTTTTCAGTCGTGGCAAAACCTTAATCTCCCCATCTGAAATCGGCCCGAAATGTCTAATTTTGCACGAAGCTTATGTCAAGTTTAAGAAGACGTTGGACATCAAGGCCTGTGGCAGACGTCAATAATAAAGTCATTTGTTTGCTTCACGCATGCGCCGTCGTGACTGGTGTAGATAGAATCACCCTATCCACCTATACATCAAACTGTTAGACAATGCTGGGGGGCTGCGGTGGAGACGAGGGCGGGGGGGTGGTGCTAAAGATAAGCAGGTAATCGCTACATAATGGCAGCCTTTTGCTTACAAAATCCGGATATCCCCTAATCATGTATTTCCTGATCGTATAACAACCATTCGGATAACCAACAGCCGTGTTATTGTATATATGATTGGATGGCGGATAAGCGAGCATATCGCTTAGTACGGCCCATTGATGTTGTGACCCATTGTCTGTGTGGGCCATTGGCCCGGATGTTGACATTCCTGGAAGATTCAATGAAGCTAAATATCCGGGTTTATTTGATGCGGCATAACTCTCGCTGTCTTGGTCGACAGGAAATACCGAATCACGGTTACCACCCCCCCCCCCCGGTCCCCCCAACCCTTTCACCATCACCACCACCGCACCTCATCAACCCCACATCATCACCATACCTCACATCCACCACCACACCCTCACCACCGGATCATTGACACTGTCATTCTATAGAACACAAGATCATTGACACTGTCATTCTATAGAACACAAGATCATTGACACTGTCATTCTATAAAACAAAGGACCATTTACATTGTCAATGCCATTACGATTCGTTAATCTGTGACATTTATTTTTTAATGGTTGTCAATGACATTTTGATTCGTAAATCTGTGACATTTATTTTATAATGGTTGACAATGTCCAATGTCATAATTTCGTGACCTTTATTTTAATTCCTTCAAACAAGAAACTCATTATTTCAAGGCCAGCATTCCTCGAGCATCCTTCAGTTCTTTCCCTTGTTTCAGTGCCACACAAAGAACGTCCGCTGGTCATGTCAACGAGACCTGTGGGGGGGGGGGGTGTACAATGGTCTGTGGGGCGTGGGGGGTACAATGGACTGTTAGTACCGGCAGATGGTTTGTGTGTACGTTGACCGAGCTGGAATGCCTTTCAGACGGACAGTGGTAACAGGATACCAGAGTGGATCATCTACTTCCCACTGATACTGGGAACCAAAATGTGGACCCGTCATATTTTAAGAACAAGCAGCTAGGAGCTTCATTAAAAAGTGTATCAATAAATTGTTTCTTCAATTTCTAACTTTTTTTTTTTTAAATAGCCAAGTTCTCGGGTTAGAGGCCACTGCATAAATTTGATGTCGTAAAATAAGACAAATTGTCAATTGCGTTATTTATGTACATAAAGTTGGATGGCGATAAGGGGTATCCCAACAGTCGATCACATGGAAGACAAGTTCCCTCGTAGCATTGAGTAGGTTGTCACTGCAATGAAACTGTGGTACAATCTCGCTCGATGATATTATAATAATTATATTCAGTGCACTTTAGATTCAATGCACTGTAATATAATGCAGCAGTATAAAATAATGTGAAAAGGGGCGATTCGGTATTAGTAAATGTAGCGATCGGATGATGCTTAGTGTCCAAATTTGGTGCTTGTGGTAATGGAACGTTGTTTTTTTAATGTAGCAATCGAATACGCCCACTTACTTAGCTCTCCCGTTTGGATTTCCCCGCTACTCTTTGGCCCATCGACTGCCTTCAAATATGCAGCTCAGAAGCAGATCTTCAAATCAGCCCTTGACAAAGTCAACACCAGAGGTCGTGCTGACCTGGTAAACTATCACCCAACATTTACGAGGTATGTCGCAAAACCAAAACTGTACACAAGGAAACAAACACTGGCACAAGAAGCCAGTTATCTTTATTTTGACGGGAGTTGTATAGCTATAAACAGGCTTAAGCTGCGCCTTTGGTGTAAAAGTTAGGAATGTTTGGATACAGAGACAAAACGATTCACTCCGAGGGACATTCTCATTCTCACCACATGGACATTCTCACTTCTCACATAGGGACATTCTCACTCTCACCACATGGACATTCTCACTTCTCACATAGGGACATTCTCACTTCTCACATAGAGACATTCTCACTTCTCACATAGGTACATTCTCACTTCTCACCAGAGCGACATTCTCACTTCTCACCATAGCGACATTCTCACTTCTAACATAGGGACATTCTCACTTCTCACCAGAGCGACATTCTCACTTCTCACCATAGCGACATTCTCACTTTTAAAATAGGGACATTCTCACTTCTCATCAGAGCGACATTCTCACGTCTCACCAGAGCGACATTCTCACTTCTCACATAGGGACATTCTCACTTCTCACCAGAGCGACATTCTCACTTCTCACCATAGCGACATTCTCACTTCTCACATAGGGACATTCTCACTTCTCAGCATAGGGTGTCACAAATGACTGGGCGGGGGTACAGGACAGAGCTCCATTGTTGTTAAGGTAACTTATAGGATGGACGGAAATTGCTGTTAGTTTGGGAATGCATTGTTAAGGGGGTGAGGTTAAGGTTAATATATTGTCGCATCTTGAGATACAGGGGATGATTTCTTTCCATGACGTCACATGATAATTTTGGGGTTAACGACGAGAAATTCTAATTGAACGGATATTAGGGGGCAGGGATGTGTTGTTAGGTAGCATTCCTGGGCCACCTATGGAGCTAGAGAATGGTATATAAGACAGAACTCTTCCTGACATGGGCGGTTCGTTGAGTTGGAAGTAGAGAGAGAGAGAAAGGAGCTAAGAGAGCAGTTGATAGGGAATAGTTGCTAGAGATCAGGAGACGATAGTTGACTATGTTCAACATAGGAATAGCTGAGACGAAACAGTGAACAGTCATAGCTTTAGAGATTCATATAGATAGCTGACAATCAATGAACAGTCATAGCTATAGAGATTCATATAGATAGCTGACAATTAGTGAACAGTCATAGCTTTAGAGATTCATATAGATAAATGGCAGTTAGTGAACAGTCATAGCTTTAGAGATTCATATAGATAGCTGTCATTCAGTGAACAGTCATAGCTTTAGATTTAGAGATTCATATAGATAGCTGACAATCAGTGAACAGTCATAGCTTTAGAGATTCATATAGATAGCTGACAATCAGTGAACAGTCATAGCTTTAGAGATTCATATAGATAGCTGACAATCAGTGAACAGTAATAGCTTTAGAGATTCATAGAGATAGCTGACAGTTAGTGAACAGTCATAGCTTTAGAGATTCATAGAGATAGCTGACAATCAGTGAACAGTCATAGCTTTAGAGATTCATAGAGATAGCTGACAATCAGTGAACAATCATAGCTTTAGAGATTCATATAGATAGCTGAGAGTTAGTGAACAGTCATAGCTTTAGAGATTCATATAGATAGCTGGCAGTTAGTGAACAGTCATAGCTTTAGAGATTCATATAGATAGCTGACAATCAGTGAACAGTCATAGCTTTAGAGATTCATATAGATAGCTGACAATCAGTGAACAGTCATAGCTTTAGAGATTCATATAGATAGCTGGCAGTTAGTGAAAACTACAGAAGAGCTTTTGATATTTTAGTAATAAATACATTCTCTTTATCATCTGGACACCTGGAGTTGGAGGTGTTTAGTTGTCATTCAAGTCTACGTTGTGCTTTGTCTGTCTCAACGCCTAGATACTCCCAATATAAATCACAGAGAGGAGCGGTCCTGTACTGACCACTACTAAATCAATACAGTTTGTGATAAGTCAGGACCGGAGCCCTCCTCCGTACCATCCGTTCTGTGACATAGGGACATTCTCACTTTCACCATATGGACATTCTCACTTCTCACATAGGGATTAGGGACATTCTCACTTATCAATATAGAGACATACTCACTTTTCACCAAAGGGACATTCTCACTTCTCACCATAGGGACATTCTCACCATTTTCATCAATATTTCACTTTTCAATAAAAGTACTTACCAAAAAACAAAAGACATTACACTGATGTTCAGAGGTTACACGTACACAGACATTTTGTTTAAAATGAGTATTGTGAAAGACTCCAGTCTGCCACTTTCATATCGGAGCAGTCATGGGAAAGATGGGGGAGCGACCGTTAAGACGCCATGGAAGTAAATACGTCATCAACCCCCACCCCAAGGGCCGACTTCTGCACATGGGCGTGTTCGCGGAAACAAACAAAAATCGCATTAATTAATTAGCCCCCCCCCCCCTTTTCCCCCGAACCTCTAGTCTTTGATATCTGTGTATCAGACACGCATTATCCCATATGGTTTACTGTATTACATTCCTTTTACTATCCTCTTGAATACAACATTTCAGCAACAACCACAACAAAAATTTGTTGATATATTTGTTACTCTTTGTATGAAGAAGGCTTCTTGCCGACACGTTCGTTGTTTTGTTGCGTCCCTTTTTTCGGGTTTTCCCGTACCTTGTTTTACATATTTTCTCGATTTCTAAGAGCACCATAATTCAATGTATACCTAAAAACTGACGAAGCGTGCGCCCTGTACGCAGGAAATGTTTACAGATTTAACATAGTAATTATATCTAGACTATTAGTGGTTAATAATATTTCGTGACGTCATTCACCTGGAGTTGTTATAGTTTCTCTATTTCTAAACTACTCCGAACTTGGCAGAGAGGGTTGGTCACTTTGGTCTCACGTGATCTTGGTGTCTTAGTGTTCAAATATTGGTCAATCTTTTGTGGTTAGAATCCCTCAGCCAGTGACATAATTTACACCGGTTTGTCTTATACCCCCACCACTTACCCGTTAATGTAAGAAAAGACCCTCCCCCCCCCAAAAAAAAATCTGAATACATTAGTTTTAGCCATTCCAGGACCCTCATCCACCTCCACCCTACCCCGGCCAAAAGTTTTGAATAAACCGCCATGTTGATCCCGCGAGTAATATTGGCTCAAGTAAATATGCCCTCGTCGTTAAAGCTAAGTGCTCAAGGGGACCGAGAGAATGCCAGAAATGTCACCCCCATTGTTGGTCACGTTTGCACTCGTGATCCTCTCGTTACCTGACTCGATCCCTGTTTCATTCACATTCATACTGGCCAACAACAGTTCATCACCAGGACGGCTTTAACTTCAGACGCTAGTTCCCCTTTCCCACCCCCACACACACACATTTTTTGGTCTCCACCGACAAACACACACACACACAGACACATGTTATCAATAAACAGCATTTTTCTGAACTTCAAACCAAACACACACATACACAGACACACACACACACGCGAGTTTGTAGAAATAGATGGACGGGACATGCAGAAGGATACGCACCCCCCCCCCCGCCCCACACAGTCAACAAACCACAATTAAAAAACATTTCTTTAGCGGCAGCGTGGGAGTCGGTGTGACGTCTGCCGGTGTCAATGTGACATCTGTCAGAGTAAGTGTGACATCTGTCGGAGTCGGTGTGACGTCTGTCGGAGTCAGTGTGACGCCTGTCGGAGTCAGTGTGACGTCTGTCGGAGTCAGCGTGACGTCTGTCTGAGTGAGTGGGACCGTGCGTGCTATGCGTCCATTGGTGCAACGATACACCATTTATCTCGTTGTCTAGTTTTTCTCATCAAAATTATCCACCGGATGGATATAAGATAGGATAAGATTATGTGTAGATCCAAATAAATGGAAATGTATTTTAATCAAGCGCATATTCCTTGTCAGCTCATAAAAAAATACATATTTTAACCAAGATACGGATCACCATATATGAACGCAATTATCAGAAAGTGGATTTTTTAAAAAAAAATAATTTAATTAATTTTTTTAAAAATATCTTTACATCGTATTTTAATTTGAAATCATTTTATCTGGAAAAAAATTAATTAATCTTTAATCTGTAATCTACTGCAGCCTGTAGGCGTAGGCCAGTCGTAAATTTACTTTAAAAAAAACAATTTCTTGAACTAAAGGTGTTCAATTCTCCTCAGTGAATGACGTAGACTCGCCAAGTGACGTGGAGACACTTCCAAACGTCAAAAAGCTGATTTAGTGAGAGATAAATGCATGCACATGACTATGTCGGCTTAGCAAGTCAATGCCAGGCGCACATTTTTGTACACTCTGATTGGTAGTTAAAGCGGAAGTGGAATGCAAGTGGGGGAAACCCAGACATGGAGGGCCACACTGCAGAGTTACCCAGGGTGCACAACAAGGGTCGTATAACACAAAATATGGCAAACCGATAGCGGAGACTAAAGATAGGATAAGAAAATATTCTTTTGATTTATTTTTATTACATTGTACATATTCATTTCCAGCACATAAATAACTGATTTAAACCAAGACAACATTTTATCATGAGAACACAAGACATCTAAAGTATGTCCTTAGCGTAGAATTGAGCCATCAATGAACTCCCTTGGTGACAATAATGACTTAATTGGTCATCATTTAGATTTGATGTATTCGCCGTGAACTTTCAGTTCGACGTGAACTTTCGGTTCGCCGTGAACTTTCGGTTCGCCGTGAACTTTCGGTCGGTTCGCCGTGAGCTTTCGGTCGGTTCGCCGCCGAACTTTCGGTTTGCCGTGAACTTTCAGTTCGTTGTGAACTTTCAGAATTTCATTTTTAAACTGTGTAAAGACGAGTGCTTTATTATCAAACTTCATATTAGTCGCATTCAAAGATAATAAAAAAACCAGGTAATGCTGATATAGGTAATGCTGATACAGGTAATGCAGATACAGGTAATGCTGATACAGGTAATACTGATACAGGTAATACTGATACAGGTAATACTGATATAGGTAATAATGATACGGGTAATACTGATACAGGTAATATTGATCAGGTAATACTGATACAGGTAATACTGATACAGGTAATCCTGATACAGGTAATACTGATATAGGTAATGCTGATACAGGTAATGCTGATACAGGTAATGCTGATACAGGTAATGCTGATACAGGTAATACTGATACAGGTAATCCTGATACAGGTAATACTGATCCAGGTATTACTGATACAGGTAATGCTGATACGAGTAATCCTGATAGAGGTAATCCTGATACAGATAATGCTGATAGAGGTAATACTGATATAGGTAATCCTGATAGAGGTAATACTGATATAGGTAATAATGATACGGGTAATACTGATACAGGTAATATTGATCAGGTAATCCTGATACAGGTAATACTGATATAGGTAATCCTGATAGAGGTAATACTGATAAAGGTAATAATGATACGGGTAATACTGATACAGGTAATATTGATCAGGTAATACTGATACAGGTAATACTGATACAGGTAATCCTGATAGATCTAATACTGATATAGGTAATAATGATACAGGTAATCCTTATACAGGTAATACTGATACAGGTAATACTGATACAGGTAAAACTGATTTAGGTAATATTGATTAGGTAATACTGATACAGGTAATACTGATACAGGTAATTCTGATACAGGTAATACTGATACAGGTAATACTGATACAGGTAATACTGATACAGGTAATACTGATACAGGTAATACTGATCAGATAAAGGCAAAGTCTGGGAGTTGGGTTTTTTATATTTAAGATAATCTGTTGATTTATAAAGTTATCTGCTGTGTTTCTTTGTGTTATTCTAAAGTGGGACTTATGCCAACAATCTTAAGGTGAATCTTTTGGCAAGTGACGAGATATAATATCCGTATTACATAATAATGAGCAGCATTTAGGACTCGTGTATACGATTGTAACTGCACCAGGGACCTAGTGCCAGATTTGTGAGGTTTTTAAAAAAAAATTATATGACCCTTAAAATGTCGTAGTTTTTGTTCTTTTAAATTCGTGATCAGCCAATGAAAGCGGAATCCATAACGTGATCAGCCAATGAAAGAGGAATAAATAACGTGATCAGCCAATGAAAGAGGAATCCATAACGTGATCAGCCAATGAAAGAGGAATCCATAACGTGATCATCCAATGAAAGAGGAATACATATCGTTATCAGCCAATGAAAGAGGAATCCATAACGTGATCAGCCAAATGAAAGAGGAATCCATAACGTGATCAGCCAATGAAAGAGGAATCCATAACGTGATCATCCAATGAAAGGTGAATCCATAACGTGATCAGCCAAATGAAAGAGGAATCCATAACGTGATTAGCCAATGAAAGAGGAATACATAACGTGATCAGCCAATGAAAGAGGAATCCATAACGTGATCATCCAATGAAAGAGGAATCCATAACGTGATCAGCCAAATGAAAGAGGAATCCATAACGTGATCAGCCAATGAAAGAGGAATCCATAACGTGATCAGCCAATGAAAGAGGAATCCATAACGTGATCAGCCAATGAAAGAGGAATCCATAACGTGATCAGCCAATGAAAGAGGAATCCATAACGTGATCCTCCAATGCAAAAGGACTCCATAACGTGATCATTCAATGCAAGAGGACCCCATAACGTGATCATCCAATGCAAGATGATTCCATAACGTGATCATCCAATGCAAGAGGACTCCATGACGTGATCATCCAATGCAAGATGATTCCATAACGTGATCACCTAATGCACGAGGACTCCATGACGTGATCATCCAATGCAAGAGGACTCCATAACGTGATCATCCAATGCAAGAGGGCTCCATAAAGTGATCATCCAATGCAAGATGATTAAATAACGTGATCATCCAATGCAAGATGATTCCATAACGTGAGCATCCAATGCAAGATGATTCCATAACGTGATCATCCATTGCAAGAGGACCCCATAACGTGATCATCCAATACAAGAGGACTCCATAACGTGATCATATTTTCTTGCAAGAGGACTCCATAAAATATGGCCATTCCAAGCTTGGCGTTTTCAGTTGTTTTTTGTATCCAGTTTTGTCTGAGGCTTTGTGGACTGGTAACGTAATGTTCGTGGTCCAGTGTCGGTCCACAGACCACCACTTTGAAAACAAGCCAAAACCACTACCGAAGAGAACGACCCAACAAAGCAAGACCTCGGCAACCCCCATGACATTCCCCGGCAACCCCCGTGACATGCCTCAACAGCCCCCATGACATTCCCCGGAAACCCCCGTGACATGCCTCGACAACCCCCGTGACATGCCTCGACAACCCCATGACATGCCCCGGCAACCCCCATGACATGCCCCGGCAACCCCTATGACATGCCTCGGTAAATATTGTAAAATAACAATGGTTGGGGTTGGGAGTGGGGGAGGTTGACAACAGTTTCTCGAGGAGGACAGCATGATGTCACATTGCATGGGGAGTGGGGGAGTGGAGGGGAGTGGATGTTCAGTAGACCTGCCAATGCTCGTTTCGCATTGCCGTCAAGGAGTCATTGGCGCCGAGTCTAAGTCAACAAACCGACTTGGGGTCTGGATTTGTACAGAAAACGTCCCCAGGCCAAAATATAATTGTGATGAGATCAAGTGGGGTGGGGTGGGGTGGGGTGGGTGGCGACGAGTTGGTGATGTCATTTGACGTTTTATTTCACCGAAACAAAGACAGCAACAGGAGTCAAGCCGTGACGTCCTATTCAGGAGTCAAGCCGTGACGTCATATTCAGGAGTCAAGCCGTGACGTCATATTCAGGAGTCAAGCCGTGACGTCATATTCAGGAGTCAACCCGTGACGTCCTATTCAGGAGTCAAGCCGTAACGTCCTATTCAGGGGTCAAGCCGTGACGTCATATTCAGGAGTCAAGCCGTGAAGTCATATTCAGGAGTCAACCCGTGACGTCCTATTCAGGAGTCAAGCCGTAACGTCCTATTCAGGAGTCAAGCCGTGACGTCATATTCAGGAGTCAAGCCGTGACGTCATATTCAGGAGTCAAGCCGTGACGTCCTATTCAGGAGTCAAGCCGTAACGTCCTATTCAGGAGTCAAGCCGTGACGTCATATTCAGGAGTCAAGCCGTGACGTCATATTCAGGAGTCAAGCCGTAACGTCCTATTCAGGAGTCAAGCCGTAACGTCCTATTCAGGAGTCAAGCCGTAACGTCCTATTCAGGAGTCAAGCCGTAACGTCATATTCAGGAGTCAAGCCGTGACGTCATATTCAGGAGTCAAGCCGTGACGTCATATTCAGGAGTCAAGCCGTGACGTCATATTCAGGAGTCAAGCCGTAACGTCCTATTCAGGAGTCAAGCCGTGACGTCATATTCAGGAGTCAACCCGTGACGTCCTATTCAGGAGTCAAGCCGTGACGTCATATTCAGGAGTCAAGCCGTGACGTCCTATTCAGGAGTCAAGCCGTAACGTCCTATTCAGGAGTCAAGCCGTGACGTCATATTCAGGAGTCAAGCCGTGACGTCATATTCAGGAGTCAAGCCGTAACGTCCTATTCAGGAGTCAAGCCGTAACGTCATATTCAGGAGTCAAGCCGTAACGTCCTATTCAGGAGTCAAGCCGTAACGTCCTATTCAGGAGTCAAGCCGTAACGTCCTATTCAGGAGTCAAGCCGTAACGTCCTATTCAGGAGTCAAGCCGTAACGTCCTATTCAGGAGTCAAGCCGTGACGTCCTATTCAGGAGTCAAGCCGTGACGTCATATTCAGGAGTCAACCCGTGACGTCCTATTCAGGAGTCAAGCCGTAACGTCCTATTCAGGAGTCAAGCCGTGACGTCATATTCAGGAGTCAAGCCGTGACGTCATATTCAGGAGTCAAGCCGTAACGTCCTATTCAGGAGTCAAGCCGTAACGTCCTATTCAGGAGTCAAGCCGTAACGTCATATTCAGGAGTCAAGCCGTGACGTCATATTCAGGAGTCAAGCCGTGACGTCATATTCAGGAGTCAAGCCGTAACGTCCTATTCAGGAGTCAAGCCGTAACGTCCTATTAAGGAGTCAAGCCGAAATGTCCTATTCAGGAGTCAAGCCGTGACGTCATATTCAGGAGTCAAGCCGTGACGTCATATTCAGGAGTCAAGCCGTGACGTGCTATTCAGGAGTCAAGCCGTGACGTCCTATTCAGGAGTCAACACGTAACGTCCTATTCAGGAGTCAACCCGTGACGTCCTATTCAGGAGTCAAGCCGTGACGTCCTATTCAGGAGTCAACACGTAACGTCCTATTCAGGAGTCAAGCCGTGACGTCTTATTCAGGAGTCAACACGTAACGTCCTATTCAGGAGTAAACCCGTGACGTCATATTCAGGAGTCAACCCGTGACGTCCTATTCAGGAGTCAACCCGTGACGTCCTATTCAGGAGTCCGTTTTTAAAAATACGATGTTTTAAATTTTTATTCAAATAACTAAGCACGGGAAATTGAACCTTGTCTAATGAACGGGCATTACCGGTAGTGTTAAGTGTCTAGTGTTTGTCTCATATATGAAACTTTTCCTAAAGTTGAAGTATATGTACTTTTAGTTATCATGTTTATATGTTTCTATATGCGTTGTGGGTATTGAAAATTGGGATTGGAAAAATTAAGGACCACCCTGGGCGCCACAAACTCTAGCGATTCCACTGATTATTATTATTAGTAGTAGCAGTTTTATATAGCGTGATACCACAGAATAGGGCTGGGCTCACCGCGCTGTAATAAAACTTAACAAACATAATCATGAACTTAAAAATTAAATTAAATTAAACAAATACAAATGATCTGAATAATTTCCCATTCACAGTTGTTCCACGTGGGAAAACTAGGTCTTTTGTTTTACATTCTCAGATTCCAAGTGGGAAAACTAGGTCTTTTGTTTTACATTCTCAGATTCCAAGTGGGAAAACTAGGTCTTTTGTTTTACATTCTCAGATTCCAAGTGGGAAAACTAGGTCTTTTGTTTTACATTCTCAGATTCCAAGTGGGAAAACTAGGTCTTTTGTTTTACATTCTCAGATTCCAAGTGGGAAAACTAGGTCTTTTGTTTTACATTCTCAGATTCCAAGTGGGAAAACTAGGTCTTTTGTTTTACATTCGCAGATTCCAAGTGGGAAAACTAGGTCTTTTGTTTATTTGCTTTCTATACCATATTTTCCTAATCTTAGGTTCACAATCAGCCAGCTTTTAATTGTGTGACAGAATCCACTGGTAAATCCCACCATTCAAGACACGCATGGCTGGCTAGATATCACACATGACTGATTCTTTTCCCAAGCATGCCACGACACCAGTGGTCCATGGATGTGTTGGTGATCTGTGCAACGAGGCTTTCAAAAACCTCCAACTTCAACATTCTCTCGACATTTGCTGTCATTCACTGTAATGTGACATCTGACATCTACGTGCTCAAATTTAAGTACAGCCAGGCTCCACTATCTCTTTATGGAATACTTTTTTTTTAGAGTAAACAGAAACAAATAAACATCAAGATGGACGCTAGCAATTCTAGAAAACTAGATTGGTGTGTGTGTGTGTGTGTATAGATAGATAAATAGATATTATTAAAGAGTTTTTTCTCTTCAGTATTTACGCTCACTGTTTCGACCACTTCACAGCACCCCTTTCAAAGTACTTCCTTCACGTTTCACAACACCCTTTCAGTGCACCTCTTGCACGTTTCTCAGCACCCCTTTCAAAGCACCTCTGCACGTTTCACAGCACCCCTTTCAAAGTACCTCCTGCACGTTTCACATCACCCCTTTCAACGAACCTCTTGCACGTTTCACAGCACCCCTTTCAAAGCACCTCTTGCACGTTTCATAGCATTTCCTTCACGTTTCACAACACCCCTTTCAAAGTACCTCCTTCACGTTTCACAACACCCCTTTCAAAGCACCTCTTGCACGTTTCACAGCACCCCTTTCAAAGCACCTCTTGCACGTTTCACAGCACTGCCTGGACGTGACAAAACACAGAGTTCATGTCTAAGTTCTGATACGCACCAAATGCCATCGGGTCTATTTGCCAGACATTTAGCTGTCAGGCAGGGGACAATAGCGCGCTCTTTATTAACCGCGCACACGTTTGTTCGGTGTTGGCAGTGATAGGTCTAACAGATTAATCCGCGTGGCGTTAACTCGGGGGTGGGGTGGCTGTGGGGTGCAATGTCTGCCATAAAGCCACGCAAGTGAGAACTTTTCAACGGTTGAGACCAGAGATCCCAAATATGTCTTCAGTGTGAGTCTTGTTATTGTAGTTGAGAATCTATGAAATGAATATGTCGAGTAAGTTATTCAGGGTTCGTAATAATGGTAGCCATATTTGTAGTCGTAGTCATAGCTTTCATGCTAGAATGATCTGGCTCGAATAATCTCACTAGTTCTAGAGATGAAGTCGTATCTTGCATGATCCATTGGCCTCACTCGAAGACTGTCACTAGTTCTAGAGATGAAGTCAAGTAAACCCAACTGGAAAAACCACATGGAAACCCCACATGGAAACCCCACATGGAAACCCACACATGGAAACCCCACATGGAAACCCCAGAAACAAGGGCTTTCAAAGAAGAACAAACCTTAACTACGAGTGGCCTAGAATTGGTGGCCTTGAATTGGTGGCCTAGAATTGGTGGAAACATGACAAATGTGGAGGCAGGGTAGGTGGTGTCCAAGTGATCTCTAAAATTTGAAGTACTGTCATTTGTAGTCCTGTCATTTCTAGTACTGCCATTCGTGTTCATTCTCCGTCAAAAATTGTAGTACTGTCATTCGTGCTCATACTCCGTTAAAATTTGTAATACTGTCATTTGTGTTCCTACTCCGCTAAAATATGTAGTACTATCACATGTGCTCACATTCCGCACGTTTTGACACAGGATTAAATGGTCGTCAATGATTAGCAATCTCTGCCAACCAATGAAATTGTCGCCGATATTTAGGAATCTCTCCCAACCAATGAAATTGTCGTCTGCTGACACCAAGATCTGCATGTTGAGCAATTTAACATTCTATCCAAACAAACTTCAAAGTCGCTTTTTAAAAAAGAAAATGTCATCAGTGTATAGCCCAATTCTTTTGCTGCCCTCTCGGACACTACTTTTCAGATGTGCTTTTTTAAAATGTAATTATGTTTTTTGTTCGCTGACGAAAGCTTCCTGCCGACGCGTTCGTTGTTATGTTGCGTTCCCTTTTGCAGGTTTTCCCATACTTTGTTTCACTCATTTCCAATCAGTGAATAGACAATGTCATTTTGGTGACTTTATGTTAAAGACTAAATATATGTTTACTTTGGCCATCTACTAAACTTTCCTACTAAATCTACAAGCTATTTATAACAACAATTATGTAGCGACCATTCCCAGTGTAGAAATGGATTAGTAAAACAGTAAAAATAAAATAATATAACATACATAAATAGTTTTTTTTCTGCTTCTAAGACTTCACAATCCATGGGTGTTAAAAGACTTTCCCAATCCATGGATGTTGAAAGCATTTCCCAATCCATGGATGTTATAAGCCAAAATGAAGAGGACAAATAATCCTCGTCAGTGCTGAAACATAACCCACCAAAATTTGAGAACCCTTGAAGTCTTAGTGTCACACTTAAGGGTCCAAACATGTTGATTAAATCTAATACCTGGTCCCTAACACAAGGCAATAAATAAACCAGTGGCGGTAGTGGTTGATAGAGTACACATCCAGGACAAGTTTGGTTGAAAGAATTCAGTCAGCCGTGAAGAAGGGAATCTGTGAGGCGGAACTGCCGCGTGTCATTTGGTCACTTGACTCATCAAACCAAGCAGATTGTAGTTTGTTGGCACCACAAGAATGGGACAACAATTTTAGTCCCGGTTATAAATCACACATCCCCTCCCATGCACCACACATAAAATCAAAACAATCGGGCCTCAACTGCGTTTTGTCCCATAAAAAGAAATAATGTCTTTTAACAAACAGTTTTTTAACAAACAGTCTTTTAACAAACAGTTTTTAACAAACAGTCTTTTAACAAACAGTTTTTAACAAACAGTCTTTTAACAAACAGTTTTTAACAAACAGTCTTTTAACAGTCTTTTAACAAACCGCCTTTTAACAAACAGTATTTTAATAAACAGTCTTTTAACAAATAGTCATTTAACAAAACAGTCTTTTATCAAACAGTCTTTTAACAAACAGCCTTTTAACAAACAGCCTTTTAACAAACAGTATTTTAACATACAGTCTTTTAACAAATAGTCATTTAACAAAACAGTCTTTTAACAAACAGTCTTTTAACAAACAGCCTTTTAACAAACAGTCTTTTAACAAACCGTATTTTAACAAACAGTCTTTTAACAAACAGTCTTTTAACAAATAGTCTTTTAACAAACAGTCTTTTAACAAATAGTCTTTTTTAACAAACATTCTTTTAACAGTCTTTTAACAAACAGTTTTTAACAAACAGCCTTTTAACAAACAGTCTTTTAACGAGCAGCCTTTTAACAAACAGCCGTTTAACAAACAGTCTTTTAACAAACAGTCTTTTAACAAACAGCCTTTTAACAAACAGTCTTTTAACGAGCAGCCTTTTAACAAACAGCCGTTTAACAAACAGTCTTTTAACAAACAGTCTTTTAACAAACAGCCTTTTAACAAACAGTATTTTAATAAACAGTCTTTTAACAAATAGTCATTTAACAAAACAGTCTTTTATCAAACAGTCTTTTAACAAACAGCCTTTTAACAAACAGCCTTTTAACAAACAGTATTTTAACATACAGTCTTTTAACAAATAGTCATTTAACAAACAGTCTTTTAACAAACAGCCTTTTAACAAACAGTCTTTTAACAAACCGTATTTTAACAAACAGTCTTTTAACAAACAGTCTTTTAACAAATAGTCTTTTAACAAACAGTCTTTTAACAAATAGTCTTTTTTAACAAACATTCTTTTAACAGTCTTTTAAGTGTGCTGTCTTTGTGTGTGTTTTTGTAAAGCTTGCTTCATATGTGGTAATGACATAATACAGTTCATATGTAGTAATGACATCCTACAGATGCGGGATAACTGTTAAGACGAACCTGTAAGAGCTTGTGGTTTGTAACCGAGTGACACATTATCTCTTGGGAATTAAACCGGATTAAGCGCGCCAGTGACCCCTGTGACGTGTTGGCGTCCAGTCTCCGTCGTGGGTCAGAGGTCATCGCTTCTGCGACCTGCCCGTGATAACTCACATGATTCTACAACAACGATGTGGTGCATTCACCGTATACGTATTGTCTGCGTACCTGACATTGCACAAAGTCAAGGACGCAGGGACTTTTGGAGCCCCCCTACCACTTGACTTATACCCCATACATTCGAAGCTGATGGTTGATATATTTTCCACACCAAAACTTCGGGCCCCTTAAATATCCGAACCAGCAGTCGTAGTGGTTTCAGGGCCCACTTGACTGATTTGGACTGGACGTGTCTGGTGACAGGGGCAATGAAAGTGATCCCACTTTTTTTAAAATAAAGGTTTAAGTCACCAATGGATTGATCTATGATCTATGGCGACGATTCCTTTACATTATATTTACGCCACACCAGGAAATTCAATGTTTGACAATGAAAGTCCGACACTTATTATGTTTGACAATGAAAGTCCGACACTTATTATGTTTGACAATGAAAGTCCGACACTTATTATGTTTGACAATGAAAGTCCGACACTTATTATGTTTGACAATGAAAGTCCGACACTTATTATGTTTGACAATGAAAGTCCGACACTTATTATGTTTGACAATGAAAGTCCGACACTTATTATGTTTGACAATGAAAGTCCGACACTTATTATGTTTGACAATGAAAGTCCGACACACATTATGTTGAAAATAACATTCTGACACATTATGTTTGAGAATGAAATTCGGACACCCATTATATGACATATAACATATGGACAGAGGTTTAAAAGTAAATTTATTCCGAGTGTTTCAGCAAATAAATATGTAGATGCTGTTTTAAATAATGGTGTTTTAATCCAACAATAAAATAACATATTATCGTATGATTTAGTATTTTAAAACGTTTAAAATTTAAATGGGTTTGGGGAAAAAAGTTGTGAGACAAGCGAACCCCCCCCCCCCCCCTAATTCCCAAACCGAAGTGGCTATAGGTACACCTCTACCAGAATTGAGAGGTTGGGATTAAAAAACGATTTAAAATATTATTGTTGGGTTTGTAAGACCAAATGAGGTATCAAATGAAAGATAATTGAATGTACTATACGTTTGTAAACTGAATTCTTTATTTTAACTAAAATAAACTACCACAAATGACATCCGAATAGCATTGAGCTTAATGGTACCCGGGTGCGAATGGCGGCGCTGCGTGTACGGGTCCATTTTGGCTAATGCTATTCGGATGTCATTTGTAGTAGTTTATTTTAGTTAAAATGAAGAAATAAGTTTACAAACATACAGTCCGTTCCATTATCTTTCATTTGATATCTCATTTGGTCTTACAAACCCAACAATAATATTTTAAATCGTTTTTTAATCCCAACCTCTCAATTCTGGTACACGTGTACCTATAAGTGCAGCCTTTCCAACCAGCTATGTATCAGATCCCCCCCTCCCATTCCCAACCAGCCATGTCTCAGATTTCATTGAATTATGTGGACACAAACAAGATTTCCCAAATGTTACAAATGAAATAAATAACAGGAAGCGGGTGTTGGGTGGCACCCCATGGTGTACAAATAAGATTTCAAGGGGCGGAAAAAACGAATTTTATCGAAAATTCCCCAAGAAGATCCCCGTAAAGATAACAGATGCATATTTCTATTGTGACTGCAGACGTCTGCCATACAATAAAAGCGCGCCCAAACCACGGCCTTCACCTTGACCTTGTAACGCCACACATCAGATCATCTACGGTAATTTCTTGACACGGTTTTATCAAATTGTTGGCGGGGGGAGATCGGCACCTCGAGATGTCAACTTCCATTTGATGTCACATTGATCATTTACAAATGACATAATTTACAAGTTGAACAAAACTAACATCAATTAGTGGGTTAACTGGTGGGTTTATTTAATGTAACACAAACTTCAAAAAAGAGGGTTTCTGTGTCACTAAATTAATGACCTTCGCACAAGCATATAGGTTTGTACAGAATGGTACTCTGCTCAATGTCTAGAAACTAGGTCAATGTAACCTAGGGGTGGGCTAACTGCGGCCCGTGAACTAATATTATGCGGCCCTCGAAGGCATTTAGAAAATTTAAAAAATACTTTGTTTCAAGTTATTTCGTTGAATTTCACACAATTTCCTGTACCGTTATGATCGTTCTAACAGGTAATCAGTTACTTCAATTTTTTAATGCTTTAAATTCATTAATTTCGCTTTCGTTCGTGTGTTCATTTCTGGGTTCCAGGCATAAATCTTCGTATGGCTAATTGACCCACTTTCCGTGAACCTATCGAGATGAAACTTGGCGCTTATAATCGTTGCCGAGGACAACACACTCTATTAAATTTTCAGCCCCACTTCCAACTCCAAACATCAGTTTTAACGCTACCAGATTCACTGATTTCTCGGAAGGAAAAAAAAATTCCCGATAACTTCGTTCAACAAATTCTTTAAAATTAAAAATATCGCAAGTTCGTTTTGTGCCTAATATTCTCGTTTTGTTTTGTTACGGAAATAATTGGTGTAATAAATATGCATTGTAAAAGCGGGTGGTACATTAATATATAAAGGGTTAAGAAAAAAATATGCGGTCGCGAGCCTGGGGTGTGGGGGGTGGGGGGAGGTGCACTAATTTGTATTCTTATAAACAGCGTTACTTGACTCCATGTTTCGTCAAATGTTCAGCTCCATCCCTCACTGAAAGGTATTACATTTTGTAAAGGATTATCACAAACAACTTTATTTTTTAGGGGGTTGGTTAATTAAAGATCAAAAGAAACTGTGACGTTTAGTGGCAATACAGGGATTTTTCAAGTTACAAGTAATTACCTATCCCAATAGAACAATGGCTCTCAGCCTTCCTAATGCCGCGACCCTTTAATTTAGTTCCTCGTGTTGTGGCGACCCCCAATCACAAATTTGTTTTCGATGCTACTTCGTAACTGTAGGGTATATGTGTTTTCCTGTGGTCTTATGCGACCCCTGGGAAAGGGTCGTTCGACCCCCAAAGAGGTCGAGACCCACAAGTTGAGAAACGCTGCAATAGAAGGAGCCCATAGTCGAGTAGTTAGGGTTTACACATAATGCGTACTAAAGGTGGACCTGCAGACCATATGGTTGTAAATATGAGGAGAAGACCGACATGGCGTGCACTGGTGTTTCCCACAGAAGGGCAATTTGATTTTTATTATTGGAGATGGGGTGAGGGTGGTATCAGTTTAGTTTCATAGATGGGAAATGTATTCAAGTATCAACTCAGAGATGGGAAATGTATTCAAGTATCAACTCTGAGATGGGAAATGTATTCAAGTATCAACTCAGAGATGGGAAATGTATTCAAGTATCAACTCAGAGATGGGAAATGTCTTCAAGTATCAACTCTGAGATGGGAAATGTATTCATGTATCAACTCAGAGATGGGAAATGTATTCAAGTATCAACTCAGAGATGGGGAATGTATTCAAGTATCAACTCAGAGATGGGAAATGTATTCAAGTATCAACAGGAAAGAGCACTTTTTTTTGGAGTAAGTTAAACCACCTTTATAGTTTTTCCTTTACAGTTACAGTAACACAAATGGCCGTTGAAAAATCTTGATGGTGGCATGTCACATTAGGGCTACACGTTGTGACTAATATGGTCGCGTCAAGGTGGTGTGACTAATACAGTCATAGAGTAAATCATGACCAGAAGGATGTTTACTGAGACAAAGACTTGACAAACAGGTCGACTCATTAACTGGGACATTAATATGGGCGCGCTAAATGGAAGGTCACGAGAACTCGTTTATTCACAAATAGAGGTGGTGGGGAAATGGAGGGAAGATGTTATATAAGATGCATAGGGAAGGGGAAGTTTGGCAGTTTCGGTGCTGGGTGAGAGGAGATGAAGTAAGAGAGGAGGGGGGAGAGAGATTTTTCACCCGTGTGACGTAGAAAGGGAGATGAGAAAATGGGCGACCGCCCCAGATAGGTCATTTTTTCTTTACATTGAGGGTCGGCACTTTCGGCCAACTGCAGATTTTTCGAGGAAGCCGGGCGGAAAAATGATAGGCCCGCCCGGGGCGGTACGAACCACAAATACGCCGCTGCAGCCCGTGTTAAGCGGATACATTTTGATAGCCCAGTATTGTGTGTTTGATCTCATTACCCGGGTCTCCCAACACACATGTTTGATCTCATCACCCGGGTCTCCCAAAACACACTTGTTTGATCTCATTACCCGGGTCTCCCAACACACATGTCTGATCTCATTACCCGGGTCTCCCAAAACACACCCACCCAATGTTCTTTGTGTTACCCCTTCCATTCTGTGCCTTTTCTATTGGAGACCGATTGAATTCTCTACTGTTGGCGATAGAAGACTAGCACGCTTGACGACAGTGACAATAAACATCGATCATTTTGCCCGAAAACAAAGCATTCTCTTCATACACGACCCAGGGTGCATGTGCGCCGTTTACCACGCCTTAGTGATCCCCCCCCCCCCCCCCCGAACCCCAGCCGGCATGTTGAGTTATTTTGAGACAGGAACCGGTCACAAGAACAATAATATTGTTTCCACCAACAGAAACTCTCGGAGCTCTGAACGCCTCTAAACAGCGTCGCATTCCTAGCATTCTTGAACTATTCGCGTCAGGTGTTCTCAAGCTGGAGCGATATACCGGATCTCATCTTTAACTGGTAATGCATTGGGGGGGGGGGCATGGCCCAGGCAAGAAAGGTTGTGCGAGGATGAAAGCCACACTTTTGGCGCCCCTTACACACTCATATACTAATAAGCATCTTTTGCATGAAACATTACGATTTTGGCTCCCTTTGAAGGTGGCGCACAGGGTGAGTGTCCCTTCGCCCCCTCGCACATGGCCTCGACGGGGGATGGTCAAAGTTAAAATCTAATAAATCCGTCCCACTGGTCAGGACTGCGCATACTTAATGACCGCCTAAGTTGGAACCTTCAATGCCAACAAGACATATCAAGTTGGACATGTCATCTGAGGTCTCAGTTGGAACCTTCAATGCCAACAAGACATATCAAGTTGGACATGTCATCTGAGGTCTCAGTTGGAACCTTCAATGCCAACAAGATATATCAAGTTGGTCATGTCATCTGAGGTCTACTCAATGTAGAGAAGCATGACATGCACATACACGAACATTATGACATACACATACCAACTAGGTAGTACAAATTAACCTGAAATTAGTCATTGCAACCTGATGAATAGGCCATTGATGACTAGACCATTTTTATTAGACCATTGTTGACAAGACCATTGATGACCCATTAATGAATACACCATTGTAGACTAGACCATTGATGACTAGACCATTGTTGACTAGACCATTGTTGGGGAGACTGTGTGAGTCTTTGCTTGGTTTATGAAATTTGTTATCTTTTCAATTTGAATAAAATTGTTGGTTGCATTTAAATTGCCAGCTCACCGGATGACATAAATGCAACTATAACATAAAGAATTCAACATCATGGGTTTCCTTTAAGTAGTGAAGAGCACGGTAGTATGGGGTTCTCTCAAGGGCGGAGCACGGTACTATGGGGTTCTCTCAAGGGCGGAGCACGGTACTATGGGGTTCTCTTAAGGGCGGAGCATGGTAGTATGGGGTTCTCTCAAGGGCGGAGCACTGTAGTATTATCAATACAGGTTCAATGCAGAAGCGATTCCAAAAAAAATTAAAAGTGGGGCGCGTCTCTTTTAAAAAACGGTTAAACTAAGTATTGGTGCCCTACATCAGGTGCCCTACATCAGGTGCCCTACATCAGGTGCCCTACATCAGGTGCCCTACGCCAGGTGCCCTACGTCAGGTGCCCTACGTCAGGTGCCCTACATCAGGTACCCTACATTAGGTGCCCTACATCAGGTACCCTACATCAGGCCTGCCCTATATCAGGCCAGTACAACTAAAAATGTAAGGCGGGCCGTAATACTTTATGAAAAACTTGTGCGGGCCAAAAGAAAATAGGACGAGGAAAGCTATTAAGAAAATAATAATAAAAAAGAATATTTGGTTACTTCGTGGGCTGCCAAGTGAGTGCTGGAGGGCCGCATGCGGCCCGCGTGCCGTATGTTGTGCAGGCATGTCCTACATTATCAACGGTTGGTCACTCTGACTCAACCTTCCCAGTAGATTAATTTATCTTTAAATATATGCAGAGAGAAAAAAAAAGTGTGGTGATATATTGAGTAATGGTTGATAATGGCCTGTTCTGTCTTTGCATAATATATGGAGATTTCACGACAGCAGTTGGCTGTTTACAGCTGCCTACAAATAGTTCATTAACTCAAGGAGACTGCAATTGAGACAGTCGCAGTGTGGTTGGTTTGTCGGAAAATCCTAATTTGTCAAATATTGTGCACTTTGTACGCTGAATCGGCTGAGGTACGATGAAATGGTCATCTATAGGTACGATGAAATGGCCATCTATAGGTACGATGGCATGGCCATCTACAGGAACGATGACATGGCCATCTACAGGTACTACATGGCCATCTATAGGTACGATCACATGGCCATCTACAGGTACTACATGGCCATCTATAGGTACGCATCACTAGATAACCTAGCGGTGAACAATTAGCTCGTGTATTACCAAGAACTGGTTTTCAACGAATCCCCAGAAACTCAGCTTCCAAGAACATTTACACAAAAAAATATATATAAAACCCTTCAAAACGAAAGGTGTGTGGGGTAAGGGGGGGGGTGTTGGCGATGGGTGGGTAATGAAGTATGAGATGACAGGAAATACTTGTGCTGATGTTAATCTCAAGACGACCTTGATACGTTCTATGAACTTGACCTACTAAAACTGTTGGGCTATGATCTCTTTTTCCCCTTTTATTGCTTTAAAGTGGAACTGGTCTGGACAAAATGGCGTCCACAAATTGAAATGAATAAAGAACGCCCAAAAGGATTTTTCATATATAAAAAAAGGGGGGTGGGGTATACAATGGCGTAACAAGGGGTGGTATAGCATGGGGCGGACCAAGCTTTTCGCCGCCCCTTCCACGACAAAACTCTGAAGTTGACCGAAGACGCCACCCATCCAAAAATAAAAATGTGCCGTCCACCACCCCACAGCACCCCCACGAAACACAGCACCCCTACTACCCCCTTCTAACGCCACTGTGTGTAGTGGGTGGGAGGTCAATGAAGAACCAACATTGCAATAAGTCATTAGGGTCAACATAAGGGCCAACATTACTTGGTTACAGGTTTGATTTCTTCACACAGCTAGACATTGTCTTCCACTGAGATTCTGGAGGGAAACATTTGAAAAGCATTCATTACATCACGTGACAGAAAACATTTGAGTTAGCTCGAAAGACAAAAACCGCAACAGGCTGAGTGGAATGGAATCGTTTGCCATGTAAGCCAGCTGTTTTACGTTGTTGTCTTTCTAATTTGGGGTGGGGAGTTGACGGTGGGATGTTATTCATTACATTACATCAATACAGAAACGTGGCATTACAAAACTAAGACTGACTAAAGATAGTATCTAGGGACGTCATTTGGACGATTGCATTGACGTCATTTGTACGATCGCATTGGCGTCATTTGGAAGATTGCATTCCCCTTCCCTTGAACATATGAAAATTTTATCCCTGTTAATAAATTGTTTCGTATTTTATTGTGTGTGTGTATGCGTGTGTGTGCGTGACTAGCTTACACTGTGTGACTGTGTTGCTATACGTTTTGACTTACTGTGACTGTTTGTGTGTCTGGCTGTGACGTGGTTTCTTAGTGTTCGAGAGTAGCTAGAAACGCAAATAAAAGTATGGATGCCGTGTGGTAGAGCGAGAGTTAGAGGTTATGATTTTATTATTGAGATGTCGTACATCATACGGTGTTCTCATATATCAAAAAATGGGTACTTCAATTTTAATTCAACGCAAAAATTATTATTATTGACACTTCCAATAAAACAAATGTTCTTTTGAATAAAAACGTATAGTTCAACGCAAAAATTATTAAACATGTACATTATTTCACATTTCGATTAAAAAACAAGTTAGTGTGAAGGCATCTCCAACGATCCTGTTGGTTATTCAAGGATAAAATAATGTTATGGTTGTTAGCACATCGTCTGACAACAACCGCGTTGTTGTCGAAACAAGATACTACTGGCTTTATCGTGAACTAATGCAGAAATTGTCAAAAAATTCATGGCTTCTACAGAAACAGTTGTATTTATTAAACCGGATATAGCTGCATAGATTAGAAGAGCAGTAATAATAATTTTTGCGGTGAATTAAATTGAAGTACCGAACACTTTAAACAACTACTCCTTTTTTCCAATAATAAAGAAATGGGGAGGGGGGGGTGTCCTGAACTTATGAAATGTATACCTTGGAGAAAGGAGTGGGGGAGTACTCAGATGACTGGGAAAAAAACAGTATGCAAACACAATAAAGTCAACCATCAAGTCCTTGACCCTTGTTTCGTGATGTAACAGTAATCTCACACTGATAGCGAAAACACACAAATGTTAGTTTGAAGAGAAGTGGATCCATTTCCGGTCAATATAAATAATGGATAACATGTTGGATATGGAAGAACTTCTTATACTCTACAGCAGCGTTCCCCAAATGGTGGTCAGCGGGCCGGCATCGGTCCGCGAGCCTTACATTGCCGGTCCGCACAACATAAAGAAAAGAAAATTGGTAAAGCTGCAACTGGTCCCAGGTGAAATTTCAAACCTAGTCCACCGGTCCGCCAAACTTAACAGTCTGGGAACCGCTGCTCTACATAACACGGGTAATGCTTCCCATGATTGATAGTGTACCAGTGGCTGGTTGACAGCGGGGTGCTGGGGGACACGATTGAGAACCACTGATCTGAATGATGTCTTTAATTGCGTTCTTTGTTTGAGGGGCCGTTTACTGAAGAAGACTTGGGATATGTGGCTCTAATCTTTACCAACAAGAGGGAAGCGTGAAGTGGTACAAATCAACGTGTCTACATGCACAGTTGATAAAAGGACCTGTCACTGGTGAATCAATGGGGTGTACTAGAATGGTGTAACAGGACCTGTCACTTGTGCGTGCTGGTAGTGGTACAACAGGACATGTCACTTGTGCGTACTGATGTCTATTAGTAATGCTATAACAGGACATGTCACTTGTGCGTGCTGGTAGTGGTACAACAGGACCTGTCACTTGTGCGTGTTGGTAGTCGTACGACAGGACTTGTCACAGATGCGTACTAGTAATGGCATTACAGGATTTCTGAGATAAGTTGTAACGTATGTTTTAATTTGGAGGTTAAAAAAAGGGGGGGGGGCGGCGGACTCTGAAGTCAGTTGTGTCAAAAATTGTGCGAAGCGAACAATAGCTTAACATACAAGTAACGAAAAATGTGGCCCAAATGTGGCCCGAATGAGGCCCGAATGCCGAATGTGGCCCTACTAATACAGGTTTGAAGACCTCCAGTTCACAACACGGATTTTGTCCGTGAGCGCGCTGAGTACTTTGTGATGAAAACCTGACTGAATACAAATCACCCCGTGTCACTGCTAAATTTACTACATCAAGTGATCTGACTGGTTGACTTGTCCCCTGGCCATACCATAGTGCGGTCGATAAACACCAGAAATTAACATATATATATATGTTGCATAATTGCACAGCACATGGTCGCTGGTCCTAAATGTATCTTGTATTAGTAAAAAAATTGGGGTGCATGCTGGAGGATAAGTCTATAGACTAACAATTCTAAAAACACACGCAGGAAATGAGTGGCAGACGGGTAACATTACTCAAATGGCAATCTCTTATATAAAATATTATATAGTCTGGTTCGTCCCGTTTCCTTTTCACAACATCCCCCCCCCCCCAAACTCGAAATTGTATATGCTAATAGTACTGAGTAGAAAAAAGGCTGTCACGTAGCAAGCGTCATGCGTGACGGTTGAACTCCGGTAATTCATTTAAATGGGGTGATTTCTTTTTCTTTTGGGGCAAGCGACTATTGTATTCATCAATACAGAGCCATGGGCATTGTGTAGGGCTGTCTGTAGGACTATTGATTAAAGGCCGGGCAGGTAGGTTGTAGGACTGTCTGTAGGACTATTGTTTAAGGCCGGCAGGTAGGTTGCAGGACTGTCTGTAGGACTGTATGACTATTGTTTAAAGGCCGGCAGTTAGGTTGCAGGACTGTCTGTAGGACTATTGTTTAAAGGCCGGCAGGTAGGTAGCGGGACTGTCTGTAGGACTATTGTTTAAAGGCCGGCAGGTAGGTAGCGGGACTGTCTGTAGGACTATTGTTTAAAGACCTGCATTAATTACAGAAAATTAGAAGTTCTTTTTTTGAAACAATTGATCCATCCGGTATTTTCTCAAAATACCCGGACCTGGTGTAAACAAAGTGCACCCGGTTAAGCCCTAGACATTTTTTATTGCAACACATCAACCAATATTAACATACGAGTGTGCACTTATCCAGTGCCGCGTCTCCCTTATCCAACACATTGCCACTCTGTCCTGTTGAAGTAACCAATCAGAGTCAGCACACAAATAAATTACTAATGACATCCACACATGAACCAAAATTTCCTTCCAGGGATGTGAGAAATAGTTATAGCTGAAATATATTCAAACAGCATGATAGGGGAACATAATATGTAAAATATGTTAGTAACAGATAAAATATCACTGCTGACTGAGAAGGAAGACAAGCAGACAATATAACCCCGCCACATACAGTGCAGGGACTGGGACACAGCTTTAGGAGTAGCACACAACTGATCATGTTCTCTCAATCTTTGTTGACACATCAGAAAATAGAAAACACGACAGAATCATTGTGACTAAAGTCACACTAGTGTTGTGACTAAAGTCACTCTAGTGTTGTGACTAAAGTCACTCTAGTATTGTGACTAAAGTCACTCTAGTATTGTGACTAAAGTCACTCTAGTATTGTGACTAAAGTCACTCTAGTATTGTGACTAAAGTCACTCTAGTATTGTGACTAAAGTCACTCTAGTATTGTGACTAAAGTCACTCTAGTATTGTGACTAAAGTCACTCTAGTATTGTGACTAAAGTCACTCTAGTATTGTGACTAAAGTCACTCTAGTATTGTGACTAAAGTCACTCTAGTATTGTGACTAAATAAAGTCACTCTAGTATTGTGACTAAAGTCACTCCAGTATTGTGACTAAAGAATAAAGTAGTTATGCTTAGTCGGCTGGCACGTTCATTCTAAAAAATCAATAATTTGAGAACCGCCCACTTTCACCAAAACCTGTTCATGAACAAATATTCCCAAGTCGTAACTAAACTTCATTTAATGTCCTACAGTACAGGTGTGCACACATTGTCATTGACAGAACTTTGACTGGACGTATTAGTTATCACATTGACAGAACTTTGACTGGACGTATCAGTTATCACATTGACAGAACTTTGACAGGACGTATCAGTTATCACATTGACAGAACTTTGACAGGACGTATCAGTTATCACATTGACAGAACTTTGACAGGACGTAGACGTATCAGTTATCACATTGACAGAACTTTGACTGGACGTATCAGTTATCACATTGACAGAATGAAAGACACTGTATACTGGATAAAAATCGGGGAAGAAATAAAATAGTTTGGGATTGGGCCACACATTTTTGGACACAAATTAATAATTAAATTAAATATTTTTTTTTAAATTAAAAAATCACTTGACTTACCGTTAAATTCAAGTGGTAATGATGGTGTCAAAAATTTGTTTAGTGAAGCAACTGGTAAAATCCGAGGAATGCTAGACAAGACAGATATTGGTAGCCCAGATATTTATTTATGTAATGCCAGACAGTGATATTTATTTATTCATGTAATGCTAGACGACACCCTCAGCCGGACAGATATTTATATCCTAACAATAAAAGTAGGCCTATATCAATTATCACTTTAAACGTTTAATAATTCAATGAATAAACTTGTGTACACATTCTTCTATAATTCACAAACACGAGGTCACTCAACTCAAGACCAACACACGGAAGTTTTTAAAAATAAAACACAACCTTTTGAAGTTTCGCAGACGACACCGTGTCAAAATAAAGAAATTTACACAACTAACTCCCTGTAAACAATGTCAAATTTTAACTACTAAAGTCTAAGAGCCGGTCTCACCACTCCCCGTGTGTCTGAAATGTGTAGCTGCGAAGTAGGAACTATTTTTAAAAAGTTAGTAACACACACCCCTCCCCCTCTCCTCCTGTCTGTCACATAAAATACCACGCTTTGTACCACATAGGCCCCCATACCTCTCAACTTAGTAATGTCCCCTTTTCCCGTGGCGATGGCGAACTTCGTTTCGGGAATTTTCGTCTCGATCGGCAGCGTCACCGTTGCAGACGGAAAGAGAAGTCGTGACTGGGATGGGGGGGGGGGGGGGGGGCCTTTGGGGGACACAATGTTTACTTCTATTCATCATTTAAATTAATGTACTACCACAAGAACGCTATCTCTAACATTTATAGGCTACAAACAAACAAATAATTCATCATTATCAATTCAATTAAAATAAAAAGAGATCATTCCAGGTCTGACTGAAGAACTATTTTGTTTACTCAAACGCAGAAAATACATTTTGACACAACGGCAACGTTTATAATAATTTTTTTATAAACATTATCATACCTTTCTTTTTTACTGTAGCGGTATAAATAAAACACGGTTCATTTTGTTTTGGGTCATCACATTCAGCAACCAAAATCCATGTATCGCGAAGATTTAAGGTCCACGGGCCTCATATCATTTAAGTTATTAATAAATAAAAGAACCACTTAAAAAGGAAAATAATAATTTGGCGGTGACACATCAACCCGTGCAGCAACACATTAATACAGTTATAGATTTAAATCGAATTATAGCTATTTAATCAATCATTACAATTGTCTAGGCATGGTGTAATGGTGAGTTCAATAGCGTGTAAAAATAACATTCCCGAAATCTGCGCTGAATGAGATTCTTAATAAATACCGCAAGTGCGTTTGGTGTGTACCATTTTCTTTTGGTTTACGGAATAAGTCTCAATTTAATGATGGTATAATAAATCTGCGATATAAAGGGTTGTGAGGTATTGGAATAGTATTATATATCAGGGTGGGAGAAAGTGTGCGGAGACGTACCTGGGAGCAGTGGCGTAGCGAGGGGGGGGGTCATGACCCGGGCGCTACTCACAAAGGGGCGCCAAAGGGTATATTTTACATATAATATTGTATGGTTTTCGAATGGGGGGGGGCGCTAAAAAGGTATTGTGCGCCGGGCGCGAGTTAAGCTCGCTACGCCGCTGCCTGGGAGCGAGGGTGGGGGTAGCACTAATTGAGATTCTTGTAGTGAGTTACTTGCATGCATGTTTTGTCAAGGAATTCTATTAATGGAAATTTCGTGCATTGCTTCTGAAACTCTTTGGTGGGTTTTATATAGTATGTTATATGATATACGCTTTACATTATATCATATACAGTGTATATTATTATTATTAAATCAAATGTCGATAAATAAAATGTGCGCGCAACTTTCCATATTGGTCGACAAAAGTGGGTTGTGAGCGGAAGTTGAGCATGCCCATTTAACTTATGTCTGCGGAGCGAAATCCCAAACTATTTTTAAAAGGTTTTTAAATAATAATTTAATTAGAAAGAATGTACCGAAACAAAAAGTGATAAAATCTTGGCATGGAGCATTTGTATTTTATAAAATTTGTTTTAACTTTTCTCGTTAATTTCATCTTCAAAATTTTTTTTAACATATCTGATTAACAATACATTAAAATGTCTGATTGACAATTCATTAAAATGTCTGATTGACAATTCATTAAATCAAATGCATCCACTGTTTGAATATTCATAGAACAAAGAAACTCGACTAAAACATTTCTTTTTTTATGACAATGATTGAACGCAGACAGAATGTCTCGTGTCAGAAACCAAATACTGTGCCTCCAGCCCCTCCCCCACTTTAAGGAACACCTTCCCCCTTCCATATTGTCCCAAAATAGAACTGTATTGTTACTCAGTTGATGTGACATGTGAGGTGTCCGGGAATCTAGTAATGCCTTTTGACGAATGCAGTCAACCGTGAATAGTTGGAACCCTGTGCTTTTTATGTTTTTTTATGCTCCAGACGAAATTGTGTTACTAGTTATTTGTCTGCCCTTGGCACATTTTTGTCCTTTGAGTAAGCATAATTTTGTAATTTTTGTATGTATATTTTGTCAATTTTTGTATGTATATTTTGTCAATTTTTGTATGTATATTTTGTCAATTTTTGTATGTATATTTTGTCAATTTTTGTATGTATATTTTGTCAATTTTTGTATGTATATTTTGTCAATTTTTGTATGTATATTTTGTCAATTTTTGTATGTATATTTTGTCAATTTTTGTATGTATATTTTGTCAATTTTTGTGTGTATATTTTGTCAATTTTTGTATGTATATTTTGTCAATTTTTGTATGTATATTTTGTCAATTTTTGTATGTCTATTTTTTCATTTGTGTATGTATTTTTATTGTCATTTGTGTATGTCCAGGTCTGGAATGTTCCATGAACAGACTGAAATTAAACTCTACGTAGTCTGGGTAAATGGAATAGCGCTATGAGAACCACTTCTCTACGCAGTCTTTGTTATTAGTAGAAAAAAAATTGTGAGAAACACTGCAAGATACACTCCGGATTAAGAAAGTACCACTGTGAGAACCACTTCTCTACATAGGCTTGGTGAGTAAAAAGGCCGGGGACGTGGAGTGGTGGGGGGCGGATCGGGGCGTGGAGTAAAGGGGCAGATTGGGGCGTGGAGTGGGGGGCAGATCGGGGCTTGGAGTGGGGGGCAGATCGTGGCGTGGAGTGACGGGGGCAGATCGGGGCGTGGAGTGGCGGGGGCAGATCGGGACGTGGAGTGGCGGGGGCAGATCGGGGCGTGGAGTGGCAGGGGGCAGATTGGGACGTGGAGTGGCGGGGGGGGGGGGGCAGATCGGGGCCTTGTATTTAGATACATTGGTCTTCAAATCAGGACTCTACGCCAATGGTTGGCTTATATAGAATAGGAGACTGCATAATGGGACCCTCCACTTTAAACGAGTTGTCAAGGGAAACAACCGTAACATTCATTTAAGTCTTTGTCAAGTCAGTTGAAGTTAGCTCAATAAAAGTGGGTGCAGAGACAGTCATTAAAAAATGACCACTGCCAACTTTTTTTCCTAACTGACCTTATTAACAAAATTTCTTCTTTATTAAATAAAATATTAATTTGGAGTTATACTTTCATGAAAACTTAAATGTGGATTTAGAATTTACAAATTGGAAGAAAGGGTAGTTAACCCTCATTAGAGAAGTCCTAATCCTAAACTAGAGTAAATTCCCTTTGGTAAACATTCTGCATTTCGTGAGGAAATAGATTTTAAAATCTTCTTATAATTTAAAACTAAAATCAATTAAAATTAAAAGTGTTAGTAATTTATGTTTGCATCTAAATCATTATAATCAGGGCTTGTCAAACTGAAGGTCACAATGAAAGTTTTAAGATTTCAACTTTCTTAAACTTAACAGGTTTTTTTTCACCAAATTATTAATCGGTAAGTGTAAATGTTAGCAAGTGCACATTTAACTGTGTAAGTGAAGTTGAAAGTGTAAGTATAAGTAAGTGTTAGAATTTTGTCAAATAATTTTATAAATATGAGGAATCCAATTGCAAACCCTGCTAAGTACGTTCTTTTTGATTTAGAGAAAAATAAGTTTTTGTAAATTAATTTATATAGCGAATATAGTATTTATATATATTTTAATGGTGAATTTTAGACGTACATAAAGCTTTTTAATCATTAAATACACAAAATACTGTAGATTGACACTTAATTAACCAGCCAAGATAGATAACTCAATTTTTTTTTAAAGTGACAGCAGGTTTTGCAATTGGTCTCCTCATATAATCTGTAACCGTTAAAAAAATAATACTAATAACTTATTGAACAAGGGATTTTGAGCACTAAATGTTTGACGAAATTCTTTGTGTCTTCCCTCGTGACTTTTAAGGTTTCCACGTCAATCTAATTTGACTTAAAAATCCCCACGAAAGTTTAGAAATCTCACTTGTCTCAAAATAACTTCAATGTTCTTCTGTCCAATCAAAGTTAAGCTTTGTCTCAAAATAACTTCAATGTTCTTCTATCCAATCAAAGTTAAGCTTTGTCTCAATATAACTTCAATGTTCTTCTGTCCAATCAGAGTTAAGCTTTGTCTCAATATAACCTCAATGTTCTTCTATCCAATCAAAGTTAAGCTTTGTCTCAATATAACTTCAATGTTCTTCTGTCCAATCAGAGTTAAGCTTTGTCTCAATATAACCTCAATGTTCTTCTATCCAATCAAAGTTAAGCTTTGTCTCAATATAACTTCAATGTTCTTCTATCCAATCAAAGTTAAGCTTTGTCTCAATATAACTTCAATGTTCTTCTGTCCAATCAAAGTTAAGCTTTGTCTCAATATAACTTCAATGTTCTTCTGTCCAATCAAAGTTAAGCTTTGTCTCAAAATAACCTCAATGTTCTTCTATCCCACGGGTCGGCAAACCGTGGCTCGTGAGCCGCATGCGACTCTTTAGTGACCTGAGTGTGGCTCTTTGGCTCTACGCATTCATGCGAACAATCATTTTCAAGCATGGACCTCATCAAGACTAAATAATTGAGAAATCGTCTTACTGACGAGAATCTGGAATCCTGCTTGAAATTAAAAATAAGGCTGCACCTTTTGGTACACGGGTACCAGTAATGAGAGGTTGGGATGGCTGCACCTATTGGTACCCGGGTACCAGTAGTGAGAGGTTGGGATTAAAAAACTATTTAAAATATTATTGTTGGGTTTGTAAGACAAAATTTGGTATCAAATGAAAGATAATTGAATCTACTGTACGTTTGTAACCTCAATTCTTCAGTTTTACTAAAATAAACTACCACAAATGACATCCGAATAGCATTGAGTCTAATGGTACCCGGGTGCGAATGGCGGCGCTGCGTGTCTGGGTCCATTTTGACTAATCATGTTTTATGTTTATAATTTGGTGAGACAACAGGGGAGGGGAGGGGAGTGTGAATTGTAAAGCGAATGAATCTGTCTGTTGTAATATAAATACCGGTACCATGTTTTATTTATTTAAAAAATAAAAAATAAAAAATTGCAATAGGAATACCTCTATCTAAAATGTTTTTTTTTTTAAGAACTGGTACAAAGAAAAGAGAAAAAAGGTGTTTTGTTGAGTGGAGGTAAGTCATCCTAAGGCAATCCTCCAACAATAAAACACGCACCCCGTGCACCCCATTTAACTTGCACGGCTCTCTTTCACTTAACACCTTCAATACATCACAGTCCAGGAGGTGTGGAGATTAAAGCCACCTCGGCTAAGGTGAATCAAAAGTAAACGCAAACATCTTCCCAGGGCGCGTCAGACAAAGCTGTCACACAACACTGCCACACAACACTGCCACACAACACTGCCACCCACTCAAAAATACAACAATGGAATGCACTCGGCATCACCAACACCACACACCCTGTACACGTCCCTGATATAAAGCTAAATGTATTTGCTTTTTAGAAACCGAAGCACGAAAACCGATGCGCAGTTTTTAAATAAATGTACCGGTACAAACCAGGACGTACCAGTACATACCAGCAATTACATATTATTATGTAACCCTATTTTAAAATTAAGAGCATTGCACTGTGAACGAAAGAGTCACTGACGCTATTCGTGGGACCGTGGGGGTATGTGCACTCTTGGAGTGTGTGTTACACACACATGAATTGTTACGTCAGTCAACCTTGGCTTGGGTGTGGAGTGTGGTAATCAGTGGAGCATAGACACAAGATGGTATTTTACCATGACCGCATTGTCGCAGTTGGTTTGTTTACTTGAACACTAACTCTATTGACCTATAAACGAATGTTGACGGGAAGGAGTAAAGATTTACAAACAATATTATAACGTCAATGTGACATCACAATTTAAGTACCGGTACTATGTAATCAGTGACGGATTAAGCCATGGGAGGCCTAGTACCGGTACTATGTAATCAGTGACGGATTAAGCCATGGGAGGCCTAGTACCGGTACAACGTAATCAGTGACGGATTAAGCCATGGGAGGCCTAGTACCGGTACAACGTAATCAGTGACGGATTAAGCCATGGGAGGCCTAGTACCGGTACAACGTAATCAGTGACGGATTAAGCCATGGGAGGCCTAGTACCGGTACAACGTAATCAGTGACGGACTAAGCCATTCGGAGGCACCTAGGAAGACAATTTTTGGGCATATCAATAATATCATTATCTCTTAATGTCTTTTCCTACAATATAACAAGTCAATTTTTATTTCATTCTTTGGCTTCGTCTTTTTTCCCGGTGTTTCCCTGTGGTGTTCCCTTGTCGTGTTCCCCTGGGGTGTTCCCTTGTCGTGTTCCCCTGGGGTGTTCCCTTGTCGTGTTCCCCTGGGGTGTTCCCTTGTCGTGTTCCCTTGTCGAGTTCCCCTGTGGTGTTCCCTTGTGTTCCCCTGTGGTGTTCCCTTGTCGAGTTCCCCTGTGGTGTTCCCTTGTCGAGTTCCCCTGGGGTGTTCCCTTGTCGTGTTCCCCTGTGGTGTTCCTTTGTGGTGTCCCTGTATTTCATCTAATATGAAATGTGTTAAAGCTTGAAATGGAAAGACGGGACAATTACAAGGGCGTCTCGGCAAAATGCCTTCTTTAACAGACAAGACAAGATGCGACAAAGAATAAGGAATTGAAATATTGATTGTTTTTATACAAACCAAAGTACCGGTATCTTTAAGTATAATTAACTAGGGGTGCTTGAGAGTGCGACAGTTGTTGACAAGGGGAGGGAGGTGGTCTCAAATTGCCTAAAAATAGTTGACATACATAATGGTCGGCACCCCCCTCCATGACTAAACATGACGTCATTGCAGCTACGTTCCAGGTCAGGTCAAGTCACCAACAAAATGACTAAATTATAATTGTATTCTTGACGAGGGGGTCTCAAAAGCCCGAGGCCTCTTGGCTCGTGCCTCATTTGAATTCGCATTATTCCGGCTCTGAAAATGATTATTGAACAATCCAACTAATGACGTCACACACTTTATTTTAAAATGAACTGTATACCGGTACTCTCGCGTTTGAAATAAAAGAAGAATAAAAAAACTTCACAGAAATCAGTGGAGTATTCAAAAAACAAAAGAGTTGAGAGTACAGTACAGTACCGTAATTACACAAATAGTTTTGTTTGAAGTCTTTTTTCAATGACGTCATTTACGGTGAACTCTCTAACACCGATACTTTGGTAGTCAGTAGAAGCACAAAAAACTATAACTCCGTTGTTATGAAATAGTAGATTTTATTTAAATAAATAGGCATACTTATTATTTAACATATTAATATCAGTTTGTGTTCTTGTTCTTTCCATTTTTTCTTAGCAGCGAATGCTGACTGAAATATTGCAATGCTAAAAGAAACTTTGAAAATAAAACAAGTATAAAAAAGAAAGAATAGAATGAAATGCAAAATAATAGGCTAAAACAAAAACACAAGCATCGACATGTACATAATTTTTGTCCTCACAGAAAATTTCATCTGAATTGTTTAAACTTGAAAAATTTTGTCAAAATGAGAACCTGATAATTATAATAAAATGAAACTAATTTCTAAATATAAATTAAATCTCCTTGAAGTTAACAATTGTCCGTCATCTATGATCGGGGTAAACAAAATCAACAACAAAAAAAAGAAATAAATTAATGCATTAAAAAAAATATATATATATATTTACGGCTGTTCTACATACATTATGCATGTAAGAGGAGAGAACTATGAACAAAGGAAGGAATAAAAAAAAGAAATTGTAACGGGGGAAAGAAAATAAGAATATCGCAGATGTGAGAAACGGATCAAAGCTAGTGTACCAGTACATATTCCACTACTGGTACTAGTGTGACTGTGCATGTATTTACTGTACCGGTACATATTCCACTACTGGTACTAGTGTGACTGTGCATGTATTTACTGTACCGGTACATATTCCACTACTGGTACTAGTGTGACTGTGCATGTATCTAAAGAGGGGGAATGTTTTAATTTGTTTTATTTCACATTTTTTTAGAAAATTAAGGAGGCCTTGTACAGTATCTGATAATGTTTGAACTGTAAGAAATAGTGATTGTTTTGTATAATTTAAGATTGAAATTTTTAGTTCAATCATATCCTCAGGTGAATGACCTTTAGGAAATGAATCAAGTGAAATCAAAGGGTGTGTCAGTCTATCTATCAATTTATTTTTAGTCTTTTAACATTTACCTGGCAGGTATTATATATTAGTATTAGTATTGTATGTATTTATATGTCTGACATGTAATTGTTCATATTTACTGTCCAAAATGGAATTGTTCATTTATGCAGTTTTAAATGGAATTGTTCATACATGCATTTTCATATGTAATTGTATCTTTTAACACTTTCCAAAAATGATATTGAAAAGGTGAGACCAAAGATGCTGCCTTTGTACTTGAAAGTTGACCACAGGGATATTGGAGATTACAACGTTGCAATCCAAACAGGTTCCTCCTCTTCATCGGCATCAACGATGGTGGTCAGACGTCCACGGGGTAACATTTTGTTCTCCCCGTTCTCGCCTAGGACCATCCCAACGACATCGGGCAGAGACCTGGAGGTTTTGACTATCATATTACTAGACTGTAATACACTTCTTAGCGTTCGAAAGTCTCTGTGGTCATTGCCAGGAAGGTTTGCAGGGGAGTAACCACTTCCTTTTTCAGAATAACCACTTCCTGTTTCAGAATAACCACTCTCTGTGTCAGGGGGATTTAACTCTTTAATGGAATTGTTAATCATGGCCATCTTGACGTCATCACTCAACGGTGCGGCCATGATCTGTTCAGACACCCCACCGACAGATTCGTCTTTTTCCCAAGGGTTCTCCAACTGTTCATAGTATCCCTTAAGAGACACGTTTGTAGAGAACGTGTTTGTGTTGGGCGGGTTCATCTTTGCTTGCAGGTCGTGGAGTTTCAGTTTCTCCTCCGTAAGTTCATAATTCTTCAACCCCTCTTTCAGTTTGTAAATGTCCTCCCCATTCCCCCCATCCTCCCCATCCACAGAGTCCAACTTCAGATCCGTTCCAGTTTTCGTATCACAAAATATATTTGCATTGTTGTTCTTCTCCACCAGGGTGGAATTTTGGTCCACTGTGTCACCATTCTTTTGGTGGAGTTTAGAATCACAGTTATTTCCCATGTTTGAATCACTTAAGCTGTTTCTAGAGCCCTTCTCACTGCACTGGTCTTTTTGATTCAACACGGTGATGTCGGAGCTGCTTGATTGTAAGCTGCCTGCGGAGCCACGATTTGACTTTTTCAGATCTTCTTCTGTGGAAGCTGTTGAGCCATTGGAGTCTGACATTGTGGAGCCAAAACTGCTTCGAGATTCTCTAAATTTGTTTGTTACCGAACTTCTTGGTGCTGTGTTTCTGGGATGGTCCGATGCTTTTAGGCTGGTTCGAGATTCACGAAGTCTGTTTAAAGAGTTCGTCCCTGTCCCTGGAAGTAAAATAGGGTGACCTACTTTTCTGTTTTGTTGTAATGATGACCGGTGAACACCGCCTCTGGATAGTGTGTGGGACTTATCACAGTTATCTCCAGTTAACGCTGATGTAGTGGATGATGATGATGAATAATTGTTGAGTACGATGTCCGAGTGGGTCAGGATCTTTGTGATTCCACCGTCAAGGTGGACGTTGAAACTGTGACGTCTCTTAAAGTTGTGTGTGTTCGTGTCAGTGAAAGAGCATGTGGTGGCTGGTGGGGAGAGGTTCTCATGCAGTTCTGACGTTGTCTCACACAGCTTGGTGGTCACTATGTCCGATGGTGCGCTCGGTTTGCCCACGCCGTACACGTTCTCCGCCCTAACGCGGAACACATACTCTGTGTCATTGCTGAGATGACGGACATCGTAGTTGGTCCCTTGGCAACATTTGGTCACTGTTTTCCACTGACCATCCCCGTGAGGTCCCATGTTGGCAATCTCAATCATGTAAGCTATGATGCTGTTGTTGTCATGGCGAGGTGGCATCCATGACAGGGCGATGGAATTGTGGGTGATATCTGCAGCATATGGCTTTTGGGGTGGGGCTGGCTTTGCTGAAAAATAAAAATAATAAAAACAGATGTAAACCGTTGTTGACACTTTCAATATAAAATCATGGTTCACTTTCACAGGTTCTCACATTCTTTACTTTAAAGCAAACGTCACTTATAAATCATGTACTATTGACCACCTGATCTGACTCCCATTAACTTCATCCGACTCCCATTAACTTCATCCGACTCCCACTTCATCTGACTCCCATTAACTTCATCTGACTCCCATTGACTTCATCTGACTCCCATTGACTTCATCTGACTCCCATTTACTTGATCTGACTCCCATTTACTTGATCGGACTACCATTAACTTGCTGCGATGCATTGGGCAACAATCTAGTGACAATCTATCATAACCTTGTCAGGTGCCAGAATGTTGTTCCACTAACACAAACCAAATCATAACCCCCCCCCCCCCTCAAAAACCAAATCGTAGCAATAACTCCCCCCCCCCCACTCAAACGTAGCAATAACCCCCCCCCCCCCCCCAAACCCGACAATACTTTCAACTATTTTATTTTTAATCAAAAGTGAATATTAACCAGGACTTGACCCCTCACTACCCTTGACCCCTCACTAACCTTGACCCCTCACTAACCTTGACCCCCTCATAACGTCAGATGTTTTCAAACCTGGTTTTGTGAAGTTTCACAGGTTTTGTTGAAAGATTTTTAATATGGACAATAATGGTTATTTTGACCTGAAAGGTAGAGGGTCATAGTCCTTTAAGGTAAGTTGTATCTCTTAACAACCCATCTGATCTAATAATAGATAATCCACCCAAGAAAGATGCAGTCACTTTTTTTTCAACTTTACCTCTACGTTAACTGGCCGTGATGCGACAAGCCTCCTTTATTTAACAGTTTGTGACAGCAAACAGATATCTTAATTTCTGTGTTATGCTGGTAAATTATGACGCTACAGTTAAGCCATTTACAAGTGGAAGACATTCAATCCATTCAAAGATTTACATCAACGAAAGAAAGTCAGACGTGAAACTCTAACCTCCAACACCCTGCCCCTCCTCCCCCAAACCACCACCGGATGTTACAAATAAGATAACATTGTCAACGATGTTGAGGAAAAAGCATATTTACCTTTGGTTCTTCTCTCTCCTGTCCGGCTGTGTGCCGTAGAGTGATGCCCCTTGTTGCCACCATGATTTCCTGACCTGTCTCTCTCCTGCAGCCCGCTGGATTGGTTGGCTCCCATCTTGACCTTTTGTCTCTCCAAACGAAAAAAATCTTGCCTCCAAACTGTTTGCGTTTTAACTCAACATAATGATTTGGTCTGGCTACAATCTCCTCAGATTTGGGAATGCACCGTCCACAAGTTCTCTCATGGCTATCCGTTACACAACGCAAAATTTAGTTTTAAAAACTCGTTTTCCAAAAGTAAAATGTGGATCTACTCTTGTGTCTACATTCACAAGGGCCGAAACAAGTTCTCCCAGGCCCCAGGGCGCACACAATTCGTGTTGTCCGCGCTGTTGTCACGTCAACGCGTTGTTTGCTCACATGCGCACCGAGTGTCGTTGTGTCTAATCTCCAACGGATTTTTTTTTCAGTTCGTTTTGTTGATGTCTCTATTTACAATTTCCCATTGCATTCTGGGAACGGCAGGAAATCCTTTTATCCGATGTTGTTTAGAACGTGGAGGGACAAATCTTTAATTTTTAAATACTATCTAAATGTACTGGTACAGCTGTCGAAATGTACTGGTACATCTATCTCAATGTACTGGTACAGCTGTAAGTGTAAAGTATTTGATGTCTTTATTTTGTCATTCTGGCCAACTGAAAAGCGTCCGAGAGTAGCTTCCTTGGCGTCACAATGTTATACAAATAAAATCCTTTCGTGTTGAGTTAGTAAAAAAATAAATCAGCATGCGGGTCACACAATGTTTAGTCATGAAGATGGGGTAACTGAAAAGAAATAAGAAAATAAAATTGAAAGAACCTTTGAAAAATGTCTGATGCTATAAAGAAGTAGATAGTACAAGGACATGTTTTTAGTAATACACATCTAATAAATTAAAGGAAAATAAAATAACGAAATGGGACATCACGTTTTGGGGGATGAAGGCTTTGACAACGGATTGAGAATGATGAACTTCAAACCATAGGGTAGGCTTATTGTGTTACAATTCAGAGACTTAGCTAAAATATTTGGCGGCGCCCCCCCCCCCACCCTTTTTGGGGGACAAGATTCCATTTTAGCTGTGAACTCCATTATTTGCATTTATGAAACACCTTCAACGCTCACTTTGTCCAATGACTAGTCTGGCTTTTGAGGACATCTGCCCCCTATCTGCCACGCCACTGATCCATAAACACCATTGACTACTCTCTGACCCCTAAACAAAACGTTCTACATTTCCGGATGTCACAGTTGTAAGCCTACGTCATCACTCTAGTGTTAGAGACTTAATCGTTTCCCATACCTGGAATCAATCAAGATGCCGTACTAATATCGATGGAAAAGTGTGTGTGTGTGTGTGTGCCCGTGTGTGTGTGTGCCCGCGTGTGTGTGTGGGGGGAGGGGGCCTTGTCATCTGACTTATTTGTTCGAAGGAGACAGAAAGAGATGTGCAGTCAACTAAGCTTTGGTAATTCCTGAAATTCTGTCATGCCAGACGACATGTGACATTTGAAACAAAATGGCGAACGTGACGTCAGCACTTTTCACGACGAAGTAGGGTAAGTACTGTTTCAACAGAGGTTCTCAAATCAAAATAGACGATATCAATACAACTCGTATAGAAAAATAGTGATGGGGTCTTCTGTGAATGGGATGAGAGTCGTTCATCTTTGAACGGTTGATATTATAGATCTTCTCCCTTTAGCACACCAACAATCATACAACAACAACCATAAAAAAAGAATCATACACCAACAGTCATTTAACAAGAATCATTCGAGAAACGTCATTGAATTGGCATCGCAAGTACACATGACAGAATGAACAATATTGTCAGAATGACAGAATGAACAATATTGTCACAATGACAGAAAAGCAAAGACACATACATGGCTGACATCTTTGTCGTGATGTCAGACACAAAGTGTGACCCCCATGAGAACATTATTGTCACAATTATTCATCAAGTAATAAATGTTCATATGTTTAAGCGATCAACGATGGGAACACAAAACAAAGTTGGCAACGTGAGAACACCTGAATGTTCCAGGTCATATTGACCTCGACTTGGGTCAACTCTATGTTGTTATATATAAACAAAAAAAATATTTGTGACAAACAAACATGACCGGGGGGGGGGGGGTTGGAAGATGGAGAGAGATGGTGGCAGGTTGGCAGCAAAGTAGTAGATCAGTGCTGGTGGAATGAGACAGTTGGTCGGTAGACAGGTTGGCAGCAAAGTACTAGATCAGTGCTGGTGGAATGAGAGTCTGTTAAGTATTTAAATGAGTAAATGGAAAAATTAAGCTGTCTGTTGCGCACTGAGAAAGATGCACGCACTGAGATGTACACACTGAGACAGATGTACACACTGAGACAGATGTACACACTGAGACAGATGTACACACTGAGACAGATGTACACACTGAGACAGATGTACACACTGAGACAGCTGGACGTACTGAGACAGATATACGCACTGAGACAGATGAACACACTGAGAAAGATGTACTCACTGTCGGCACTGAGACAACTGGACGTACTGAGACAGATGTACGCACTGAGACAGATGAACACACTGAGAAAGATGTACGCACTCTCGGCACTGAGACAACTGGACGTACTGAGACAGATGTACTCCCGAGACAGCTGTATGTACGCACTGAGACAGATGTAGACACTGAGAGACATTAGGAAGACATTCGTTGTTTGATCAGCAATGTCCTCACTTATTTCCCTTACTCTTATTCCCTAAAAAAGTGTTACACACACATACTCTCTCTCACACACACACACAAACTTAAGATGGCGTCACCTCGTGTGTCACTCCACCTAGGCAGTGACTCGCGCCTGTAATTGGTGACACCAAGACCACTTACAAGTGGTGATTAACAACTTAATTAGACAACTGTTAATATTTGACCACACATTATGTCGTCTAAGTCTTAGGCGGATAAGGCAATGGGTGTTACCTAAACAAACAGTGCCACGTGGAGATGAGGTCAACCAATTATTGAACAACACGCAAATGGATGATAACGCATTCAAACATTAGGGTGGCTGGTGGAGGGTGGAAAGCAAATTTTATATTGTAAAGTAAGATTTGTCAAGTAAGATTTGTAAAGTAAGATTTGTAAAGTAAGATTTCTAAAGTAAGAGTTGTAAAGTAATATCAACTAACGCAAGTTGTTACTGATTTTTACAAAAGGACAAGTGTTCAGCCATTTAAAATAAGATTAGCCATTACCATCATCATGTAACACAAATTGCCAGACATTTCTTTATGGCATGTAATGTCTAATCTAAACCAATGTTTAAAAATCATTTTTTGTGATTGGCTTTTGTTGCAGACCTCCACATATTTCTGTCATGTGCCTTGGGGGCTTGAACCCAGTCTCTACTTATGCTTTATAAGATGGGGAAAGAAAAACTATTCACATTTTTTTTAAACAAAGTAAATTTTTGATATTTTTGCCCATCAAGTCTAGCCTTTAAAAACACAGAGTCAGCAGACATTCAAAGAGTCAGCAGACATTCAAAGAGTCAGCAGACATTCCAGGCGCCATTGATTGAGATGTGCGAGAGATAAGACGACACTGCAGCCGGTTGAGACATCCTTGACATTATGCAAATTATTGATTGCGCTTGAAATGGGGGTACATTCGTGCTGATGGCTGCACTTCCCCGCAGTCCAACACAAACACACACGCACAGACTCACGGCCGAGCGTTGATACATCTACACCCAATTTCATCCCTACGGATGCTCAGTCCCAAAAGCTCAGCCCTACAAATATAGCGCCCCTTCTAGTCACCCCGCCCTTATCCTGTCAGCCCGCCCTTATCCTGTCACCCCGCCCTTATCCTGTCACCCCGCCCCTATCCTAGTCCCCCGCCCCTACCCTAGTCACCCCGCCCCTATCCTAGTCACCCCGCCCCTGTAACAGTTGATCCAATAAGTATTGGCAGACGACAAAATTGAAGCGGATTGAAAAATTCTCGTAAGATCATAGAGGGTCAAGGTCATGTCAACAGAAATCGAAACTCAGTCCTATGTACTTTAAAATCACTCATCCACACCCCCCTCCCCCCCAACACATCCAATCATTCCCTTCCACGTACTTCTATCTTCGACTGTTCCCGGCAATCACTACAATCACTACAATGACTTCAATCACCAAGCCAGGATTACAAGAACGCTTAGGATGCCCTTAACTTGCTAGCGACACAATTGTTGTTCTGTTTAGATGAAACTTTCAAGTGTGTCCGTCTTGTTTCCTTTAGCTGAACGACAAAATTAGAAGAAGTGCTTTTGTGGCTGGACGTTTTATTTGGGTTGGTTTAAAGTTGTTGTTGAGAAGTGTTCATAAGGTTAGAGATTATTTTGAGACAGTTTGGTTACTGGAGTTTTTAAGGCTCCGGCTATCCGGACCCGGCTGTTCGGACCCGGGCTTCAAGAGTGACAGTTTTGGTTTATTAAAAACTATTGCAAATATTATTTTTGGGCTTTGTAAGACAAAATTTGGTATCAAATTAAAGATTATTGAATGGAGTACATGTTTCAAATGACATCCGAATAGCATTAGTCAAAATGGACCCGGACACGCAGCGCCGCCATTCGCACCCGGGCAGTGGCGTAGTGAGGGGGGGCATCGTGCCCCGGGCGCTACTCACAAAGGGGCGCCAAATGGTATATTTTACTATAATATTGTATGGTTTTCGAATAGGGGGGGCGCTAAAAAGGTATTGTGCCCCGGGCGCGAGTTAAGCTCGCTACGCCACTGCACCCGGGTACCATTAGACTCACTGCCATTCTGATGTCATTTGTGGTAGTTTATTTTAGTAAAACTATAGAATTAAGATTACAAACGTATAGTCCATTCAATTATCTTTCATTTGATACCTCATTTTGTCTTACAAACCCAACAATAATATTTTAAATCGTTTTTTAAGCCTTTAAATTTACGTAAACTACCACAAATGACATCCGAAAAGCCATTTTGTCTAAAGGGACCCAGGTCCGAATAGCCACTTCAGTTTTTTTCTTTCCTGAAATGGCTTAAGTACTGGAGTGAAAGTGAAACTCCAAATTAAAATATCCGGTGTTTTATTTGGTTTCTTTTTGGTGGGAGGGTTAACCCCCTTATAACATAAATTTTTGCTTATCAACATTTGCTTTGAAACATTTTTTTAAACCACCTCCATTGAAGGAAATCCACAACTATTGATTCACTTCACGACTATTGGTTCACTTCACGACTATTGGTTCACTTCACAACTATTGGTTCACTTCACAACTATTGGTTCACTTCACAACTATTGGTTCACTTCACAACTATTGGTTCCCTTCACAACTATTGGTTCACTTCACAACTATTGGTTCACTTCACGACTATTGGTTCACTTCACAACTATTGGTTCACTTTACAACTATTGGTTCCCTTTACAACTATTGGTTCACTTCACAACTATTGTTTCACTTTACAACTATTGGTTCACTTCACGACTATTGGTTCCCTTCACAACTATTGGTTCACTTTACAACTATTGGTTCACTTCACAACTATTGATTCACTTCACGACTATTGATTCACTTCACAACTATTGGTTCACTTCACAACAATTGGTTCCCTTCACAACGATTGGTTCACTTCACAACTATTGGTTCACTTCATGACTATTGGTTCACTAGTAACTAATGTTTATCGTGAGCCTCAGTGAATTGTGGGACCTCTTCTTCCCTTTCCCCTTGTCCCTAATGACTTCATGATCAAATTCTCAAACCATTTAAATATTACGTCACAGGTAATACTGATTTATCTTCCAGAAATCAAATCATTACTTTGAGGTGTTACTTTGAGATGTTACTTTGGGATGTTACTTTGAAATGTTACTTTGAAATGTTACTTTGAGATGTTACTTTGAAATGTTACTTTGAGATGTTACTTTGAAATGTTACTTGAGATGTTACTTTGAAATGTTACTTTGAGATGTTACTTTGAAATGTTACTTTGAAATGTTACTTTGAAATGTTACTTTGAAATGTTACTTTGAGATGTTACTTTCAGATGTTACTTTTAAATGTTACTTTGAGATGTTACTTTGATATTTTACTTTGAAATGTTACTTTGAAATGTTACTTTGAGATGTTACTTTGAAATGTTACTTTGAGATGTTACTTTGAAATGTTACTTTGAGATGTTACTTTGAGATTTAACTTTGAAATGTTACTTTAAAATGATACTTTGGGATGTTACTTTGATATGTTACTTTGAAATGTTACTTTGAAATGTTACTTTGAAATGTTACTTTGAGATGTTACTTTGAAGTGTTACAGCTTTATTAAACCGGAAGCACTTCTGATGAGATGATTGAAATGTTTCGGGGGGGGGGGTGTTTTTTTTCCATGAAAAAGTACCACGTGATTGCGATACAATGGGATCTGAACAACAATTGAGTTTTAAAAATCCGTAAACTAAACTAAACAATAGTAAAGAAAAGATCCACACACACACACACACAGTGACTAAACGATCCTTATAAGGATGGGTCAATGACTTGTCAGTCAACTGTCAAGCATTTGACAAACCAAATAGTCAAACTCTAACACAACAAACGTACAGTTTTACTTAAGTCTTAAGTACACAGTTATGTACAGCGTTACTCAAGTCTTAAGTACACAATGAAGTACAACTTTACTTATGTCTTAAGTGCCCTTTCGCTTACAAACAAAATAAATCCGTCTGGAACACACATTTTAAATGAATTATTGAACTCGCAAACCCTCCCCCCCCCCCCCCCCAGTCAATAGACCCGGTCACGAAAGCGGTGACACCAGCACCAGGCAATACTTACAACACAATCACACAATCCCGTTACAATCCTGATACAATCCTTCAAGCTAGTTTCGTGTTCCCTGTCTCTGCACTGCTTTGTATTACAACACCGCCAACTGTCTGCTCAACTATCCAAGCATTGAGTGACACTACACTAGCGGTATGTGTTTTAATAACTCTCAATGGGTAACGTCACAGGTTGGTCTCCCTTTTTAACGCGCCACACGATTGGCTGAAGAGATTTCAACTCTCCAGCGGAGAAAAAGGAAAATTCACAGTGCTAAATTTAAAAGCGACACCACTTCTCTATGGGATTTCCTCTCAATAAAAACCAGGACTTAAGTTTAGCCATCTTCAATGCTCAGGGATTCTCACGTTAACTTTTATTTGGATCTTTTTAAGCGTGTCACAATCATAACAAGATACCCAAACTGTAACATCCACGCCTGACATTGTAATAGTACAACACTCACAGTCATACTGTTATATACTGTCACATACTGACATACATAATTACAGAGGAATCGTGAATATCCCATGGTGTAATGTACACAAACCATCGACCGAGAACGATCCCCCCTCTCTCTCAATCTCTCCCTCTCTCTCGCACACACTCTCGAGTGGATATCGCAAGTATATTTAGCGTCATCGGGAGAGTGACAGTGACAGTGTCTTGTTTTCACTCGTGTTACCATCAGCTGACATATTAAAACAACAAAATGACCAGTTTGTGTGCGACGTATGGTTGGACGGCGTGGTTACGACTGGGATAGTCAGGATATACGAAGAGATAGCAGTCAGTACTCACACATAGGTATGGTCGCACAACGCAAGTATCCCATGGGATAGTCAGGATATGCAGAGAGATAGCAGTCAGTACTCACACGTCGGCATGTGAACACTACGCTAACGCGACTCACACGTTTGAATTTAAGTCAATGATTGATATATATATGAGGGCGGAGGTGGGCTTGTGTGGGCGTAGATGTACTGTCCACATACGTTTGTGTACCCCGTGCCGAGCAAAGGTGTGTACAAGCCACCCCTTCTTCCGCTCCCAGTTACCACATGGTGCACCATCATTTACCACATGGTGCACCATCATTCACCACATCGTGCACCACCATTCACCACATGCGGCACCATCATTCACCACATCGTGCACCATCAAATCACCTTGCCCCGACACGAAGATGCCGTTAAAAGCATTACCAAATAGTGTTCTTCGGATTCCCAGCAGGGGGCGCCATGTTCTTTTGTCACAGCCCAGCAAGGGGCGCCATGTTCTTTTGTCACAGCCCAGCAAGGGGTGCTATGTTCTTTTGTCACAGCCCAGCAGGGGGCGCCATGTTCTTTTGTCACAGCCCAATTATCTTGTCACAGCACTGGACGTGCCAGGAAATGTTGGTTTAAGAAGACACACCAAAAACTGAACAAGACACACCAAAAACTAACCAAAACCAAAGAAACACTAAAAACTAAACAAGACACACAAAAAATAAAGACACACCAAAAACTAAACAAGACACACCAAAAACTAAACAAGACACACCAAAAACTAAACAAGACACACCAAAAACTAACCAAAACCAAAGACACACCAAAAACTAAACAAGACACACCAAAAACTAACCAAAACCAAAGACACACCAAAAACTAAACAAAACAAAAGAGACACAACAAAACTCCCAAGAAAAGCAAATATTTCATTTTAATTGAACTCTAAGATCATCTTCTCGAGATTTCAGAAGATCAGGGACAGAAGATGGACATAAAAGTCACGTGGTCTGATAAGAAAAAGGCTGAAATATCACATTAACTGATCGACTGTATCATTTTGTCATCCATTTATTGATCCAATTAGTTATCCAATTCATCCATTTATTGATCTAATTAGTTATCCAATCCATCCATTTATTAATCTAATTAGTTATCCAATCCATCCATTTATTGATCTAATTAGTTATCCAATCCATCCATTTATTGATCTAATTAGTTATCCAATCCATCCATTTATTGATCTAATTAGTTATCCAATTCATCCATTTATTGATCTAATTAGTTATCCAATCCATCCATTTATTAATCTAATTAGTTATCCATCCATCCATTTTTGAGAAGATAAGACATATGTTGTGACAATCAACAACCCGCCATCGCACCCTCCCCCCCCCCCCCCCCCCCCCGTACCCCAAATTCTATTTCAAAAATTCAAATCGGCCGAGATTGAAAGTTGATCAAATTTCTAAAATTAGCTCCCTTTATTTTTATTTTAGGGAACATTCTGAATAGCCCGCAAGGTCATGTTTACAGAAAGACGAGGTTAACAAGAACTTGTATACAATCTGGCAACCCGCTCAGGTGAGGCAACCCATTCAGGTGAGGCAACCCACTCAGTTAGCTATATTTACCCCACCAGATCAGGAGTCCCCAGTTTTTCATTTACTTCATGTCAAATGGCGCGATAGAAAGTCTTGAAATGATAAACGATCATATTATAGGGCTGTGATGTTTAGGCTGTTATAGAGCTGTGATGTTTAGGCTGTTCTAGAGCTATGATGTTTAAGCTGTTCTAGAGCTGTGATGTTTAGGCTGTTCTAGAGCTGTGATGTTTAGGCTGTTCTAGAGCTGTGATGTTTAGGCTGTTCTAGAGCTATGATGTTTAAGCTGTTCTAGAGCTGTAATGTTTAAGGCTGTTCTAGAGCTGTGATGTTTAAGGCTGTTCTAGAGCTATGATGTTTAGGCTGTTCTAAAGCTGTGATGTTTAAGGCTGTTCTAGAGCTATGATGTTTAGGCTGTTCTAGAGCTATGATGTTTAGGCTGTTCTAGAGCTATGATGTTTAAGCTGTTCTAGAGCTGTGATGTTTAAGGCTGTTCTAGAGCTGTGATGTTTAAGGCTGTTCTAGAGCTATGATGTTTAGGCTGTTCTAAAGCTGTGATGTTTAAGGCTGTTCTAGAGCTGTGATGTTTAAGGCTGTTCTAGAGCTATGATGTTTAGGCTGTTCTAGAGCTATGATGTTTAGACTGTTCTAGAGCTATGATGTTTAAGGCTGTTCTAGAGCTGTGATGTTTTACGATCTAAGGTCGCAGGTGAATCCTCGTACGTGGGGGGGACCTCTCTTGTGTCTGGTAGGACATGTTTTGGGGGGACTCTCTTGTGTCTGGTAGGACATGTTTTGGGGGGGCTCTCTTGTGTCTGGTAGGACATATTTTGGGGGGACCTCTCTTGTGTCTGGTAGGACATGTTTTGGGGGGACCTCTCTTGTGTCTGGTAGGACATGTTTTGGGGGGCCTCTCTTGTGTCTGTTAGGACATGTTTTGGGGGGACCTCTCTTGTGTCTGGTAGGACATGTTTTGGGGGGACCTCTCTTGTGTCTGGTAGGACATGTTTTGGGGGGACCTCTCTTGTGTCTGGTAGGACATGTTTTGGGGGGACCTCTCTTGTGTCTGGTAGGACATGTTTTGGGGGGACCTCTCTTGTGTCTGGTAGGACATGTTTTGGGGGGGGGCCCTCTCTTGTGTCTGGTAGGACATGTTTTGGGGGGACCTCTCTTGTGTCTGGTAGGACATGTTTTGGGGGGACCTCTCTTGTGTCTGGTAGGACATGTTTTGGCGGGATCTCTCTTGTGTCTGGTAGGACATGTTTTGGGGGGACCTCTCTTGTGTCTGGTAGGACATGTTTTGGGGGGACCTCTCTTGTGTCTGGTAGGACATGTTTTGGGGACCTCTCTTGTGTCTGGTAGGACATGTTTTGGGGGGACCTCTCTTGTGTCTGGTAGGACATGTTTTGGGGACCTCTCTTGTGTCTGGTAGGACATGTTTTGGGGGACCTCTCTTGTGTCTGGTAGGACATGTTTTAGGGGACCTCTCTTGTGTCTGGTAGGACATGTTTTGGGGGGACCTCTCTTGTGTCTGGTAGGACATGTTTTGGGGGACCTCTCTTGTGTCTGGTAGGACATGTTTTGGGGGACCTCTCTTGTGTCTGGTAGGACATGTTTTGGGGGACCTCTCTTGTGTCTGGTAGGACATGTTTTGGGGGGCCCTCTCTTGTGTCTGGTAGGACATGTTTTGGGGGACCTCTCTTGTGTCTGGTAGGACATGTTTTGGGGGGCCCTCTCTTGTGTCTGGTAGGACATGTTTTGGGGGGACCTCTCTTGTGTCTGGTAGGACATGTTTTGGGGGACCCCTCTTGTGTCTGGTAGGACATGTTTTGGGGGACCCCTCTTGTGTCTGGTAGGACATGTTTTGGGGGGACCTCTCTACATGTTACACGTAACGAGTGAATAGAAACATCAACTCTATTCAACATGATTTCAAAATACGACGTCACCTGAATTGCTAAGTGCTTACATCATGGGGGTCCAAAACAGTTAGGTTACGGGAGTGTGTGGGAGGGGGGTCCACAACGAGGCGCTGTTTTTAAGTGGTGTGAGTCATCCGTCTATCCCATGGATATTTAAACTTCACAATTTTTGTAAGACCTTTTGAGGGACGGACAGGACCAGGACCGGTGCGCAGTTGAGTTCCAACAGCACAATTGTGGTGTAATACAAATCTGAGGAACGGTGCTTAGTTTCTGAAAGGTTAGATTTGGGAGTGTTAGGCATGGCCCCCCAGATGGCGTTGTAGGTTCGAAGTTCTCTGTTATTATACTCATACAGCACTCTACAGTCAATGGGTGGCTTAAAACTGGGTTTATATTATTAGAGAAATAGTACAGGGCCGTCGGAAGAGTGGGTCGAATGAGACAACTTTCCCGGGTGCCATCCCCGGGAGGGGGCCAAAATCGTATTTTTTCATGTCAGGGTTTGTCCCGGGCTTACCACGCCCCTGATACTGTAAATAATATTAATACGTGTGTGTGTATTGGTGAGTTACAGGGTCAGCAACCCACGGCCTCATGGGCGTCAATGAACAAATGCGTCTCTTCTTTAACTGAACCATGACTTTTAAGCAAACGGAAACTGCCTGCGAGCCGCCAATTGGAAACTGCCTGCGGACCTCCAATCGGCAACTGCCTGCGGACCTCCAATCGGCAACTGCCTGCGGGCCTCCAATTGGAAACTGCCTGCGAGCCTCCAATCGGCAACTGCCTGCGAGCCTCCAATCAGAAACTGCCTGCGGCCCTACAATCGGCAACTGCCTGCGGGCCTCCAATCGGCAACTGCCAGCGGACCTCCAATCGGAAAGTGCCTGCGGGCATCACAAAATATTTACTAAATAGACATCATTTTAAATAAAGGCTTTTAGTTGAAAAATCATGCTGATGCTGGTATATTATCTTTAATTGCCCATTAAAAACCCTATTTCATTCCCAGCTTTGCAAAAGTGACTAACTCATATGACGCATGGACCTATTGGATACGCTTACGGCTGCGATGTCCAACTGGTGTTGAATTGTTTAACCGTCCCAACACCGTACAACACTATACAACACCATTACAACACAATACAACACCATGATATACTATGGTATAGGCCAGGTCGTTACAATCATACCAAAATGACCATGTTGGTTACAATCATACTAAAATGACCATGTTGGTTGCAATCATACTAAAATGACCATGTTGGTTACAATCATACCAAAATAACCATGTTGGTTACAATCATACTAAAATGACCATGTTGGTTACAATCATACCAAAATAACCATGTTGGTTACAATCATACCAAAATAACCATGTTGGTTACAATCATACTAAAATGACCATGTTGGTTACAATCATACTAAAATGACCATGTTGTAGGACTATTGTTCACTAAGTAGAAATAAACCACTAATTTAACAGTTATCAGCCCTGTGTCAATAACACCTTTGTCTGTCAATATCACCGTTGTCTGTCAATAACACCTTTGTCTGTCAATAACACCTTTGTCTGTCAATAACATCTTTGTCTGTCAATAACACCTTTGTCTGTCAATAACACTCTTTATCTGCTCTAGAGACCCTATTATCAATAAAACCGTAGTCTGGCAGTGACACCTATGTCTAAGACTAGTAAAGCGAAAGAAAATGCCGTCAGTGACTCCTCATTTATATAGCAGTATTTTTTTTTACTGAGGTTGGAATTTGAATAAATGAACTGTGCCATAAACAATCATTGTTTTCCTTCTTCCCATGTTTGGGTTTGTCAAAACATGATTACTCGGATTATTATGGGTTGATCGTGGACCAAGTATAAGACATGTACAGCTCATTGAATCACTGTACTCTACTGGATGACTTTTGTACCGGTATACATAGTCGTTGCATTAAAACATTCAAAATTCAGACCCTTACATTTGATACAAATTAAGAGGCAATAGTAATGACAGTATTGAGAGTAATGGCAGTAATGACAGTAATGGCAGTAATGACAGTAATGGCAGTAATGACAGTAATGACAGTAATGACAGTAATGGCAGTAATGACAGTAATGGCAGTAATGACAGTAATGACAGTAATGGCAGTAATGGCAGTAATGGCAGTAATGGCAGTAATGGCAGTAATGGCAGTAATGGCAGTAATGGCAGTAATGACAGTAATGGCAGTAATGACAGTAATGGCGCGGACTGAAGTAGTTAAGTTCTAAAATTGAACCATTATTTGCCCGGCTCTCTCTGTCGAAGGAACGCGTTGTTCGCTTAAAAATGTCCGGTGAAATGTATTTATTTATTTCCATGAGATAATAAAAGTACGTATATTTTGTAAAGTGTGGTGAATTTTACATCAGATTCTCCTCATCAAGGGCCATCAGGGTCAAAGGTCATCAAGGGCCATCAAGGGGCCATCAGGGTCAAAGGTCATCAAAAGCTGTTGTTTATATATTTTTGTATTTCAACTGTGCTCATTTTATTTTGTTTTCATCCAACAGTTGACACCAGACAACGGCTTTCCCAGACTTACAACACCGTGATGATGATCAGACAATCATCGCTGTTTTTAAACCGACCCACATTCGTAACTAGGGGTCAGGGGTCAGTGGACGTTGGTGTTTGAAACAAATGGGGGTCAAAGTTCAACTTGAAAATGTCAAACATGGGACAGTGGAAGCAGGGGTCCGAGGGTGGGGAGATCATGACATGACATAACGTTTGGCAACAGCGTGTCAAAAGTTTGAACACAAAAGAAAACATCCAACTTGAATTGGGGAATTGATTCTGTGTCCACTAACGGGTAATCGAAGTTACATGGGTATCGTTAAAGTTGTGGCCCGTGGGTAATCGAAGTTACAAGGGTATCGTTGAAGTTGTGGCCCGGGGTAATCGAAGTTACATGGGTATCGTTGAAGTTGTGGCCCGTGGGTAATCGAAGTTACATGGGTATCGTTGAAGTTGTGGCCCTGTGGCCTAACAAAATGTCAATAGTTTTTCTTTGATTTAAGAAATAAAAAACCACCACAAATAAGCGAGATGTTTTCACGGGTAAACATGAGATTATTCATGGGACTTACTTTGAACATATTTGTACTAAAATTTGTAGTAATTTTTTTTAAGTCCACACAGATCCTGTCAAATTTTAGTACGTCAAGTTTCAGAATTCGGATCGAATGGTCACTACTGTGTCCAGGACACACTTCGAATGCTCGACTGTCTTACACTGCCCGTTATGTCACCACAACAGTCCGTCACCATGGTAACACGGAGATGACAACGGTACTGTACGTGTCAAATGTGTGTCACACTCACATCGAGGTTATGAGTGTAGTCTCTTGCCACTCTCGACCATGTCAAGAGCCACTCCATTGACTCTGGCGACTCAAGATAAGGGCATCGTGATTTCTGACCAGGAGTTGTATCCCCTGGTCCCGTGAGCGCGACCCCTAGCGGCTAGCACTTTCCTGTCATGCTTTTTTTTAAATATGGTGGATGATTTGTTGGTATTTTGTTCTTGTGTTACGTTGGTGTTGTTTGTTGGTGTTGTTTGTTGGTGTTGTTCGTTGGTGTTGTTCGTTGGTGTTGTTCGTTGGTGTTGTTCGTTGGTGTTGTTTGTTGGTGTTGTTTGTTGGTGTTGTTTGTTGGTGTTGTTCGTTGGTGTTGTTCGTTGGTGTTGTTCGTTTGTGTTGTTCGTTGGTGTTGTTCGTTGGTGTTGTTCGTTGGTGTTGTTTGTTGGTGTTGTTTGTTGGTGTTGTTTGTTGGTGTTGTTCGTTGGTGTTGTTCGTTGGTGTTGTTCGTTGGTGTTGTTCGTTTGTGTTGTTCGTTGGTGTTGTTTGTTGGTGTTGTTTGTTGGTGTTGTTCGTTGGTGTTGTTCGTTGGTGTTGTTCGTTGGTGTTGTTCGTTGGTGTTGTTTGTTGGTGTTGTTCGTTGGTGTTGTTTGTTGGTGTTGTTTGTTGGTGTTGTTTGTTGGTGTTGTTTGTTGGTGTTGTTTGTTGGTATTGTGTGTTGGTGGTTGATGTTTTTGGTTGGTGTTGTTTGTTGGTGTTGTTGGTTGGTGTTGTTCGTTGATGTTGGTCGTTGATGTTGGTCGTTGGTGTTGTTTGTTGGTGTTGTTTGTTGGTGATGTTTGTTGGTGTTGGTGGTTGATGTTGTTGGTTGGTGCTGCTGGTTGTTGTTGCTAGTTCATGTGTTGTCGGTTGGTGTTGTTGATAAAACATACTTTTTCAATAAAAAAATGAATCATTGTTAAATTAAACCCCCCCCCCCTCCCCGAATTTTACTTTAAAATTCATGAAAAAGATAAACTCTCTTTTGTAAACTCTCTTTTGTAAACTCTCTTTTGTAAACTCTCTTTTGTAAACTCTCTTTTGTAAACTCTCTTTTGTAAACTCTCTTTTGTAAACTCTCTTTTGTAAACTCTCTTTTGTAAACTCTCTTTTGTAAACTCTCTTTTGTAAACTCTCTTTTGTAAACTCTCTTTTGTAAACTCTCTTTTGTAAACTCTCTTTTGTAAACTCTCTTTTGTAAACTCTCTTTTGTAAACTCTCTTTTCTAAACTCTCTTTTCTAAACTCTCTTTTCTAAACTCTCTAATCTAAACTCTCAAATCTAAACTCTCTTTTCTAAACTCTCTTTTCTAAACTCTTATCTCATTAACTTGGACGCCTCCATTTATTAAATCATGTTTCTGAATTCGTTTTCACTAGGTACAGATCTCAAGGCCAACCACTTCAAATCAAAATACACTACACAACACTACATAACACTATTGACGAATAGACATGAACCGTGTAGAATCGATAATATTTTAAAAGTCAAGCATGATTGAAGTTAGGCTTTACCCACTCACGGTCTATGTGACGTCCCGCTCACAGTCAATGTGACGTCCCACTCACGGTCAATGTGACGTCCCACTCACGGCCAATGTGACGTCCCACTCACGGCCAATGTGACGTCCCACTCACGGCCAATGTGACGTCCCACTCACGGCCAATGTGACGTCCCACTCACGGCCAATGTGACGTCCCACTCACGGCCAATGTGACGTCCCACTCACGGCCAATGTGACGCCCCACTCACGGCCAATGTGACGTCCCACTCACGGCCAATGTGACGTCCCACTCACGGCCAATGTGACGTCCCACTCACGGCCAATGTGACGTCCCACTCACGGCCAATGTGACGTCCCACTCACGGCCAATGTGACGTCCCACTCACGGCCAATGTGACGTCCCACTCACGGCCAATGTGACGTCCCACTCACGGCCAATGTGACGTCCCACTCACGGCCAATGTGACGTCCCACTCACGGCCAATGTGACGTCCCACTCACGGCCAATGTGACGTCCCACTCACGGCCAATGTGACGTCCCACTCACGGTCAATGTGACGTCCCACTCACGGCCAATGTGACGTCCCACTCACGGCCAATGTGACGTCCCACTCACGGTCAATGTGACGTCCCACTCACGGTCAATGTGACGTCCCACTCACGGCCAATGTGACGTCCCACTCACGGCCAATGTGACGTCCCACTCACGGCCAATGTGACGTCCCACTCACGGCCAATGTGACGTCCCACTCACGGCCAATGTGACGTCCCACTCACGGCCAATGTGACGTCCCACTCACGGTCAAAGTGACGTCCCACTCACGGTCAATGTGACGTCCCACTCACGGCCAATGTGACGTCCCACTCACGGCCAATGTGACGTCCATGTCCGTTACCGTCAAAAGAACACATCAAATGTATCAGTAGTCCATAAAAATGTTTTTGCTCTTCAGACGTTTCCCTTATTTCCCCAGTTAGATACGTGAAATCGGTCAACAGACGTCCAGATCTGATATCTGACACTTGGCATCATTCATACATCACTTGAAATGTCAAGTGTCCTGGGCCAGGAGATGAAAGGACGTGTTCTAACAGCTGACAAGTAAAGCTTTTATTGACCTTTGGGATATTTAAGGGACCATTAAACTACAGGGACAAAATGTCCCGCTTTATAAAAAAACGGCAAAGACAACATTTGTTAACATTTCCAGTTAATGACAACCTCTAAACATTGTATTTATACAATATCGACCAAATAGACAACACCAGCAATCACATAAAAGACACCAGCAACCACATACACAACACCAGCAACCACATACACAACACCAGCAACCACATACACACACCAGCAACCACATACACAACACCAGCAACCACATACACACACCAGCAACCACATACACACAACACCAGCAACCACATACACAACACCAGCAACCACATACACACACCAGCAACCACATACAAGACACCAGCAACCACATACAAGTCACCAGCAACCACATACAAGACACCAGCAACCACATACAAGTCACCAGCAACCACATACAAGTCACCAGCAACCACATACACAACACCAGCAACCACATACAAGTCACCAGCAACCACATACACAACACCAGCAACCACATACAAGACACCAGCAACCACATACACAACACCAGCAACCACATACAAGTCACCAGCAACCACATACAAGTCACCAGCAACCACATACACAACACCAGCAACCACATACAAGTCACCAGCAACCACATACACAACACCAGCAACCACATACACAACACCAGCAACCACATACAAGACACCAGCAACCACATACAAGACACCAGCAACCACATACACAACACTAGCAGCCACATACACGACACCAGCAACCACATACACAACACCAGCAACCACATACACAACACCAGCAGCCACATACACAACACCAGCAACCACATACACAACACCAGCAACCACATACACAACACCAGCAACCACATACACAACACCAGCAACCACATACACAACACCAGCAACCACATACAAGACACCAGCAATCACATACACAACACCAGCAACCACATACACAACACTAGCAGCCACATACACGACACCAGCAACCACATGCACAACACCAGCAACCACATACACAACACCAGCAACCACATACACAACACCAGCAACCACATACACAACACCAGCAACCACATACACAACACCAGCAACCACATACACAACACCAGCAACCACATACAAGACACCAGCAACCACTTAATACAGCCTTGATTTGTGTTTCGAATCTTGATGCCCTGTTATTTTGTGCTTAGTTTATGGTGCCCTGTTTGGTGTTTGGTATCTTGGTGCTGTTATTTTGTGCTTAGTTTATGGTGCCCTGTTTGGTGTTTGGTATCTTGGTGCTGTTATTTTGTGGTTGGTATGTCTAGTTTTATTATCAGTCGTATGGTCATTGTTATGGTCAGTTCTATGGTCAATGTTATGGTCAGTGCAATGGTATATGTTGTGGTCAATATTATGGTCAGTTCTATGGTAAATGTTATGGTCAGTTGTATGGTCAATGTTGTGGTAAGTGCTGTGGTCAATTTTATGGACAGTTCTATGTTAGTGTTATTGTCAATGTCATGGTACGTTCTATGGTCAGTGTTATGGTCAATGTCATGGTACGTTCTATGGTCAGTGTTATGGTCAATGTCATGGTACGTTCTATGGTCAGTGTTATGGTCAATGTCATGGTACGTTCTATGGTCAGTGTTGTTGTCAATGTCATGGTACGTTCTATGGTCAGTGCTATGGTCAATGTCATGATACGTTCTATGGTCAGTGATATGGTCAATGTCATGGTACGTCCTATGGTCAATGTCATGGTCAGTGCTATGGTCAAAATTACTGTTTAAAACCTTACAGAAGCCTCCGCCCCTCTCATAATAAGAAAAACAAAATAAAAATATGTGTCACTAGAGACGCTTCAAGTATAATCTGAGGACCGCTCTTGAACTAGAAGCGTCGAGCCTGACAATGTTGACCTGGTGACTTAGCTGTCTCGCGTCCAGACGACTCCGCTCAATACGTTTCTGAAATCCAGTGGTCATCAATTCGTTGAATATCACCACTATATTCTAGCACTCGGCTTGGAGCACACAGAGTAACCATAAACAACTTTATCTTATAATCTCTTTAGCCCAAAGGTTACCCTTAAGAAGTATTTGAGGACCGCTATCCTACATTCGTAGGATAGATTATCTTTAACCTGTGTGCCTGTGTGAATGACACTCTGTAGTAGTTTCTATGTCAAGAGATGCCGCTAGAGATTCCTTGGGACGCATTTATTTTATTGATATATCCGCCAACCCCTCTCTCCTCTCTCTCTCCTCTCACTCTCTCTCTCCTCTCACTCTCTCCTCTCTCTCACTCTCTCTCACTCTCTCTCTCACTATCTCTCACTCTCTCTCCTCTCTCTCGCACTCTCTCTCCTCTCTCTCACTCTCTCTCTCCTCTCTCTCTCCTCTCTCTATATATATATGTGTATATGATGCTGTAAATTGTGTTTTCTATTTTGTCTCTCGATGACAAAGTCTCAGTTTGTCAAGTGCCATAAGTATGTCATCAATAAGTATGTCATCAATACGTATGTCATCAATAAGTATGTCATCAATAAGTATGTCATCAATAAGTATGTCATCAATAAGTATGTCATCAATAAGTATGTCATCAATAAGTATGTCATCAATGAGTAGGCCATCAATGAGTAGGCCATCAATGAGTAGGCCATCAATGAGTAGGCCATCAATGAGTAGGCCATCAATGAGTATGTCATCAATAAGTATGTCATCAATAAGTATGTCATCAATGAGTAGGCCATCAATAAGTAGGTCATCAATGAGTAGGCCATCAATGAGTAGGCCATCAATGAGTAGGCCATCAATAAGTATGTCATCAATGAGTAGGCCATCAATAAGTAGGTCATCAATAAGTAGGCCATCAATAAGTAGGCCATCAATAAGTATGTCATCAATGAGTAGGCCATCAATAAGTAGGTCATCAATAAGTATGTCATCAATGAGTAGGCCATCAATAAGTAGGTCATCAATAAGTATGTCATCAATGAGTAGGCCATCAATAAGTAGGTCATCAATAAGTAGGCCATCAATAAGTAGGCCATCAATAAGTATGTCATCAATGAGTAGGCCATCAATAAGTAGGCCATCAATAAGTATGTCATCAATGAGTAGGCCATCAATAAGTAGGTCATCAATAAGTAGGCCATCAATAAGTAGGCCATCAATAAGTATGTCATCAATGAGTAGGCCATCAATAAGTAGGTCATCAATAAGTATGTCATCAATAAGTATGTCATCAATGAGTAGGCCATCAATGAGTAGGCCATCAATGAGTAGGCCATCAATGAGTAGGCCATCAATGAGTAGGCCATCAATGAGTAGGCCATCAATAAGTAGGCCATCAATGAGTAGGCCATCAATGAGTAGGCCATCAATGAGTAGGCCATCAATGAGTAGGCCATCAATGAGTAGGCCATCAATGAGTAGGCCATCAATGAGTAGGCCATCAATGAGTAGGCCATCAATGAGTAGGCCATCAATGAGTAGGCCATCAATGAGTAGGCCATCAATGAGTAGGCCATCAATGAGTAGGCCATCAATGAGTAGGCCATCAATGAGTAGGCCATCAATGAGTAGGCCATCAATGAGTAGGCCATCAATAAGTAGGCCATCAATGAGTAGGCCATCAATGAGTAGGCCATCAATGAGTAGGCCATCAATAAGTAGGCCATCAATAAGTATGTCATCAATAAGTATGTCATCAATAAGTATGTCATCAATGAGTAGGCCATCAATGAGTAGGCCATCAATAAGTAGGTCATCAATAAGTAGGCCATCAATAAGTAGGCCATCAATAAGTATGTCATCAATGAGTAGGCCATCAATAAGTAGGTCATCAATAAGTATGTCATCAATGAGTAGGCCATCAATAAGTAGGTCATCAATAAGTATGTCATCAATGAGTAGGCCATCAATAAGTAGGTCATCAATAAGTAGGCCATCAATAAGTAGGCCATCAATAAGTATGTCATCAATGAGTAGGCCATCAATAAGTAGGCCATCAATAAGTATGTCATCAATGAGTAGGCCATCAATAAGTAGGTCATCAATAAGTAGGCCATCAATAAGTAGGCCATCAATAAGTATGTCATCAATGAGTAGGCCATCAATAAGTAGGTCATCAATAAGTATGTCATCAATAAGTATGTCATCAATGAGTAGGCCATCAATGAGTAGGCCATCAATGAGTAGGCCATCAATGAGTAGGCCATCAATAAGTATGTCATCAATAAGTATGTCATCAATGAGTAGGCCATCAATGAGTAGGCCATCAATGAGTAGGCCATCAATGAGTAGGCCATCAATGAGTAGGCCATCAATGAGTAGGCCATCAATGAGTAGGCCATCAATGAGTAGGTCATCAATAAGTAGGTCATCAATAAGTATGTCATCAATGAGTAGGCCATCAATAAGTAGGTCATCAATAAGTAGGCCATCAATAAGTAGGCCATCAATAAGTATGTCATCAATGAGTAGGCCATCAATAAGTAGGTCATCAATAAGTATGTCATCAATGAGTAGGCCATCAATAAGTAGGTCATCAATAAGTATGTCATCAATGAGTAGGCCATCAATAAGTAGGTCATCAATAAGTAGGCCATCAATAAGTAGGCCATCAATAAGTATGTCATCAATGAGTAGGCCATCAATAAGTAGGCCATCAATAAGTATGTCATCAATGAGTAGGCCATCAATAAGTAGGTCATCAATAAGTAGGCCATCAATAAGTAGGCCATCAATAAGTATGTCATCAATGAGTAGGCCATCAATAAGTAGGTCATCAATAAGTATGTCATCAATAAGTATGTCATCAATGAGTAGGCCATCAATGAGTAGGCCATCAATGAGTAGGCCATCAATGAGTAGGCCATCAATGAGTAGGCCATCAATAAGTATGTCATCAATAAGTATGTCATCAATGAGTAGGCCATCAATGAGTAGGCCATCAATGAGTAGGCCATCAATGAGTAGGCCATCAATGAGTAGGCCATCAATGAGTAGGCCATCAATGAGTAGGCCATCAATGAGTAGGCCATCAATGAGTAGGCCATCAATGAGTAGGCCATCAATGAGTAGGCCATCAATGAGTAGGCCATCAATGAGTAGGCCATCAATGAGTAGGCCATCAATGAGTAGGCCATCAATGAGTAGGCCATCAATAAGTATGTCATCAATGAGTAGGCCATCAATGAGTAGGCCATCAATGAGTAGGCCATCAATGAGTAGGCCATCAATGAGTAGGCCATCAATGAGTAGGCCATCAATGAGTAGGCCATCAATGAGTAGGTCATCAATAAGTAGGCCATCAATGAGTAGGTCATCAATAAGTAGGCCATCAATGAGTAGGCCATCAATGAGTAGGCCATCAATGAGTAGGCCATCAATGAGTAGGCCATCAATGAGTAGGCCATCAATGAGTAGGTCATCAATAAGTATGTCATCAATGAGTAGGCCATCAATGAGTAGGCCATCAATGAGTAGGCCATCAATGAGTAGGCCATCAATGAGTAGGCCATCAATGAGTAGGCCATCAATGAGTAGGCCATCAATGAGTAGGCCATCAATGAGTAGGCCATCAATGAGTAGGCCATCAATGAGTAGGCCATCAATGAGTAGGCCATCAATGAGTAGGCCATCAATGAGTAGGCCATCAATGAGTAGGCCATCAATGAGTAGGCCATCAATAAGTATGTCATCAATGAGTAGGCCTTCAATGAGTAGGCCATCAATGAGTAGGCCATCAATGAGTAGGCCATCAATGAGTAGGCCATCAATAAGTATGTCATCAATGAGTAGGCCATCAATAAGTATGTCATCAATGAGTAGGCCATCAATAAGTATGTCATCAATGAGTAGGCCATCAATGAGTAGGTCATCAATGAGTAGGCCATCAATAAGTAGGTCATCAATGAGTAGGTCATCAATGAGTATGTCATCAATGAGTAGGCCATCAATAAGTAGGCCATCAATAAGTAGGTCATCAATGAGTAGGCCATCAATGAGTAGGCCATCAATGAGTAGGCCATCAATGAGTAGGCCATCAATGAGTAGGCCATCAATGAGTAGGCCATCAATGAGTAGGCCATCAATGAGTATGTCATCAATGAGTAGGCCATCAATGAGTAGGCCATCAATAAGTATGTCATCAATGAGTAGGCCATCAATGAGTAGGCCATCAATGAGTAGGCCATCAATGAGTAGGCCATCAATGAGTAGGTCATCAATGAGTAGGCCATCAATGAGTAGGCCATCAATAAGTATGTCATCAATGAGTAGGCCATCAATGAGTATGCCATCAATGAGTAGGCCATCAATGAGTAGGCCATCAATGAGTAGGCCATCAATAAGTAGGCCATCAATGAGTAGGCCATCAATAAGTATGTCATCAATGAGTAGGCCATCAATGAGTAGGCCATCAATGAGTAGGCCATCAATGAGTAGGCCATCAATGAGTAGGCCATCAATGAGTAGGCCATCAATGAGTAGGCCATCAATGAGTAGGCCATCAATGAGTAGGCCATCAATAAGTAGGCCATCAATGAGTAGGCCATCAATAAGTATGTCATCAATGAGTAGGCCATCAATGAGTAGGCCATCAATGAGTAGGCCATCAATAAGTAGGCCATCAATGAGTAGGCCATCAATAAGTAGGCCATCAATGAGTAGGCCATCAATGAGTAGGCCATCAATGAGTAGGTCATCAATGAGTAGGCCATCAATGAGTAGGCCATCAATAAGTAGGTCATCAATGAGTAGGCCATCAATGAGTATGTCATCAATGAGTAGGCCATCAATGAGTAGGCCATCAATAAGTATGTCATCAATGAGTAGGCCATCAATGAGTAGGCCATCAATAAGTATGTCATCAATGAGTAGGCCATCAATGAGTAGGCCATCAATAAGTATGTCATCAATGAGTAGGTCATCAATGAGTAGGCCATCAATAAGTATGTCATCAATGAGTAGGCCATCAATGAGTAGGCCATCAATGAGTAGGCCATCAATAAGTATGTCATCAATGAGTAGGCCATCAATGAGTAGGCCATCAATGAGTAGGTCATCAATGAGTAGGTCATCAATGAGTAGGCCATCAATGAGTAGGCCATCAATAAGTATGTCATCAATGAGTAGGCCATCAATGAGTAGGCCATCAATGAGTAGGTCATCAATGAGTAGGCCATCAATAAGTATGTCATCAATGAGTAGGCCATCAATGAGTAGGCCATCAATGAGTAGGTCATCAATGAGTAGGTCATCAATGAGTAGGCCATCAATAAGTATGTCATCAATGAGTAGGCCATCAATAAGTAGGCCATCAATAAGTATGTCATCAATGAGTAGGTCATCAATGAGTAGGTCATCAATGAGTAGGCCATCAATAAGTATGTCATCAATGAGTAGGCCATCAATGAGTAGGCCATCAATGAGTAGGTCATCAATGAGTAGGTCATCAATGAGTAGGCCATCAATAAGTATGTCATCAATGAGTAGGTCATCAATGAGTAGGCCATCAATAAGTATGTCATCAATGAGTAGGTCATCAATGAGTAGGTCATCAATGAGTAGGCCATCAATAAGTATGTCATCAATGAGTAGGCCATCAATAAGTATGTCATCAATGAGTAGGTCATCAATGAGTAGGTCATCAATGAGTAGGCCATCAATGAGTAGGTCATCAATGAGTAGGCCATCAATAAGTATGTCATCAATGAGTAGGCCATCAATGAGTAGGCCATCAATGAGTAGGTCATCAATGAGTAGGTCATCAATGAGTAGGCCATCAATAAGTATGTCATCAATGAGTAGGTCATCAATGAGTAGGCCATCAATAAGTATGTCATCAATGAGTAGGCCATCAATGAGTAGGTCATCAATGAGTAGGCCATCAATAAGTAGGTCATCAATGAGTAGGCCATCAATAAGTATGTCATCAATGAGTAGGCCATCAATAAGTATGTCATCAATGAGTAGGTCATCAATGAGTAGGTCATCAATGAGTAGGCCATCAATGAGTAGGTCATCAATGAGTAGGCCATCAATAAGTATGTCATCAATGAGTAGGCCATCAATGAGTAGGCCATCAATGAGTAGGTCATCAATGAGTAGGTCATCAATGAGTAGGCCATCAATAAGTATGTCATCAATGAGTAGGTCATCAATGAGTAGGCCATCAATAAGTATGTCATCAATGAGTAGGTCATCAATGAGTAGGTCATCAATGAGTAGGCCATCAATAAGTATGTCATCAATGAGTAGGCCATCAATGAGTAGGCCATCAATGAGTAGGCCATCAATGAGTAGGCCATCAATGAGTAGGCCATCAATGAGTAGGCCATCAATGAGTAGGTCATCAATGAGTAGGCCATCAATGAGTAGGCCATCAATGAGTAGGCCATCAATGAGTAGGCCATCAATGAGTAGGCCATCAATGAGTAGGCCATCAATGAGTATGTCATCAATGAGTAGGCCATCAATGAGTAGGCCATCAATGAGTAGGCCATCAATGAGTAGGCCATCAATGAGTAGGCCATCAATGAGTAGGCCATCAATGAGTAGGCCATCAATGAGTAGGCCATCAATGAGTAGGTCATCAATGAGTAGGTCATCAATGAGTAGGCCATCAATGAGTAGGTCATCAATGAGTAGGCCATCAATAAGTATGTCATCAATGAGTAGGCCATCAATGAGTAGGCCATCAATGAGTAGGTCATCAATGAGTAGGTCATCAATGAGTAGGCCATCAATAAGTATGTCATCAATGAGTAGGTCATCAATGAGTAGGCCATCAATAAGTATGTCATCAATGAGTAGGTCATCAATGAGTAGGTCATCAATGAGTAGGCCATCAATAAGTATGTCATCAATGAGTAGGCCATCAATGAGTAGGCCATCAATGAGTAGGCCATCAATGAGTAGGCCATCAATGAGTAGGCCATCAATGAGTAGGCCATCAATGAGTAGGCCATCAATGAGTAGGCCATCAATGAGTAGGCCATCAATGAGTAGGCCATCAATGAGTAGGCCATCAATGAGTAGGCCATCAATGAGTAGGCCATCAATGAGTAGGCCATCAATGAGTAGGCCATCAATGAGTAGGCCATCAATGAGTAGGCCATCAATGAGTAGGCCATCAATGAGTAGGCCATCAATGAGTAGGCCATCAATGAGTAGGCCATCAATGAGTAGGCCATCAATGAGTAGGTCATCAATGAGTAGGCCATCAATGAGTAGGCCATCAATAAGTAGGTCATCAATGAGTAGGCCATCAATGAGTAGGCCATCAATAAGTAGGTCATCAATGAGTAGGCCATCAATAAGTAGGTCATCAATGAGTAGGCCATCAATAAGTAGGTCATCAATGAGTAGGCCATCAATAAGTATGTCATCAATGAGTAGGCCATCAATAAGTAGGTCATCAATGAGTAGGTCATCAATGAGTAGGCCATCAATGAGTAGGCCATCAATGAGTAGGCCATCAATGAGTAGGCCATCAATGAGTAGGCCATCAATAAGTAGGTCATCAATAAGTATGTCATCAATAAGTATGTCATCAATAAGTATGTCATCAATAAGTATGTCATCAATAAGTATGTCATCAATGAGTAGGCCATCAATGAGTAGGTCATCAATAAGTATGTCATCAATGAGTAGGCCATCAATGAGTAGGCCATTAATAAGTATGTCATCAATAAGTATGTCATCAATAAGTATGTCATCAATAAGTATGTCATCAATAAGTAGGTCATCAATGAGTAGGCCATCAATAAGTATGTCATCAATAAGTATGTCATCAATGAGTAGGCCATCAATGAGTAGGCCATCAATAAGTATGTCATCAATAAGTATGTCATCAATAAGTATGTCATCAATAAGTATGTCATCAATAAGTATGTCATCAATAAGTATGTCATCAATAAGTATGTCATCAATAAGTATGTCATCAATAAGTATGTCATCAATAAGTATGTCATCAATGAGTAGGTCATCAATAAGTATGCCATCAAATCATTAAACGGCGTCTTCCTGGCACTATTTTCACCGGAAATGGTTTTTGTCAAAATTGTATACATTGCCCCCCCCCCCCCCCCCGGGATGTATAAGCGGAAGAGGTCAATAACCCACATTTTGTGGCCTACGCCTACCATCCCCCCACCTCCGTTCAAACATTGCTGGTTTAACTCCCTCCCCCACCCCCTTTAGCTCACCGTCCCCATCAACAACCCGTTTATCAGTTAAAGAAAGTTTATGCCCCCCCCCCCCACCTTCCCCCTTTTGCAATTATGTCCCGACGTGTGTAATCGGGGAACAACGGTGACCGGCCCTTGACACGATATGAAATAACTATACGTCAACAGGGCAGAAAGGAAAGGATTGGTGTGGTAGGGGGGGGGGGCGTTGGGTGTTTGGCTGAGGGGGTCAGTGCATGTGGAGGCACGGGGTTGAGGGAGGTGTTTATAAGGGGTGGGGGTGCCGTATTTACTGGTGATGTATGTGGTAATAGTTGGTTTAATAGAAGTGGTGATGGGTTGTGATGGGTTGGTAGAATTGGTGATATATTGTGAGTCTGGGTTGTGATGGGTTGGTAGAAGTGGTGATATATTGTGAGTCTGGGTTGTGATGGGTTGGTAGAATTGGGGATATATTGTGAATCTGGGTTGTGATGGGTTGGTAGAAGTGGTGATATATTGTGAGTCTGGGTTGTGATGGGATGGTAGAAGTGGTGATATATTGTGAGTCTGTGTTGTGATGGGTTGGTAGAAGTGGTGAGATATAATGTGAGTCTGGGTTGTGATGTGTTGTGATGGGTTGGGAAAAAGTGGTGATGGGTTGTGATGGGTTGTAGTGATTAAATAAGGAAAGGACGTCTACCTGGTGGTTGGGTGGAAAGGGTTGTCGGCAGAATGGATGCGGTAAAATATGGAGTTGTTCTGCATTCATGTGAGAATCACTGCTGGGGGGTGCATTCATGTGAGAATCACTGCTGGGGGTGGATTCATGTGAGAATCAATGCTGGTTGTCAAACGAGTTCAAAGCGGGAAATAAATCTACGACATCAAGAGCAGACAACGCGTGCTTGGATACAGCTAAACAAACTACAAAAAAACGAATTGACTAAAAAGTCTGGTAGGACCAGAGAAGATGGGTCGCTGTCACGAAGAGTGTGGTCCGTGCCATGTCATATCTTGATGTCAGGGACAGAGCACATCGGACTGGTTTACAAACGTTACTAGTTATTTTATAATATACATAATATATTTAGAGGCCTGTGCCACACCAGTTCCCCTTTTCCAGTCAGAGGTTAAGTCATTTAAAAGATAGATTTACGCGAATTAACAGATATATGTCTTATCATTTGAATAAGTATTCGTTATGATATAAAGCAGTGCTTCTCAAACGTCCTAATGCCGCGACCCTTTAATACAGTTCCTCATGTCGTGGCGAACCCCATACACACAATTATTTTCGTCGCTACTTCACAACTATAGAGTGTGTGTGTTTTTCGATGGTCTTAGGCGACCCCTGCGAAATGGTCGTTCGACCCCCAATGGGGTCGCGACCCACAAGTTGAGAACCACTGATATGAAGAAACATACAGAAAGTACAAACAAAACATGTGCAGGCAGCCTACATATATGACGGCTCCGATTTAAAGAAAACACAATTAATACTTCTTTTCGCCCATGAAATATTCATAGATTATGTTATTTTAAATCACTGGCATCATTTAGTTCAACTGCTTAGTTATTATAAATGACTACCTTACATTCTATTACTCGTGTTAACTTATAAAAACTGCAAATATAACGATACTAAACATTTTAAAACGACAACTTACTTTAACAAGACAGGTGTCCGTCACAACATCATCAATATGATCTATGTCTACATACCAGGGGGGAAAACAATCCAATGACATATGACTGGAAGGACACATGACTCATGTCGTCAGTTATTTTCAGCCCTCCAACATTCCTCGATATTGACAGATCAGTTGACTTTTTTCAAAAACAAAACATTCGGCCCGGGGGTGGGGGGGGGGGGGGGGAAGGCACCCGAGCTTCTCAAAGCGCCGTAACCGTAAGTCATTAATCCGTGTGATTTGAATAACCGAACTTTGGTCAACACAGCTCTACGATAGTTCTGTTCTTAAAGATCTTACATACGGGCTGCTTCGAGGAGTCTCAAATCGGGTCGTAACGTCGTATATATCTATATGTGTATGTTAAAAAGTTAAAACCTTAGTTCGTCCAGACACATAGCAAATTATTGATACCTATTTCCATTTTATCCTTTTAACGTCAATAATAGGACATTTTGCGGAAAGGCGGTAATATAGCGAAAACAGACAAATGTGCTTTAAAAGTGTGAGAACCCCTGGACTACTCCTGTGACTGAAATGTGTCAAACCCTGCAATCAGGTCAGCCGATGTGACCTACCCACGAAAACCTGGTCGCCCTGCTGGCGGGTGACTCATGCAAGTCTTGAGAATCAAGTGTTTATGGTAGGGTAACCACCTCACCCCCCTCACATAGTCATAGGTTACCTGGCCTCTTAAACATGGTTAGTTTTAATGTATACCTTTAATGTCCCAATGTCTGGTGGTGCACCATTTAATATGTCACTATATGTCTGGTGGTGCACCATTTAATGTCACTATATGTCTGGTGGTGCCACATTTAATGTCACTATATGTCTGCTGGTGCCCCATTTAATATGTCACAATATGTCTGGTGATGCCCCATTTAATATGTCACTATATGTCTGTTGGTGCACCATTTAATGTCACTATATGTCTGGTGGTGCCCAATTTAATGTCACTATATGTCTGTTGGTGCACCATTTAATGTCACTATATGTCTGGGGGTGCCCCATTTAGTCACTATATGTCTGGTGATGCCCCATTTAATATGTCACTATATGTCTGGTGATGCCCCATTTAATATGTCACTATATGTCTGGTGGTGCCCCATTTAATAATTGATGTCACAATTTTGTAGTTGCCTTATTTAATATGTTTACTGAAACACTTTTGGATATGTCCAGTCTGTATTGTATGTGTATATTGATCCCACTGTTATTAACATATTGAAACTATCTCAGTCTGGTGCCTTGAAATGGATAAAGGAAAACCTATCTGAACCATCAAACTACAACTTCAACTTGTAAAACACAACCATCACCCCATCATATAACTTGAGTATACTATACAACCATCACCCCATCATATAACTTGTGTATACTATACAACCATCACCCCATCATATGACTTGAGTATACTATACAACCATCACCCCATCATATGACTTGAGTATACTATACAACCATCACCCCATCATATGACTTGAGTATACTATACAGCCATGATTACTCCATCATGACTTGAGTATACTATACAGCCATGATTACTCCATCATATGACTTGAGAATACTATACAGCCATGATTACTCCATCATGACTTTAGTATACTATACAACCATGATTACTCCATCATATGACTTGAGAATACTATACAGCCATGATTACTCCATCATGACTTTAGTATACTATACAACCATGATTACTCCATCATATGACTTGAGAATACTATACAGCCATGATTACTCCATCATGACTTTAGTATACTATACAGCCATGATTACTCCATCATATGACTTGAGAATACTATACAGCCATGATTACCCCAGCACATGACTTGAGTATACAGCCATGATTTCTCCGTATGATTTGAAAGAACTCGAGATGGGCCCATCAACATGCATTATATTGGACAAATTAACCAAGACAAATTTTGTTTTAACACTGACAAAAAAGCAATAACTAAATTTTTTAAAGCATTTTTCTTGTTTGGAGATATCAAATGTCAAAATAGATCATTCTCTACGTGACAATGTCACTAACTACCAGATGGCGCTGATTTCAAACACACACACAAATTCCCAAAAACTGCGCTAAATAAGATTCCTCAAAAGATCGCGAGTGCTTTTGGTACGTAATATTTTCTTTTGAATCACGAAAATAATCTCATTTCAAATATGGTTATATAAATATTTGGTCTAAAAAAAAAAGGTTGGGGGGGGGGGGGGGGGGAGTACATTAGAATATTAATATGGTTCAGGGGCGTAAAATAAAAAGGTGTGCGGTTGCAAACCTGGTGGTGGGGGGTACTCATTGGGATTCTAATAAAGTGCGGTTCCCTGAATGCATGTTTTGTCAGGTAACTTTAGCAGAAGGACATATCACGCTTTCCCGCCACCATGGATTGGCGGGCCATAGCTAGAGTCATCATAAACTAATGGAAGATGGTCGCTAAAAGATTTTCACAATCAAATAAAACAAGTTTTCTTTTGTTGTTGAAATATCAAGTTTGATACTGTTCTCATCGGTTGGTGGTTTTCAGATTTCATTTCAGATTTCATTTCACATTTCATTTCACATTTAATGTAACCTCCAACCCACCCATTATTAAAATATTTTGTTAACAAATGCATATTTTCAAAGAAAAAAATAAAAGTTAACAGAAATATTAGGCAAATCATGTCAATGGGCAAGCTTATGACGTCACAATTCTGTGCCGGAAACAAGCCCTAATGTATTGTCTGATCCAAGTCCGCTATACAAGTCGTCGGCCCTTTATTTTCCCCAACAACAACAAAATCACCGTCCAACATACAATCTCTTTCCTCACAGCACACGACATCGAACAAATTTAGGCGTCATTAATCCACCGCTCCGACAGGAGAACCGTTTTAGCGGTGAGGATATTGAATTTCTCCTAAAGGAGGGGGTGTGAGTGGTGGGGCTAGGAGTTACGCCAGACGTTGAAGTTATCAATAGTGTTATAGTGGGATTATTCCAGCCACTCACGGGGCGTGGGAGGGGGGGCAGTCATGTTTGACTTGGAGTGGAGCCTTGGGTTGTGTAAGTCTACCTGGAGATGTATTCTTATTTTTTTAATAGGTTCTCACAAAACTCATGCCGGCGTCTTTAGTCCTGATGAGTTACCTTAACTGTCAATGTCAAGTCTCTGTCAATGTCAAGTCTCAATCAGTTACCTTAACTGTTAACGGCAAGTCTCAATCACTTACCTAAACTGTCAATGTCAAGTCTCAATCACTTACCTAAACTGTCAATGTCAAGTCTCAATCACTTACCTAAACTGTCAATGTCAAGTCTCAAACAATTACCTAAGCTGTCAATGACAAGTCTCAAACAATTACCTAAACTGTCAATGACAAGTCTCAAACAATTAGTTACCTTAACTGTTAATGACAAGTCTCTGTCAATGTCAAGTCTCAAACAATTACCTAAGCTGTCAATGTCAAGTCCCAAGGGTCACCCTGGGACGTGCCGATATTTGCATTCAATATTTTTACCCTTAACATTACAATAATATGGGAATTTTAATTTCAACTTCCTAGCCACGGGCAATTATCCAGGACGCCAAGTACATCAAACGAAAACCAAAACCTCCCATTATTTCCCCAAGATGTTATCAGCTTCATCTGACGTCATATGCAATACAATTTAAACCCCAGTTGGGGGGGGGGGGGAGGTGGAGCTTAGATTATTAAATTATTTTTATTTTCTTATTGCAAGACGTCCTTGTTGATTTGGACATTTCTGTGAACAATTTCCCATCTCACCTACAGATCGTGGCGTGGTTCTCCTGGACCGTGGCAGACGACGAGTCTAGTCCACAACCAACATTGATGTAACTGAGGTTGGACCTGGTGGGTAGCCTGGGGGCGAGGCTGTGTGGGTCAAAGTAAACAGTCCAAATGATGGGATGATCACTGTTGGAAGCTTCCAGGCCACGATCACAATGTTCTATTGGTGAATTGCTGTCTTGTTGTCTTTGGTAGGTCAGTGGTGGTCAATTGTGGTCAGTTGTGATCAGTGGTGATCAGTTGTAGTCAGTTGTGGTCAATTTTAAATCTAGGGCAGTTGATGCTTACATCGGATGGTCTTATAGAACTAGGTGGCTCAATACATCGGACGGTCACATAGAATAATAGATCTAGGTAGCTTATTACATCGGACAGTCATATAGATCGAGGTAGCTTGATTATAATAAAGTGCCAATGCTGCCCTTTGTCCGTAGGCCATTTAAATATCGATCTGTCCTAGTCAGAATTCCAAGCCTACCAATAGGCACGTCACGTGACATCTATTTTAATACAAATATTAAATTCTTTAAATCTGGCTCAGACTGAATCTCAGAAACAATTATAAATGTAAACTTTTGACATGTTCCTCCTATAACCATAGACTGGAGCTTGTTAACTGATACAAAATGGCCGAAAAACCACTTGTTATTTCTAGACCCAGTCGTAGAGAGCGACAGAACTTATTGCAGACAATACCGTACACGGTACATCTTACACCGTACATCTTACACGATACATCTTACACGGTACATCTTACACAGTACACACCGTACATCTTACACTGTACATCCCGTACATCTTACACCGTACATCTTACACCGTACATCTTACACAGTACACATGAAAGCTTTTTCCGAATAATATCTACAGAATCTCCTCTTCCCCCCCCCCCCCCCACAACTTGATCAATTGAGGACTTCAAAGAATAATCAATCAGTTCTTGGGATCGAACCCTAACTCGTCATTTTTAACCAGGGGTCACCGTGTATGTAACATGTATGTCTTGAGTACACGATCACGACAACAGTCTTGTATCTAACATGTATGTCTTGAGTACACTACCAAGACTACAGTCGTGTATGTAACATGTATGTCTTGAGTACACTACCAAGAATACAGTCGTGTATGTAACATGTATGTCTTGAGTACACTACCAAGACTACAGTCGTGTATGTAACATGTATGTCTTGAGTACACTACCAAGACTACAGTCGTGTATGTAACATGTATGTCTCGAGTACACGACCAAGACTACAGTCGTGTATGTAACATGTATGTCTTGAGTACACTACCACTACGTCATTCAGCTGAATAGTTCCTTATTTGGAGTTAGCGATTTGATTGTAAGGATGACCTGTCACACGTAACTGTCTTTGAATTTGAAACTTTTAAATATTGGAAAGGCTTACATACAGTTCAGTTTTAGCTGACAGACAGTTCAGTTGTAGCTGACAGACAGTTCAGTTGTAGCTGACAGACAGATCACCATGCGCCCGCAATCAGCATGTCTATTCTAATTATGTGCGACTGTGTGTCTGTAACTGTTTGACTGTGTGTCTAGACACACGAATGTGACGGATCACAACTCAAGGGCCCCCGCGGCCTCTCAATACTAATCCAATGACAAAAGAGATTGTCGAATTCAGGTCATGTCCCCTTGACCTTGGAGAGAAACAGGTCTCTTAGAATGACCAATAATAAAAATATATACTGGACAAAGATCAAACACTGCCAATGTCAATCATGATGTGACGCGTGATTGTGTCATCATCATGTTAGGCACGATTGTGTCATCATCATGTTAGGCACGATTGTGTCCTCATGATGTTAGGCACGATTGTGTCCTCATGATGTTAGGCATAATTGTGTCCTCATATATGACCATTGTCTTTTGCCAAGGAGAACCATAACCAATGATAATTTATAATTAACAATATGAATGTGTCTAGTAATATACTGACTTAATACATAATGTAGGAGTAGGTCTATAGGATATTAGAAATAACTTTAAACAAGTCTTTTTTTGATGGCCCTTAAGGCCTATTTTTATATTATGGCCCTTCCTTGGGTATTTTTGTTATGACTCTTCCTTAGACTTAGGCCTGTTTATCATGGCTATTGTCTTACTACGCCTATTAATATTAGTACTATTAGTTATGCAATATTTTATGCCCCTTCCTTAGCCTTAGCCCTATTGTTATAGCCCTTCTTTTGGCCTATTTAAATAAAGCACTACTAACTAGCCTTTGTATTGCTTAACATTGTTATTACAATCAAACCTACGTTATTTAATTTGATTCTGAGGCCCTGGCCTTGTGACATCATTACTGTTTTGTTTAATGATTGTTTGGGGGGGGGGGGCAGCTAGCGTACGTGCCACCCGGGGCTGACCGAGAGTTTTGGCTCTCCGCTCATCAAAAAAAAAAAAAAATCAAGTTGGCAGATAATGGCACCCCTTCATATCAACAAAAAATTGCCGCCCGGGGTTGACCACATTACCCTTCCTACGCCACTGGGGGCGGGTACACAATGTGTACAAAATGTGTACTACACATATTTAATTAATTTAAGATGTCGAAAAGTAAAATGACAAAATAACTTAGTCTAAAAATAGAATACATCCCAGACTAACCCCTAACTCGTTAACAGGATAAACACTAACTTACTAAACTGATTATAATTCAATCACAATCACTCACCTTACTCATGTCATCAGAATAATCTCCAAGCCAAAACTGCAGTTCGAAGTTCTTTGTGTTGATCGTTAATCCCAACATATGAAATATTTCATTCTTACAACTGATTTTTAATCTGAATGGACGTCAGCATTTAGATGTGAGCTACGGTAAGGTGAGGGGGGGGGGGGTGAGAAACAGCCGATTTCTGTACGAAGTGAACTCACTATATCCTGACCTTTTCGTTGTAAACACATCAAAGTACTACACACCAACGAAGATTAGTGGCACGACTTGACCAACTGCCCTATCACTACAACGACCAGCTCTGCTGCGACGACAAGGCTTTGTGGGTTTGTCCGTTGAGGTGAGGGGGCCAGGGGGTTGGGGGAGAGAAATCGACACGCCGCGACGAAGGATAACGAGAGGGGGTGGGTGTTGGGTGGGGGAAGGAGGTTGGTCGCGCCGGTGACCAGAAATACGCGCACATGACAAACGCGCACACGATAAACGCGCACAGAAAATTCCGCAAAGACATAGCTGCGCACAGGAAAACTGCGCACACCGACAGTTGCGCACACAGAAAACAGCGCACACCGACAAATGCGGACACCGAAAATTCCGCACACGGACAGTTGCGAACGTTGACTATAGCGAACACATACATTTGCGCACAATTGCTATGAAATTTTATTTTAAGCCCCATTTTTAGATTTAACATGATTGAGTTCAGTTGCCTATCAGCCTAAAATGCAAGTTGGGAAGAATAAAAGTCTACGAATCAGTGATACTGTATGTAAAAAATTGAATTTAAAAATAATTTAAACAAAAAAAGAAACTTAAATACCGAATTATTTTTTTAACTGCGAATTTTAGCGCACATTAACAACTGTTCGAACTGCTTTCAGGCTCATTCAAATTCTATTGTTCCTGTGTGATCAGTCCTTAAGTTTAAGACTAAATCAAGTACCGTAAATTGCATATTATTTGTAGAGAATGGAAGGTTAGTAATATTTATAAATGCTTTCTAAAATGAATTGGTAAACTAATTACTCAATTTAATATCTTAATTTATTTTAAATAAATTGTTTTGTCATTTCATTTTAACCGTAGCTGTTAGTAAGTTACTGTTAGTCTTATTCTTACTTTACTACCTTTTTTTTTTAGTCTTTAAAAAAATGTCTTTATTGTTGTAACTAGTAACTGCCAACAAACAATAAATAAATATATAAAAAAAAATACAATAACATGACTGGCACTGGCATGGAGAATTCATATAATAGTATAATTATTTAAATTCAATCTATTTCTTTGCACAAATCATCATACTCATCATACCTTTTGTCTTTAATTTAAATACTTTATTCGGCTAATTAAGATAGATTGTACCTCATTTCATTAGGTTAGGTTTAGGGATAGATTTAGGGTTCAGGTTAGGTTTAGGGATACATTTAGGAAATTATTTCTTTATATTTTAATGTTTTATTCTTAATTTTACGGGTCACTGCAATCAAGTTGGCGGCCATGGTAAAAAAACACAGTACGATCTGTTCGAATTTACCCTTTATTATTCTATTAACAGTTAACATGTTATTTTGATGCATATTTTGGCGCCAAAATTTAACATAAAATTTAGAATTTAGCCTCCCTATTCTAAAACTAAATACTATACTATACAATAAATAATAGTTATTAATGATTTATTAAAAAGTTTCATTAATCTTTTTTACAGCGTACATTCATCCGTACATTTTATATACCATAACTAATACTAACTTAAAAGTTATACATATAAAAAATTACATACTCATACAGGCTTATCAAAATGTGTACCGTAGAAGTTAGGATTGGTAGTTATTAATTAAATCACAGGCCTAATCAAAATCAAAGGAGTGTCACACTACTATCAAAGTACACACCTGAATGTATCTTGTTTAATTTATAACTGTTTTAAAAATATTATTGCAAACTATTAGCCCTAGGTTTCCCTTCAGCTCCAGTTAAGTTCACTTAAAAAAGAGTTACAACTAAACTACAAGTATATTTGAGGTCCCTATCAGTATCACATTATAATTTAATAATGAAGCAAAGCCATGATATTCATTCAGTGTAGTAATAACTTGGCTTTGCTTCATCATGGCTACAGACAGAAAGTTTTTTAAATTTGTAGGAAGATAGTTTTAATAATTTATTTTTCTTTCTTATTTTTATAGTCACAGCAATGCAATTTTCAAGAAGTCAAAGTGGCAACCAAGTTTTAACCTACTTGGGTTATGAATATCTTTATTTTCGCAATAATGATGGGGTGCTTACTTGGAGATGCCGGCAGAATCGAGCTACAAAGTGTCATTCTAATATTAAGACAAAAAATGACACTATAGTAAGACCACCCACTGAACATTGTCATGATGCATGTCCACAAAAAGCAGTAGCCAACATTTCTAGAACTATAATGAAGCAAGCCATGAAGTCAACAGTTAGTGCAACCCCTCGAAACGTAATGGGGCATGTACTGTCACAGTTGAGCAATGATGTACTGGCCCATATACCTAAACAAACATCCCTTGCTAGAAATCTTCTAATGCACAGAAAAGACAAACAATTACCTAACCCAGGAACAACAAATTTTGTAATTCCAGAGAAGTACAGAGAGTTGGTTATTCATGATTCAGGAGCAGATGATCCAGACAGAATTCTAGTTTTAGGTGATCATGAGCTATTGAATGAATTGAATAAAGACACAATATATGGAGATGGCACTTTTGACAAAGTGCCAACCATGTTTTATCAATTATACACGTGACATGCCAAAGTGGGCAACTCATATCCACCATGTCTTTATGTATTATTACAAAGAAAAAACTTAGAAACATATAAAAGAATGTTGGAAATAATGAAGATACTACTCCCAAATTTAGCACCTCAAAAGATCTTAGTTGATTTTGAAAAGGCCTGCATGAATGCAGTGAGAATTGCTTTCCCAAATGCGGAGGTGAAAGGCTGTTATTTCCATCTATGTCAAAGCCTTGTCAGGAAAGTTAACAGTGTTGGACTAAAAAATGAGTTTCAAACAAACATAAATATGAGACTAAAATTGAAGTCTCTTGCAGCTTTAACCTTCGTCCCAGTTCATGATGTGAGGAGAGTTTTTACCGAGCTTGCCGCCACATTTCCAGATGTACAAAATTGTAACGAGGTGCTTACATACTTTTTTTTCAACATACATTGAGGGAGCAGCAGGCAGAAATCCACAATTCCCTATAAGAATATGGAATCATCATGATGCAGCTTGTCAACGTTCACCTAAAACAACAAACTGCTGTGAGGGATTTCACAATGCTCTTAATTCCCTATTCCACTGCAGTCATCCCAGCATTTGGTTTCTTTTTGATGGACTGCAGAGGGATCTGGCTTGCCAGAGACTAACACTGGCAAATGCACATTCAGGCCGTCTAGAAGTGAAAAGGAGAAAATATGAAGATCTGCATGTGTTGGTTGCCACTGCCGTACAGGGATATGATGGGGAGGATGACAAGTTAAAATACTTGAGGAGACTGGCTAATTTACAATAAAAAATTCATCATTAATTAATGTGAATTATTTTTATGTTCAAATTTTTGAATCAATAAAACAATAGTATAATAGGAACAATAATTGTTGTGTTAAAATTGTGTTTCTAGATTTAATTTTATTATGCAAAACTACTTGGAGGTAACTTTGTATGATAATATTAATAATAATAAAATAGAGAAAATACTATTTATTATAAAAAAAAAAGTATTGCTGCAACCATAACAAAGCATGTTGTTTCTTTCAATTATAATATATTGTGATACCGGTACATGCAATTAAATTGATAATTTTCTAGCACATACCAGTACCGGTATACAAGATTAAGACACAGTAAAAAAAATTTTAATTACAATTAATTTAGACAAGGCCAAGACATTAATTAAAATGTGAACCCTTAATAATTAAAAATATAAAACAATTGTGAATAATTATGAATTGTTTTTGTTTTTTCTTTCAAAGGAAAACATGCAACAAATTATCAAATATAAAATGCATATTAAGGACTTTGTGCTACAATTGAAATTTAGTAGACAAAAAAAAAATACTTTTTCTTTAAATAAAAGATAAAATGTAATCAAGTCGGAGGTGTGATACCTACTGTAGATTATGTCCTGGTCATTGGAAATCTTGAGGAAAATAATGCTAATAAGTTTTTTCCCCTTTATATATTGATTTTCAAGACCACAATTTTATAAAATTAGTACCTAGTAGGTAACCTACCATTTGTTAAAAACTTGATGTTCATTGGGTCCATTTTCCTGTATTTTAATTTATTTGTGTAAGAAAAATATATTCAATCTAATCCATTGTAAAGTGTGAATAAGTCCTTTGATATTGGGATTAGAAATGTCAATCAATCCTCTTGTTTAAGACCAGGAAGCTATCTTAACTCTATATGGTGGAAGTAACCTTCCATTTTTTACACTCACATCATAATTATATTATTCATAACCATAGTACCATAGATTATGTTAAAAGACTTAGTAAAAAAAACAACTAATTTAATTTAGCACTCAGCAGCACTGAGACAGTAACCAACAAATTTACAATAATAAAAACAGTAGGCTACTTAATTAACTTAATAGTAGGACTAAATACATTTCACTGAAAAACAATTTGAGTTTACTAAATGTAAATCATAGTAGTAATAGGCTAATATTATTTTTTAAATTAATATAGGGAGTATTTGATATTCGTATTATCTGCATAGACTCTAAGTATAGAGCATTTTATAAGCTACAACTTAAGGCTAAGGCCGTTATTTTAAACGATAATAATAATGAAACCCAATTAGGCTTAGTTAGGAGTAGGAAGATTATTCTTTTAAACTATAAAACTATAATTATCATTAATAAAACTAAAATAGGCGTAGTTAACTAAGACGACTATTTGGCTAATGTTGAGAGATATCATCGTGACTTCGTTAAGGATACATTTGGGTTCAGGTTAGGTTTAGGGATACATTTAGGAAATTTTTACATTATTTTTAAACATTTGATTCTTAATTTTACGGTTCACTGCAATCAAGTTGGCAGCTATGGTAAAAAAAACGCGGTGATATCTCTCAACATTTACCGATTATTTTAAATTATACCCGGTAATTTTAATATTCATTACGATGATATAGTTGTACTATATAGGCCAGGCCTACGTACAAAGTGTTAATGGAATGGATAATATAAACAAACGTTCATTGCCTACAGGCGTCATTTTGCCTATTGTGACTATAATTTAATAATTTTAATTTAAAAGTAATATTTTCCATACCGTTATCAGACTCTTGACTCGCCTTATACTCATAATAACTTATACTTACATCAGTAATATTTTTAATACCCGGTATTTAAATATCTTTTAAAGGAGAATTACTGTCAATAAAATATTAATAAAAATAAGTCATCTTTGCCACATAGAAATTTAACTTTTGCTGCAATAAATCTATTGTTACCCATATAATTACTAATATTATTGTATTTGTGTATAGTTTTAAAAATCGTAAAGTAAATGAGATGACCCAATTATTTTTTTAATAATTCGTCTTTAAAATGATTCTTTAATAATTATTTCTAATCCTAGCCACTTATTTAATAAGTTATTATCCTTATAATTGCCGACTTTTAAGCTGATAACCAACTACAACCTTTTAAACTCTTTAATGAAATTATAATTACATTGTACGATTACAATTGTGCGCAAATGTATGTGTTCGCTATAGTCAACGTTCGCAACTGTCCGTGTGCGGAATTTTCGGTGTCCGCATTTGTCGGTGTGCGCTGTTTTCTGTGTGCGCAACTGTCGGTGTGCGCAGTTTTCCTGTGCGCAGCTATGTCTTTGCGGAATTTTCTGTGCGCGTTTATCGTGTGCGCGTTTGTCATGTGCGCGTTTTTCACGGAACCGGTCGCGCCACAAGGGACCAATACATAATGACCTCCCTTGCATCCTCGGGTTGGGTGTTCTATTTACCTGGGTGACTTAGCTGAGCACTTTAAGGAAATTATTGGTCCAGATAGGCCTTACCAGTTATTGGACCAGACATGCCTTACACTTACAAGTTTTGTTGCAGACTTAGCAAACACGAAGTACCCCCTCCCCCCCAGCACTACCCCACCCCCAGTTATCATTTTAAAAAGAACATCAAACACATTTTTATTCAAATTAAATTAAACACAAAATCGGTCTTTGACTTCCGCACGTGCGTCGAGGTCAAGGTCAAGTGTAAGGCTTCCTATTGGTGAACTTTCAAGCGTTAATGATTGTTTAAAGAATCGTGAAGAAAAATGTTTGAGCTTTCCAGGTCCACATCGCCGCGTCATGCTTCACATGCAAAGGAAGGGCTAACCGACAGGAAACTGTTCCACTAAAACAACTAATCTCAAACATACTAATCTCTAATATCTAACATATTAATTTCTAATATCTAACATATTAATCTCTAACACACACAAATATTGATTAAATTTTACCGTTCATCTCTTAAAAACAGTTCATCTCTATCGATGCTGGCATTACTTCACTCTTTTGTTCAATTAAGTTACAACTATTTATTTCAATACATTTTTTATGGATAAAAATATGGACCACTATTTATGCGTTTAATATTCAGGTTTTAACAAATTGGTTGTACTGGCGTAGGTGTAGGCGTAGGTGTAGGCATGGGTGTAGGCGTAGGAAAGGGGGTGTGGAGGGGGCGGTCCGCACCAGATCTCACTTTGACAAATTAGTTCATATTTGTAGAGGCAGCATGTTCTCTTATGCAGAGTTTTAAAATTAATTATTGCCTAATGACGCCATGTAATTTTATCGTGAACAATCTGATGATGAGACCTCACAGCCTGAACAGGGAGTCCACCTATATCCCCACCATCTCCGCCCCTGAAACCACCACGCCTGATGGTTCCCTAGGAGGGTGCCATTGACCTAAATTCCTGCAGTATTCGCCGCTGGTTGACACGCTCTGATGAAATCAACTAGCCGGTCCAGTGAGTCCAGCCAACAGCGAAGGGGGGGACAACGGCCGCCGAACAAAGAGTATTTTTTAATGAATCCAAGAGTTACACAAGGGGAAATCACTGCTGTGTTTCTAGGACAACCCAGGGAAGCCGATGATTCTCACACTCTCTATCACTGTCGATAGGAGACTTTAATATGTGTACCCAACCGTAAATCAGGGCAGAAACTAGATTTCTATTTTTATACATAGCAGACGGATAATAAGTATATTTTGGATTTTAGGGTGTTTGTGTTATGTGTGGAAACCATGTCGTGTATGATTCTTAAATGTTTGGGAATCACTGAGAGCGGTCGTGGGTCGATAATGCTACAACTGGAAAGCTGGAATGAAGTTAACAAAATAGAACTCAACAAATTTAACGGACTTATTAACGTCTACAAACTGCTAAAAAATATAAACGTCCAATCGGAGCTTTATCCTAAAACCACCAGAAGTCACGTGTTCACAGCCAGAAGTCACGTGTTCACAGCCAGAAGTCACGTGTTCACAGCCAGAAGTCACGTGTTCACAGCCGGAAGTCACGTGTTCACAGCCAGAAGTCACACGTTGACAGCCAGAAGTCACGTGTTCACAGCCAGAAGTCACACGTTGACAGCCAGAAGTCACGTGTTCACAGCCAGAAGTCACGTGTTCACAGCCAGAAGTCACGTGTTCACAGCCAGAAGTCACACGTTGACAGCCAGAAGTCACACGTTCACAGCCAGAAGTCACACGTTCACAGCCAGAAGTCACACGTTCACAGCCAGAAGTCACACGTTCACAGCCAGAAGTCACACGTTCACAGCCAGAAGTCACACGATCAGAGACCTCTTGCCCACTTGCAAAAATTGAAATTAAATTAACACCGTTTGACAAGATGAATTTAACAATTAACACCTTCATCAATGACACCGATTGACTGAACGGACTGATTGACTGACAGGGCGGATTGACTGACCGGATCGATTAACTGACTTGACCGATTGACTGACCGGACTGATTGACTGACCGGGCGGATTGACTGACCGGATCGATTAACTGACTTGACCGATTGACTGACCGGACTGATTGACTGACAGGGCGGATTGACTGACCGGACCGATTAACTGACTGGACCGATTGACTGACCGGACCGATTAACTGACCGGACCGATTGACTGACCGGACTGTGACCACAATTTGAGTGTTTACTGACTCCTGACTGAGAGCCTTCTGGATGTTCATTTGAGAATCAGTGTAAGGATTATTCACGAAAAACTGACCGTTGGTCAGCAAAACAAAGCAAATCAAATGGAATAAAGAAACTGTTAGTGTTAGTTTTTATATAAAATGTATTACCGAGCTATTGGCAGACTTTCCAGTGACTCAAAGCTGAGTTGTTTACAAACATGGCCTATTGCTGAGTTGTTTACAAACATGGCCTATTGCTGAGTTGTTTGCAAACATGTTCCATTGCTGAGTTGTTTACAAACATGGCCCATTGCTGAGTTGTTTACAAACATGGCCTATTGCTGAGTTGTTTGCAAACATGTTCCATTGCTGAGTTGTTTACAAACATGGCCTATTGCTGAGTTGTTTACAAACATGGCCCATTGCTGAGTTGTTTGCAAACATGTTCCATTGCTGAGTTGTTTGCAAACATGGCCTATTGCTGAGTTGTTTGCAAACATGGCTCATTACTGAGTTGTTTACAAACATGGCCCATTGCTGAGTTGTTTGCAAACATGGCTCATAGCTGAGCTGTTTGCCAACATGGCTCATAGCTGAGCTGTTTGCAAACATGGCCCATGGCTGAGCTGTTTGCAAACATGGCCCATAGCTGAGCTGTTTGAAAACATGGCCCATTGCTGAGTTGTTTGTAAACATGGCTCATTACTGAATTGTTTACAGACATAGCCCATTGCTGAGTTGTTTACAAACATGGCCCATTGCCCGCTGCACCAAATGGAGGTTTGAAATACAAATGTAGTTAGGAACTCTTCAGTCTGCAAGTTATAATGTACGTACGTAAATAAAGCAATAGCGATCATCTAACAATAAACTGCACGGCTTCATGGTTATACAGCTACACGACTTCTTGACTACATGGCTACACAGCTTCATGGCTACACTGCTTCATGGCTACATGGTTACACGGCTTCATGGTTACACGGCTTCATGGCTACATGGTTACACGGCTTCATGGCTTCATGGTTACACGGCTACATGTCTACACGGCTTCATGGCTACACGGCTTCATGGCTACATGATTACACGGTTTCATGACTACACGGCTTCACGGCTATACGGCTTTACTGCCCTTCCTCAATTATCTACATAATTATCACATCAGGATCATCAAACCAATTCATGATGACTGATGACCACATCACATTAGGATGATCAACCACATCATGATGACCACACCACATCGAGCCTTTGGGGATGAAGCGTGATTTTCAAATAAACTTTATTATCATTATTATCATCAAATTAACAAGTTATAGCCCCCCCCCCAATTGTTATTTGTAATGACCATTAGCACACCACGTGGTGTCCAAATATTCCCACTCCTGTCAGGGGATAACTATTGACAATATTATTCTACCCGCTCCACACACACCAACACACACAAGAGACTAGTTTAACCTACATTCTACATCCTTAAAATTGCGGCCATTTACTTTTAGAATCATTCTAATGAAATAAATAACCTACGCTTTATTGCTTAAAGGATGTAGGGTGGCGGGGGAGGTGAAGGGTGTAGGGCCTGGGGCGTGTTCTCACATGAAGAGCTCGCGCCCTCTACCTACCCCGCCCGCCCCCCCCCCCCCCTCGGAACCACTTTTCATCTCAGCAAACCATGAAACAGAGATGGAAGAGATACGTTTGTGATGAGGGTCCAATCAAACACCTTCTCACGTTTCGCCAACCTCCCCCTCCTCCCTCCTCAGGCCGGGAACCCCAGCGCGTGGTCAAGCGAAGATACAATGACCGCTATCTGACCGGATGTGGGGCACCAGATGATGGAGGGCTTTGTTCGTTGCGGGTGGTCAGATGTCTGACGGGCGTGACCATAATAGTATAAGACTTGAACAAATCTGCTTAGATCGTGAGAACCTACCGGCCACTTTCCTGGTCACGTCGTGGTCTATTGAGTTTCATTGTGGAGAACATCATGGGGTGTGAAAACTAGGCTCGTGAGGAAAGGGGGGGGGGCAGACCTATGAGTCTCATGATCCTCCAATTGGGGGGGGGGGGGAAGAGACCTATGAGTCCCATGATCCTCCAATGGGGGGGGGGCAGACCTATGAGTCCCATGATCCAATTTGGGGGGGGGGGGAACCTATGAGTCTCATGATCCAATTTTTTTTTTTGGGGGGGAAGACCTATGAGTCTCATGATCCAATTGGGGGGGGGGGAGACCTATGATTCTCGTGATCCAATGTGGGGGGGGGGGCCTATGAGTCTCATGATCCAATTGGGGGGGGGGGGACCTATGAGTCTCATGATCCAATTGGGGGGACCTATGAGTCTCATGATCCAATTGGGGGGGGGGGGAGACCTTTGAGTCTCATGATCCAAATGGGGGGGGGGGGGGGTGAAAAGACCTATGAGGTGTCAATGCATTTGATAAACTTAACAACAAAAACATGTAAGAAGGAATCAAATAAAAAAAACAACCAAAGGACGTGTCGGCAAGAAGCCTTCTTCGGCGAACAAGCAACAACAAAAACCAAAATTACAACAAACGCTAGATCAGTTTGGCTGTCCTTTAAAACCCAGATCTCTGCCGACAGCTCAGTCCGTGACGTCATCCACTCCCAAGATGGTATCTACACACCTGTTTACTCTTACGATTTGGGCGTACAAAGTACGATTTTGAGATGTATAAATTATATATGCTGTATATTTATTTTGACTATTAAGATAATGTATTGAACGATTTTGTGATGATATTGTACGATTTTAAGATTTTGAGGGTAAACAGGTCTGTATCTACTTCTGGGTCATGTCCTAAATGTTTTCCTCTATTTGATGTACCGATTTGTACCGCCATTTCTTATTTCATAATCGGGCAGGTTAGCCAACCATGACGTCACAGCTCAAAACAAATTAAAGGAAATTATTCACCTGGTAGTATTGAACGTGAGGTCACGTGCTCACACCCCCCACCCCACCCCCCAGTATTATCCTATCACTTGAATGTTGTAGTGTACAGGGTGAGCATTTCGTTACACTGAATATAATGGCGGGGATATTTTGTGTTCGGCCTACTACACGGGTCATGGATGGGTTAGATAAGTTGGTTGGTAGATAGATAGTCCATCCTACCAGGTAAGACCCACCAGGTAAGACCCACCAGGTAAGACCCACCGAACAGCACCAACACACCCCAAGCCTGACATAATCACTGCTCCCCAGACGATGTACTTTTATCTCCTCCTGACAACACCTCCATGTACTTCAGAGATTACCGGACATGTTTGTGTGTCGTCATCAAGAGGATGTGTCAGGCTCTTGTGTAGATCAGTGGTTCTCAGCTCGGTTATTCCATCAAGTTGTTTGGTTATTGTGAGTTTCTGTACACATTATATTATAATAAATTTGTACAGAGACAAATGATTGTTTGAAGAATTGAAGAAAATGAGACAATGACAGTATGAGATGATTGTGTAAGTAAAAGAACACTATGTATCAGTGATTGCAGGAAAAAAGCCAAAAGGAAAAAGACACGGGGAAACAAGCACAAAATATGTTACATATAAACTCTTAACTTTAAGTGTTTATGAAATTATATTTTCAAGTAGGTACATATATATGTTTATTCACTGAAAAACAGTAAAAAGAAAATAGCAGTAGCTTATTCGGATCGTGTTTCGATTATCGTTTGGGATTAAATATGTGTTTGTTTTAGATTATATATATAATTAGATTCAGACATTGAATATGATTTATTATTACTTAGTTATACATCCGTATGCGTGTTATTTGTATTATGTACACATATTACAATCGCACATTTACTTCTACGCTTAATTCAAAACTGTTAGGAATGACGTCAATAAACACGAATATTACAGACTGAATAACAATAAATGGCATTAAGTGATTGGGTCAGAGATTAAGCTCTCATCCAAAAGGATTGTCGTCTGATTCTCACGTCTGATCTCACCGACAAATCTGACGAAGTAAAGGAATCAAAGGAAAGCAAAGGTATTGCTTTATGGTTTACTGATAACTCTGTCCAGACAAAACATCTATGGCCTCAATTTGGTCAATGATGCTTTGGACAGCAAGATAAAAAATTATTTTGTTCCCTAATCTTGTCATGGTGCTCCCCTTGCTGTTGTATAATCACATACCTGTAATCACACTAAAACTCATTATGGTCACCAAGGGAGTGTGATCGGACCGTAAGATTTACACATTCATTTGTTCCCCATTGTTATTAAGATTTACTTATAATATCTGGTGGCTGATTTTTCCCGTGACTTTTTTCCGCCCACCGTCTGAGTGACGTCAGGCCACCGACTTTATGTGATACGTTGTAGCACTAACATGCGTGACATAACCTTGAACTGGATAATGTATGCATAATTTAAGATCGGACAAAGTAACATGGACATCACTTAAACATGGCGTAATGAGTCATACAGAGCTTAGTGTCTGCCACTTACGTCACAAGATCATTAGGGGCTAGAACTCTAATCGCTTAGCTGGTTTATGTCCCTTATTATAATCATGTCGGCTTGTTGCCCACTGATGCTGTTGTATTAGGGCATTTCTATAGGCAGTGCCGTTGTAGTCGTATCAGGGCACACTAAGGGCGCCGACCTGGTACGTTTGTCTAATTGACCAAGATGTGCTCTCCATCACAGAATGATCTCTTCACTTCCCTGAGACGTATGGGTTGGTGAGACTTATGTATGAGTTGGTTAGACTTATGTAAGTCAGTGTGATGTATAACATTAGAAAAACACCATGCTACCAACTACAACACCATATTGTGTAGCTTAACTTTTTTACAACCATTATTACTAGGATATTTCAATGGAATGATGAAACCCTTCATAAACAAACTAAAGGGTGAGTACAAAGAAATGGACCATGTATATAGGTCAGTAAGCGTCATCCAGCTACCGCAGTAACAGTAGTTACTCAAGTGGGTTACTGTTTGCACCACGACCGCTAGACGTCACATGACTAGATGTCACATGACTAGATGTCACATTAGCTTAATAGTAGAAATAAATTAATGAAAACTGTAGGTTCATATTTCGCGTCATCTCTGTGTGCAAGCTGAGACAATACTGGACAGACTCAAGCCGAGAACAAGCGGCGCCTAGGGCGCAGCCGGAGTATGGTGCCCCTTGATATAAAGAAACAAATTCCAGTAAAAAGACGATTCTGGGCACCCCTTGTCAGTAGCGTAGCTAGTGGGTGCGGGGGTAGCGGAACGCATCCCGGTGCCAGCATCTCAGGGGTGACACCAAACTGAAAAATTGTATATTTACAGTGTACACACTGCCTAGCCCAACCAAATTTCAACCCAAGAGTCCACTATCAGCAAGTGAAGAAGAATTATCGGTGTCCATTCAAAAATTAACCTCTTTCTGTGATGAGTTATCAGAAGATGAACTTTTAAAAGAAATACCAAGGCTTAGAAGACATCTAAAGACAGGTGATGTTGAATGTCACAAAGTCAAGGACTGGTCAGTATTCATAGTTCAATTGGACTTCCTAGAATCTCTTCCAATACTCTCGCTAAGCCTTCAATTGTTTCTTTTTCTGCGTGTCCGTGGCGTCATGTGAGCGGGACTTTTCAAAACTAAAGCTTATCAAGAACTATTTCCAAATCACCATTGCACAGTCAAGGCTTTCTGATCTGGCTCTACTATCATTTGAAAATGATAAGGTGAAGGATATTGATTGTGATCAAATGATTGACAGCTTAGAAGACCAGGAAATGAAAATTTTAAATAGATTAAATTTAATATAAAAAATAACGATGACTTAACTTTGTTACAGTTCTTAAATACACTGACCTCCTGACCTCCTGACCTTCAATTCTTTTGGTTTTGTTCTTGTCATTGTTATACTGTGGACTTATTTTAACAAGAATAGATCCATCTTGGAAGTAGGAGGGAGGGGTTTATCGCACTGGTTGACACCAACCCTAGCTACGCCACGGCCCCTTGTCTTTCTAAAGTGTATGGTATTTTATTGTTTAATTCCCTCGGTCCTATCTAAAGACGATTTCGCGCCCCTCACGTTGGTGCTCGGGGCCACTGCCCCCCTCGCCCTATTCTCATGGCTCTGCCCGAGGGCGTCGTGGCACCCATATCGACGCAGCATATATTCAGGGAACCACTGGGCTCGGCAAACTTTTGGCGTTGAAAACACGTGACACATTTTTAAAAAATACATTTCCGTGACGTCACAACTATCCTTTATGTTTTTGGTGTGTGTGTTTTCATTTTGATTTTGTTTTGTTTGTTTGTTTGTTTTGTTGTTGATTTTTTTTGTGGTGGGGGAGGGGGGACTTATTGTAACATGCGCGGGGGGGGGGGGTGTGTGAAAAGTAAGCATGCAACGGTCGAAAGGGGGGAAGGGGAATATTTTTCTTTTTTTGCGTACGTAATATATGGATGGCCCCTGAGGCCAGAAATGATGCAATACAACAGACATTTGTCTTACCGGGGGTTGCCTAGATTTCGATGCTTGGTTTCGTTGTCAATGTTTGCTTTTCTATGTGATCAAATATGAAGCCTAGTTCGCACTACCGGAGTGGGCTGGCTAAATCCCACCAATTACTTTTCCATATCCAACCCTCATCATTAAAATATATAAATATCAGGTTTGGAATTTTAGAAAAAGAGAAGAAAAAAACCACTTTAAACACGCATAACTGATGTCACAGCGAGTCTCAGATGTTTGGTAACATTTAATTCGTGACAAGGAAATACAAAAAAAGAAAACTGTCAAGTCAACCTTATCAGGTTCCTACAATTATTCACACGTAATATATATTATAAATCGGCTTTATCATTGGTTCTACTATGGAAAAGTTTGGGTTTCTATGCAGTGGCGTAGGAAGGATGATTGGGGGAGGGGGGATCCATTACGGACGGCACTTGTTTTTATATTGAGTGGCAGTAATGTCGGGCACCTGCAGATTTTAGAACCACTGCTAAACACAATGATCATACTGTCATACCATAGAAGGACAAATTTGTTCGGGATTTCCCCATTCAAGAATTTGTTCATCTGACCGGTGGTGACAGACGTGCGATGTGCCTGGCATGTTCTCAAAGTGTTTCATTACCGTCCACCTGTCAGGTAACACAAGGGACTCCAGTCAGAGAAGACTCTGGGACTGTCTGTGTCTGGGACTGTCTGTGTCTGGGACTGACATGGGCCGTTATGTCTAAGACATTGATGTCAGACCACACAAAGAGCACTACGGAGGTTTTAAGATGCAACCCCACTCTCTCTCCCCCCCCCCCCCCCCCCATATTTAAAAAAAAATATTTTTTAAAGTCTGGCGTAGAGCCACATTGACGTATTTGAATAGATTCACAGATAGGAAAGGGAAGTAATGTTAACGAAATTGAAGATGTTTTCGGGAAGTCCCACAGTTTAGGAAATTCTTAATGGTCAACTTTCGTGTACAACAAAGACGTGGTGAAATATGTGCAGATTGGAATAGCGGGGGAATTTATGGACGGTCGGAAAAGACATTAACTACAGGATTAACGATAAATGGTGACCCACGTGACACACTTGACACACGTGACACGCTTATGTCTAGCTCTACCCACCCCCACCCCGATTGAAATTTAAAAAAAAAAGTAATTCATAAAATTTCGAAGAAATGATAAATCAAATGGAAGAATTCTAAATAAATGTTAATTTAATAATACTTGAGGACGTATTAAGCCGTCTGTTGTGTGGGTCAATTGAGTTTAGGACAACAAATTGGGTGGGTCAATTGAGTTTAGGACAACTCATTGTGATGGTCAGTTATGTTTAGGACAACTCATTGGGTGGGTCAATTGGGTTTGGGACAACAAATGGGTGGGTCAATTGAGTTTAGGACAACTCATTGTGAGGGTCAGTTATGTTTAGGACAACTCATTGGGTGGGTCAATTGGGTTTAGGACAAGTCATAAGTTTTTGTATTTCCTGTTTACATTGAGCCATTAAGTTATGTGTTACAGTTATAGACTGCTCCCTCCCCACACCCACCCACCCACACCCACCCACACACACCCACACACACACACACACACCAATCCCTTTTCAAAATATCCCACGGACGTACATCCTCAACATGAACCATGTTAACAAGCCGTAATAAAATATATTTTTTTTTGTGCGTGACGTCACTGTGTCCTTAAAGCAAGTTATTGAAATACGTCATGTTATGTCTTACAAATAGTCCAGCTGACAATAGATGACATGTTCACATCAAAGCTTACAATAGATGACATGTTCACATCAAAGCTTACAATAAATGACATGTTCACATCAAAGCTTACAATAGATGACATGTTCACATCAAAGCTTACAATAAATGACATGTTCACATCAAAGCTTACAATAGATGACATGTTCACATCAAAGCTTACAATAGATGACATGTTCACATCAAAGCTTACAATAGATGACATGTTCACATCAAAGCTTACAATAGATGATATGTTCACATCAAAGCTGACAATAGATGACATGTTCACATCAAAGCTGACAATAGATGACATGTTCACATCAAAGCTTACAATAGATGACATTTTCACATCAACGCTGACAATAGATGACATGTTACAATAGATGACATGTTTACATCAAAACTTACAATAGATACGGTGTTCAATCCAAAGAGTATTTTGACAACAAGAAAAAAAATTATTAAAATTTAAAAAAAAAAAATATTTAAAAATGGACCAATGTTGAAAGGTTGATGGGTTGAAAGGTTGGAAGTTGAAAGGTTGAAAGAAATTGTGAGTAAAAAGCAACACCGTATGAAGGAGGAATCGTTTTCTTTATTCAATATTTCTTGGTATCAACCTTTGCAGCTACAATTATGCACTACATTGTCACAAACACTGGGACTTATTTCCAAACATTGTTTCTAATAACAATTCTTACCTGTGGGATAAAACAATTGATTCTTGCAGCCCGAGGTCCTACCCGCAGCTATCTGAACAGGTTGCACCCACTGTGGCCAGGCGCCGGAGACGATCGAGCACTTTCTAGCCGACTGCTCAACGCTGGCGACTGGCGTGACTGGAGTCCTCCCAGCCAACCATGTCGAGAGTCGTATCTACGGGACTGCCCACCAGATGAGGCAGGCCTGTACCTTACTTGCCGGGGCCATTAAAGAGCAATAGGTCGGCCCTTTGCAGTGAATGTAATATTTCAGCCCGAGGTCGTCCACGACCTACTAGAACTGTATTCTAGTGGATGATGGGTCGTCATGGGTCGTCAGTGTTAAGGAGAATGTGAACACGCTTTAGGTATTATAGGCATTTAGGTAATATAGGCTAACCATGAACACGCGGTAAGTGTAGCAAGTAAAAAAAAAAAGGCATACAAGACAACAACAACAAAACAAAAAAATGAATGAGTCGACTATAAGCCTTCTTCAGCCTTCAACAAGTGATGTTAAATTAATTGGAAAAAATATATAGTAAATTGAACTTAGCAAATAAAGGTCGGCTATATAGCGTATCACGCTTCGGAGAGGGGTCTCCGAGCGTGTGACAGTTTGTGACATAGGGGAGGGGAGAGAGATCTTGTGTGACGTCACATATTTTATATTTTTACCATTCACGTAAAGCCTGAAATTTACAGTAATGTTAGATTGTCCATTGTGACAGGTGCATTATGTCTATTGTGACAGGTGCATTATGTCTATTGTGACAGGTGCATTATGTCTATTGTGACAGGTGCATTATGTCTATTGTGACAGGTGCATTATGTCTATTGTGACAGGTGCATTCTGACAGAAGATTGAAATTTTATAAATGTAATAGTTTCATAGAAAGTGGATTTGGCAATAATTTTAATTGGTTCTTAATTGTTTTTTTAAAGTTTTAAGTTCGAAAATGTGTCATGAGATTTGTGACAGATTGTAACCGGAGGGGGGGGGGGATAGCACAACGTACTTTATGTACGACCCTTACAGTAGAATGAGTTTGTTTGTGTCTTTGTCCGAGAACAAACTGACCACTGAGACAACTGACCACGGAGACAACTGACCACTGAGACAACTGACAACCGAGACAATTGACCAAGGAGACAACTGACAACTGAGACGACTGACCACTGAGACAACTGACGACTGAGACGACTGACCACTGAGACAACTGACCACTAAGACAACTGACCACTGAGACAACTGACCACGGAGACAACTGACCACGGAGACAACTGACCACGGAGACAACTGACCACGGAGACAACTGACCACGGAGACAACTGACAACTGACCACTGAGACAACTGACCACTGAGACAACTGACCACTGAGACAACTGACCACTGAGATAACTGACCACCGAGACAACTGACCACTGAGACAACTGATATTATTTTCTTTCAAAAAATGAAAGTATATTTTTGTTTTTCCTTTGCGGAAAGTAAAGTGGGTATGTATTTTTATGAGATTAATAACTTTTTATTTTAAAAAAAGACACGTCGAGTCCGTTATAGACACTCAAGTCCGTTATAGACGTGAAAAACAGTTACAAGATTCTTCTTTAGATAAAATAATTTAAACAAACAAGGCAAAAGTTTGTTTACATTTTTGATGACGACATCAATATATCAAATTCCGTTAATATGAAATTTATTTATATTATATATAGAGTTTTTGTTATCAATTTAAGATTATGTTTTCAAAATTTTTAGAAGAAAAAAAAAGTATTTCAAGGGCCCGAAATGGGGAAGGGTAGGACCGACATTAAGGGGGGAAGGGTAGGGTAGGGTATGACCAACATTGAACAATTTCGAAACAAAAGACATCCAAAGTATTTCTCGAGCGTAGAAATCGTCCCTCAAATAACTTCTTTCGTGACAGTAATGATAGAATTAGTAATAATTTAGATTTGGTAATGTAAGGTCATGTTTAGAGGGGGACAAAAAATGTAGTTTAGGGCCTTGAAAGGGTGTAGGGTAGACGTATAATATATAGCAGATAAATAATTCTCCATACTTAATGATGTCAGAAACGTAAATTATATCATTACATAGATAATTCTTTTTAAAAGTTGGGAATTGTGATGAGCTTTTGCAGTAGCAGGTGGAAATTATCGCATAGGACCTATCGTTATTATCACGATAACATGGGGTCATATATTCTAGTTTATAATATTGCTTCTAAGATTATACTTCGCTACTCTTAAAACATGATGTCCTCATTAATGAAATCTTAAATCAATAATTTCAAAAAATCCCTAGGCCATAATAATACCACAAGAAATGTTTATATGACGCTTCCTTTTTTCATGAAGTTAACTATCCACACCGGGAGTCTGGGAGTCTGGGAGTCTGGGACCGACCATCAAACTAAATCTGACCCTCTCTTTCAGGATGACCGGGAGTCTGGGACCGACCATCAAACTAAATCTGACCCTCTCTTTCAGGATGACTGGGAGTCTGGGACCGACCATCAAACTAAATCTGACCCTCTCTTTCAGGATGACTGGGAGTCTGGGACCGACCATCAAACTAAATCTGACCCTTTCTTTCATGATGACTGGGAGTCTGGGACCGACCATCAAACTAAATCTGACCCTCTCTTTCAGGATGACTGGGAGTCTGGGACCGACCATCAAACTAAATCTGACCCTTTCTTTCATGATGACTGGGAGTCTGGGACCGACCATCAAACTAAATCTGACCCTCTCTTTCAGGATGACCGGGAGTCTGGGACCGACCATCAAACTAAATCTGACCCTCTCTTTCAGGATGACCGGGAGTCTGGGACCGACCATCAAACTAAATCTGACCCTCTCTTTCAGGATGACCGGGAGTCTGGGACCGACCATCAAACTAAATCTGACCCTCTCTTTCAGGATGACTGGGAGTCTGAAACAGACCATCAAACTAAATCTCACCCTTTCTTTCAGGATGACTGGGAGTCTGGGACCGACCATCAAACTAAATCTGACCCTCTCTTTCAGGATGACCGGGAGTCTGGGACCGACCATCAAACTAAATCTGACCCTCTCTTTCAGGATGACCGGGAGTCTGGGACCGACCATCAAACTAAATCTGACCCTCTCTTTCAGGATGACCGGGAGTCTGGGACCAACCACCAAACTAAATCTGACCCTCTCTTTCAGGATGACCGGGAGTCTGGGACCGACCATCAAACTAAATCTGACCCTCTCTTTCAGGATGACTGGGAGTCTGGGAGTCTGGGACCGACCATCAAACTAAATCTGACCCTCTCTTTCAGTATGACCGGGAGTCTGGGACCGACCATCAAACTAAATCTGACCCTCTCTTTCAGGATGACTGGGAGTCTGGGACCGACCATCAAACTAAATCTGACCCTCTCTTTCAGGATGACCGGGAGTCTGGGACCGACCATCAAACTAAATCTGACCCTCTCTTTCAGGATGACCGGGAGTCTGGGACCGACCATCAAACTAAATCTGACCCTCTCTTTCAGGATGACCGGGAGGCTGGGACCGACCATCAAACTAAATCTGACACTCTCTTTCAGGATGACCGGGAGTCTGGGACCGACCATCAAACTAAATCTGACCCTCTCTTTCAGGATGACTGGGAGTCTGGGACCGACCATCAAACTAAATCTGACCCTCTCTTTCAGGATGACTGGGAGTCTGGGACCGACCATGATGATCCAAAGAAGACAGCCCAGAAGAAATGTGTTCCATCAACTAAGACAGTGGTTCTAATGGGGGAACCATTCTTGGAAAAATGAAATACGGGGAACCATTCTTGGAAACGATGAAATACGGGGAACCATTCTTGGAAACGATGAAATACGGGGAACCATTCTTGGAAACGATGAAATACGGGGAACCATTCTTGGAAACGATGAAATACGGGGAATCATTCTTGGAAACGATGAAATACGGGGAACCTTTCTTGGAAACGATGAAATACGGAGGAACCTTTCTTGGAAAAGATGCTAGCAAGGCGGCTGAGAGTGATATACGGAAACATATGGTTCACAAACTAAATAAACAGCTTGGTAGGCATTAAGACTAGATGAAATAAGACATTGCTCCAGCAAATTGTAGACATATTTAAAATAAAAGCTAACCTACAATAAATGTTTTTCGTTAAATAGATTTGATCATGTACTAAATAAATGTACAGTATAGAAATATAGATAAATTTATAAATTTATATAATATAAATGAGGGCAAGCTGCTGAATGGAAAACATAGTTACTCTGTTTAAAAAAATTAAAATTTTAAATTTAAAAAAAAAAAAACGAAAAAGAAAAAAAATTCATTTCGAAATAAAAAAATAAACCAGCAAATGAAACTGTCAACTATAAAATCAAACACACGACATGATTAAATTATAAATATATTTGTTAAAATAAATAAAAAATAATAAATATTAATCTTTAACATCACCTTAAAGAATAAAAGATGACAGAAGAGTATGCACCAGATAAATACAGCGAAAAATATGTCACATGACTAATAAAGTACTGCACGAAGAGGCTGAGTTTTTTCTGTTCACTTGATAGGTCATTAGGTGAACTCAGAATCGACCCCCGATGGTACTCAGGTCAAGGTCATCCAAGACGACAGTGAGGGCTGTGTCTGCGTACCAACTGGTGAGCTCTTGGGTCAGGTAGACCTGGATGTTAGGCTGATATCGGGGATCCTCAAACCAGGGCAGGTCGGTGGAGCCTGAAGTGGAGAAAATAAATGGCATCTGTTGGGTTTTATTTAGACATTACTTTAGGGTGATGACGTCATCAATATCTGCGGTTTTTGTGTACATTCAATTTAGAACTCTAGAAATCAGGTTTTTGTTTGTTTAAAGAAATTAAACTAACAATGATTTAAAGGTTGTTCTTATCAGGAAAATAGAATACTAAGAACAAAGAGGACTCACCTGAGAGGAAATAAATTGTTGGAATCTTGACAGACGAGAATGAGAGAATCTAGGTTGTACACCGACAAGCAGGACTAGGAGCAGCTACAGGTCTAACGTAGTCGGCAGACTGGACGTTGGTACATGTCTAGTCTACATGCAAGTAGATAGACCGGAAGTTGGTAGAGGTCTACTCTACTACATGTAAGTAAATAGACCGGAAGTTGGTTGAGATCTACTCTACATGCAAGTAGATAGACCGGAAGTTGGTAGTCTACTTTACATGCAAGTAGGCAGTAGGTAGACCGGAAGTTGGTAGATAGACCTAGGGTCGTATTCAAGAAAAATTCTACTCTACTCCACATATGAGAAGTCGAATGACAATGTTTCTATTCGATATCCATTAGGACTATAGAGTGAAGATCTCCATATTCTAACATAGTTTACATGTAGATGTAACAAGCAGAATATGATCGCTAGATTCATAACATAATATGATCGCTAGATTGTTAACAGAATATGATCGCTAGATTGATAACAGAATATGATCGCTAGATTCATAACAGAATATGATCGCTAGATTCATAACAGAATATGATCGCTAGATTCATAACAGAATATGATCGCTAGATTCATAACAGAATATGATCGCTAGATTCATGTCATGTGTAGCAATTAACAAACACGACATTTCGCAAACGTCACGTAAGTTACAAGTTTGTGTTTGGTATAATTGATCGGATATAAGGGGAGCCGGGTGCTGAATCAAAAGTCAAGGTTTGTCTCTTATCAACAATGAATGAACAAATTAAAATAATATTAACGTACATTAAAGAAAGTACACCTATACCTCGCTATACGGCCGCTCTTTATACGGCATTTCGCTATTACGGCCTTTTTAAATTATGGCACATTTTCGGTTTACGGCCCACGATGTTTCATTATACGGCCAATAGATATCCTCTCTTTAGTTTCAGCTTCTCCCCTTAGGTGGCTCTGCTTTAGTAGTCTGCCTTATTTCCTGTGCTATCCCACCTTATTCATATCCTGTGACTCAGTAAGTTGACGTGTTTGTTCCTGTTACTTTTCTGGTTGGGTTTTGTTTCTGTTTTGTTTGTTTGGATTAATTGGTGAATTGTTAGCATATTTGGTACGTATGAATCAGATTGACTGTATTTTCGTTATTTATGTAATTAATTCATGAAGTCTTTCAAATATATTCGTTACTTTTTTTAGCAAAAAATGTCACTGAAACGTTCGTTGAAGTTAGATATTGGTACTGATAAAAAGAGAAACCGAAAGACTATCACCAAATTAGAAGTTTTACATCGCATTGAAGCTGGTGAAAAAATAATGAACATTTGCAATGCATTGGGACTGGCGAAGTCCACAGTTCAATGTATTCGGGATATATGTTTATTTTATAAATTTCTGTTTACTATTACAATTTTTTGTACTTTTATTTTTATAGGAAATGAAAATAAGAAAATGATTTATGAACTAACGACTATATTATTTTATAAATTTTTTTTAACAGATCCAATTAAATTTGGATGGGTTTATATCAAAATTATTGATTCATTATATAACGGCTTTTCGCTTTACGGCAAACTTTTCCGGAACGTATCTAGGCCGTAAAGCGACGTATGGGTGTATTTGGTTGTAAATGTGCGTGTGTGTGTCCCGAAAGGGGGGGGGGGGGGAATCAAGATCAGAAACTTAAAAAAAAACTATTTGTGGCATGTATATTAAAATATGATTATCTTTTAAATTTTATCTCTGAAAGAACCTTTGCTTTTTTTTTCCAAAAAAAACAAACAAACACGTTTATTGTATATGTAACATAGAGATTGCCTGTTTTGAGCCAGTATGTTTAGAAAGATCAATACTGGTTAAAGGTTACATTTAAATTTCAAAGACAAGAAAATTCCAAAAGACTATCATATACCCCATGTCGTTATTGCAAACATCTTACAGTTTTCTACACAACAAATCCACTTCCGGCTTCGAAACTGTATGGAACAGTGAGTGGCCTGTTTTTTGGTGTGTGTGTTCTTGTTGGTTTTTTGTATGTTATTTTTGTGTGTAAGTGTTAATGCACATAACATTTCCCTGAGTTATTACATCATGTTCACATTATCTTTCCCTGTTGTTAGTGCACAATGTTCTCATTATCTTTCCCTGTTGTTAGTGCACAATGTTCTCATTATCTTTCCCTGGTGTTAGTGCACATTGTTCACATTATCTTTCCTTGTACTTAGTGCACAATGTTCACATTATCTTTCCTTGTTGTTAGTGCACAATGTTCACATTATCTTTCCCTGTTTTTAGTGCACAATGTTCACAAAACGTTTCATGAAAATAAAAATAGATTTCATGAACAAAAATCGTATCAACATTTGACAGAGCGCAAAAATAGATGTGAAGCATGTGGCTGTTAGCTTTGTTCACTCGACCAGAGAAGTAGGTCAATGTGCTGAGTGAGTTCATGCGAATGTTCATTTGATCCAATTCATTATCATTGTATATTGCTAATTGCTATGGATATCGTTCTCTTGTCGTCCGGTGAGTATATAACATATTAATGATTTCTGATTTCTGTTTGGTGTGCAGCCGTACGGGACAAATGCCCATGGCTGCCGGAACAACTGCCCATGGCTGCCGGGACAACTGCCCATGGCTGCTGGTCCCACCCAAAGTAAACTGGATTAGAGAAATCTTGGAGTGGTCCTCGAAATGGGTAGAATAAGGGTCCAGTGAATGAATGGAAGTAACGCAGGCCTGGGATGTGTGTAGGTAATACCGTTTTTACTTTATTTTAGCATTGAGAAGTTTGGAAGTTACACTAGATAGGGAAAGCGAATGAACTCGTGTGGGATCTTTAATTCAATATTCATTACAAGGCCAACTTGTGCTTTGGGGGGGGGGGGGTATGTTCCCTTTCCCTTGGAAGTTCTGGTGAAGTTGGTAAAAGGCCGTGGAAAGTAAAACATTCGTGGTAGCCTTGAATTTTTAAGCACCTCTTCCCCAAAATACATATATCCGAAGATGGCGTTGGGAGCGAAAGCCTCTGCCGGTCCTGATTATGACACATCGTTGTGTCGTCTAGGTATTTTATAAATAAAGATATATTATTAGATATGTTATTAGATATGTTATTAGATAGGTTATTAGATAGGTTATTAGATAGGTTTTTAGATAGGTTATTAGATAGGCTATTAGATAGGTTGTTAGATAGTTCACTTAGAGACTCGGACACTCTTAATTCTATACGAACTGAGAACTTAACGCGGTGACCTTTGTCCTAAGTGACCTGTGGTCAGCTGACTACTTGATTAATACCAGGTTTGGTCAAGTGGATAAGGAAAAGGGGAGGGGGGAGTGAGATCATGGAAAAGTGTGATCAATGAAGTTTGCCAAGGGTCCTCAAATTATGGCCTGCGGACCAGATGCGGCCCATTAGAGGTCCTTAACCCAGCTCGCCTAACCTCAAGACGTGTGTACGAGTGGCAGTAACAAATATAGAACCCGACATTGACTGCATATTTGGCTACAAGTCATGTCTCGCACTCAAGTACTAATAAATTCATGTTGATAAAATTGTCAATTTTTGGTTAGGGTTTAAATAATACTCCCCCCACTCCCCACAAAATAATATAAGTGTAGTGTGGATAGGAATTCGTTCATACTTTTTCTTAATATACCCCGGGATCAAAGGGACTGAGGAGCAGTGAACCAGCCCCCCCTCCCCCCCCCCGATTAAACGGTGTGATCTTATAATATGACTTTTATAGTGTACACACAGAAGCACAACGACACGTTCCAATGATAAGAATATGGCCGTTGATATTGTATGGTCAAACTTTCGAAGACAGATATATTCAAGTAATGTCTGTACAGACCACTGGTTCTCAACCTTCCTAATGTCGTGACCCTTTAATCAAGTTCCTTATGTTGTTACTTTTCGTTGCTACTTCATAAATATGTGTTTTCCGATGGTCCTAGGCAAACCATTTTGTAAGGGTCGTTCGACCCCCAGGTTGAGAACCACTGGTATAGACACATAATTTCAATCTCAGATAGTGATTGGAGCAGAACTGAAATTTGAGGAACAATTTCAGCTAACAGATTTCATGGCACGTCGTCTGCATAAAGTTCAACTAACTGAGAAGAATCTGATGACGTATTGTCAGCCTAACCATCAACGAGTTTCGAATGTGAGCGGCAATTTTTTTTAGAATAATTGAAAAATAGGTCTGACGTCATGGGATTTGTCATAACAAAGCCAGCGTTGCAAGAATTTGTTAAGACTTGTTTTGACAAGAGCACTGACCCAACATGGCCGCAGGTCGGGTTTATGAAGATAAACACTTTCTCCGGGCATTTCCTCACTGACCTCAATACGCCAGGCGAAATGTCAGCACATGTGCTAGCCCAACATGTCAACTGTCATTTAGCACTTTAGACCAAAGAGACGCCTGTTAGCTGTAGCACCCATTCTAGCCAATCAATCCGTTAGCACTTGACCCAGTACTGCTGTCTTTTAGCACTTGACCCAGTACTGCTGTCTGTTAGCACTTGACCCAGTACTGCTGTCTATTAGCACTTGACACAGTACTGCTGTCTGTTAACACTTGACACAGTACTGCTGTCTGTTAGCACTTGATCCAGTACTGCTGTCTGTTTGCACTAAGTCTTGTATTAACTCGGCACTGCTGTCTGTTTGTACTTTAACTCAGTACTGCTGTCTGTTAGCACTTGTACTAACTCAGCACTACTGTCTGTTAGCACTTGTATTAACTCATCACTACTGTCTGATAGCACCTGTACTAAGTCAGCACTACTGTCTGTTAGCACTTGTACTAAGTCAGCACTGCTGTCTGTTAGCAACTGTACTAAGTCAGCACTGCTGTCTGTTAGCAACTGTACTAAGTCAGCACTGCTGACCAACACGGTGGTCATGTTGACTACGTCACACCAACAAGAGAGTAGACCCAAATTTCTAGCTGGAGTGGTGAGAGGTGAGTGTTGAGAGGTGAGTGTTGAGAGATAAGTGGTGAGAGGTGAGTGTTGAGAGATGAGTGCTGAGAGGTGAGTGGTGAGAGGTGAGTGTTGAGAGGTGAGTGTTGAGAGATAAGTGGTGAGAGATAAGTGGTGAGAGGTGAGTGTTGAGAGATGAGTGGTGAGAGTTGAAAGATGACTGGTGTTAGAAACAAGCAACTGACCATGTTACTCAGCTCATAATTGTTCCCTGTCTGGCCATCCAGCTAGTCACACTAGTGGCCATACGCGAGAATGAGTCAAATATCTTGACCTTTGACCCAAAACAGTTCACACCATCTTTGGTCTATTATTACAGGAGTCGTGAGGGATGTGGGGGATGTGAGGGATGTTGGGTCAGGACAATTACGATGCCGAATTCGCTGTAAATATTCTGAAATATAATCTTAAGACAAATCTTCTTGACCACTGTACACAGTTCCAAATGTTCATAATAATAACATGAAATTTTCTTAGGAACCCGAAACTCTAAGTCTAAGTACGATTTCCTAAGCTGTGGCTTCAGTTTGAAATAACCAAACGCATCTGCAAACACATATGGTTTTATCTGCATATTACAAATGGTTTTATCTGCATATTACAAATAGTTTTATCTCCAAATACAAATGGTTTTATCTGCATATTACAAATGGTTTTATCTCTAAACACATATGGTTTTATCTGCAAATACAAATGGTTTTATCTCCAAATCTACAATTTCTCTGACATAATATTAAAATGGTCTCCAGATATTTGAAGCACTTTCTCCCCTGTGATGACGTTTTGACAGCACTGGGTGACACCATCACAGATGTTGGGACTATAATTTCTTGACGAAAAATACCAGACGGTTTAATTGAAATCCTGGATTCTTAAAGATGTTTGGCCTTATTTGTACCAGACGAGAAATTGGAAAGTAGTCGGTGATCTTATCTCTACTTTTACAATTATTTGTCATTGAAGATTTGAGTGACAGGGGGAATCACTTGATAGAATGTTTGTCAAACAGCGTTATTCTTATATTATAGTAAAGGTAGGATCGTAAATATTAATTTATTGATAACTTATTTAACTTGAAACTGCAATCATTTGTACACCATGACTTGATGTATTGTGATGACTTAATATATTGTGATGACTTGATATATTATGATGACTTAAAATATTGTGATGACTTAATATATTGTGATGACTTGATATATTATGATGACTTAAAATATTGTGATGACTTAATATATTGTGATGACTTGATATATTGCGATGATTTAATATATTGTGATGACTTAATATATTGTGATGACTTAATATATTGCTATGACTTAATATATTGCTATGACTTAATATATCCTGATGACTTAATATTGTTATGTAGACGACGCGTTCAAGTCATCTTTCCCCGTGAATGAACTCTAGCTGACCCGAAGCTCGGAACCACATTTAGGGTGTGGCTAGCTTAAAATGGTCTCTCTCAACCTTGTTTACAACTAAATAAAATGAGTAGTTTGTATGCCTAGAATCCTGTAGAATTATGTAGAAGTATCGATGAAACAGGCTATTTATATTGAGCGACAAGAAAGGAATATGAGACGAAAGATCATTTATCACGGGATATTTTGAGCGTGTGTTATTTTTGCTACGGGACAGAGATTTGTTTATTGTGTGAATCCTTTCATCATTTTACGTTTTTACAACATTGTGTATTCTTCAACATTGTACCGGTACAAGCCAGTCATATTTCTGTAAGTCGATAGCTTTGATTATATTATTTGGATTTTGAAAGGTATCTCTAACGTATTAAAATTTATTAACTGTAATTAGCCCTGGTTTAAGTATCGCGTTCTTTGTTATTGTAATTTAACATATGGTATCGTCTATTGTTGTGTACTGTTTTAGAACGATCCATTTAATTAAAGAAGAGATTAACTTCTCTATAACAGTACGTAACAATATTTTGTGATATGTTCACTCAAATGATTCTAGTAAAATACCGATGTTGTTTTACAACTTAGAGAGTGTCTTGAAAGTATGGCTTAACATATATTATCAATTATATTTACGGTGTGTGTGTATGTGTATAAACCATATTTCCCTTGTCGCTACTAGGATGCAGTGACGTCATTTGGGTAGGGCAGCGTGGGACATTGCTACCCCCCCCCCCCCCCCACTGAATTTGCAGGTTTTATTTAAAAAGCTATGTACGGTAGGGCCTCAGATAATAAAAAAAAAACTTAACAATCCGACCAAGTTTTGGTTTTGCCCCCCCCCCCCCGCCCCCTTACTGAAAAAGCTAAAATGCATGTTTTAATAGCTTGTAATAACCAGTTAATGGATGTAGGATGTGTACATGGTTTCCATGTCATAGCCATTTAATGGATGTAGGATGTGTACATGGTTTCCATGTCATAGCCATTTAATGGATGTAGGATGTGTACATGGTTTCCATGTCATAGCCATTTAATGGATGTAGGATGTGTACATGGTCTCCATGTCATAGCCATTTAATGGATGTAGGATGTGTACATGGTATCCGTGTCATAGCCATTTAATGGATGTAGGATGTGTACATGGTCTCCGTGTCATATCCATTTAATGGTTGTAGGATGTGTACATGGTCCCGGTGTCATATCCAGTTTATCGATGTAGGATGTGTACATGGTCTTCATGTCATAGCCATTTAATGGATGTAGGATGTGTACATCATAATACATGGTCTCAATGCCATAGCCATTTAATGGATGTAGGATGTGTACATGGTCTCCATGTCATAGCTATTTATTGGATGTAGGATGTGTACATAGTCTCCATGTTATAGCCAGTCAATTGATATAGGATGTTTACATGGTCTCCGTGTCATAGCCATATAATGGATGTATGATGTGTACATGGTTTCCATATCATAGCCATTTAATGGATGTAGGATGTGTACATGGTCTCCGTGTCATATCCAGTTTATCGATGTAGGATGTGTACATGGTCTCCATGTCATAGCCATTTAATGGATGTAGCATGTGTACATGGTCTCCATGTCATATCCAGTTTATCGATGTAGGATGTGTTCATGGTCTCCATGTCATAGCCAGTTAATGGATATAGGATGTGTACATGGTCTCCAAGTCATAGCCAGTTAATGTATGTAGGATGTGTACATGGACTCCATGTCATAGCAAGTTAATGGATGTAGGATGTGTACATGGTCTCCATGTCATAGCCAGTTAATGAATGTAGGATGTGTACATGGTCTCCATGTCATAGCCAGTTAATGAATGTAGGATGTGTACATGGCCTCCATGTCATAGCCAGTTAATGGATGTAGGAAGTGTACATGGTCTCCATGTCATAGTCATTTAATGGATGTAGGATGTGTACATGGTCTCCATGTCATAGCCAGTTAATGGATGTAGGATGTGTACATGGTCTCCATGTCATAGCCATTTAATGGATGTAGGATGTTTACACGGTCTCCATGTCATAGCCATTTAATGGCTGTAGGATGTGTACATGGTCTCCATGTCATAGCCAGTTAATGGATGTAGGATGTGTACATGGTCTCCATGTCATAGCCAGTTAATGGATGTAGGATGTGTACATGGTCTCCATGTCATAGCCAGTTAATGGATGTAGGATGTGTACATGGTCTCCATGTCATAGCCAGTTAATGGATGTAGGATGTGTACATGGTCTCCATGTCATAGCCATTTAATGGATGTAGGATGTGTACATGGTCTCCATGTCATAGCCAGTTGCGGAATTCAATAATTTATCATCATTTTTTTTTAAAATTAACAGCCAGTGTCAATCAATGTGGTTTGTCAATGCCAGTGTCAATCAATGTGGTTTGTCAATGCCAGTGTCAATCAATGTGGTTTGTCAATGCCAGTGTCAATCAATGTGGTTTGTCAATGCCAGTGTCAATCAATGTGGTTTGTCAATGCCAATGTCAATCAATGTGGTTTGTCAATGCCAATGTCAATCAATGTGGTTTTTCAATGCCAATGTCAATCAATGTGGTTTGTCAATGCCAGTGTCAATCAATGTGGTTTGTCAATGCCAGTGTCAATCAATGTGGTTTGTCAATGCCAGTGTCAATCAATGTGGCTTTTTCAATGCCAATGTCAATCAATGTGGTTTGTCAATGCCAGTCGCCAGTGTCAATCAATGTGGTTTGTCAATGCCAGTGTCAATCAATGTGGTTTGTCAATGCCAGTGTCAATCAATGTGGTTTGTCAATGCCAGTGTCAATCAATGTGGTTTGTCAATGCCAGTGTCAATCAATGTGGTTTGTCAATGCCAATGTCAATCAATGTGGTTTGTCAATGCCAGTGTCAATCAATGTGGTTTGTCAATGCCAGTGTCAATCAATGTGGTTTGTCAATGCCAATGTCAATCAATGTGGTTTGTCAATGCCAGTGTCAATCAATGTGGTTTGTCAATGCCAGTGTCAATCAATGTGGTTTGTCAATGCCAGTGTCAATCAATGTGGTTTGTCAATGCCAGTGTCAATCAATGTGGTTTGTCAATGCCAGTGTCAATCAATGTGGTTTGTCAATGCCAGTGTCAATCAATGTGGTTTGTCAATGCCAGTGTCAATCAATGTGGTTTGTCAATGCCAGTGTCAATCAATGTGGTTTGTCAATGCCAGTGTCAATCAATGTGGTTTGTCAATGCCAGTGTCAATCAATGTGGTTTGTCAATGCCAGTGTCAATCAATGTGGTTTGTCAATGCCAGTGTCAATCAATGTGGTTTGTCAATGCCAGTGTCAATCAATGTTATGGTTATCTGTAACAACAAGTTTTTATTAAATGATAACAATTTCAGGTTTACATTACAGACTTGGCGTGCCTCAAAGCTGTCCACAATCATATAATTATCTCCCGTTTCTCTACTTGATGGCAACTCATCAAGATTGAACTGACACAGTGATTGTTTTCAAGATTCAATAGATTTCAATCAACTCAGCCCCTAGAAATGTTTTATTGAAGGCCGCCATTAAGAAAAACAATATTTAATTAACAATGATTTATTGATAAAGGTCGCATGCCAGAGCTGGAGTTATCTTCTCATGAGATCAACGTTTCAAAACGGCACGTTGTGTGCATGAATACATTCTCTCAAAGTGTTGAAACATCTCCATGGCACACAACGAAACAAAAACGATTTCTTGATGGGCTCTAGAACTGAGGACCACTGTAAGTAAAGTCATGCAAAAGTCTCATCTTTGGACAAATTAGCATTTGAGAGCCGTCAATGTGGGGGTATCCATATTTTATAGTGTGAAATAAATCTTAGCGAATTTTAAGCATTGAGTTATAATTATAACAATATATTTATTTTGTTCACGCTTGTTAGCCATCTTGTTTGTTTCATTTGTATGTTAGACTTGCAGTAATTATATTATAGTGTTTTTATTCGTTTTCTATTCTCAAATTTTTTACTTCTCCAAGTTTTCGTGTCAATATATCACATATACCACTACCAATAATCGTGTCATTATACCAATATCCGACTATCACTTATCCTGGCAATATCTCCGATATCCGACTCATGGTAATAGTTGTAAATGGTGACTGGCTGGGAACAGAGCTCGCAGTCTCCATTCCGACCCTGACATCTCAAGTAGCTGGGTGATGTCGTGCAATTAGGTCTGACGTTCCTACTCAAATATACCAACCAGACGTCTACCGTTACTCACTATTTGAGTCATTCTGACCGATGATAATTATAGGATAAATGATTCAACGTGTTTCTTTTGATATAAATACAAATAAATAGTTTATTTTATCACAACAAAACAAAATCACAAAGTTCTAAACACAAAGAAATTCATCAAGTTTGTTTGTCTTCAAATATTTCCCCATCTGAATTCTACAGCCAGTAACATAGAACATTATTTACATACGACAAAACATAAAATTTAAAAAAAATTATAGGCTTGACTTACTTAAAATATCGTTGATGAATTTCTATTCATTTCTATTCATTTCCCTTTCAAATTGAAAAGAATAATTTCCCTTAATACGCTTACTTTGGACATAGATAAAAATCATAAACTTTGACATTGTTATCTGATCATACTAAAATTTACAGAACAGTCTGTGTTTTTAAATATCATTACCTTGAAGGCCACGCTTGAAAACAAAAACATTATATAACTACTGACAAACTCTTTATGATATAACTACTGAGAAACTCATTATCTACATCTCGGTTATGGAGAAAATAATTGTTAAAAATACCAACTTTTAGATCAGGTCTGAGAACAACGTTCTGCATAGGGTTAAAAACATAATTAATTTGATTTATAATGAATACATTTCGTTGGATATAACAAAATCAATTCATATTTCAGGTACTTGATTGTTCTATGTTTGTAGATCAAATCTAAGGAACTATGACATCAATGATACAATGGTCATCAGTTTACGTAACAGTTATGACATCTTTGGTTTCATAAATGAAACTTGATGACAACGGAGAGGTTTGTACATGACATATGTCAGGTTGGTGTATTTTTAAATTTTCAACGACACCTCAAGGGGAGTAATTAGTTTTTGTAAGTCAGGTTAAGGTTCTTGAACAATGTCAAGTCATAAAGTATATTAAATAGTCAGCATAGGGTATCTACATATATTCAGTTTATTTCATAGAAAACTATTTTCAAATCTAGTATGCTATTTTTTTTATATGGCAAGGGAAGGAATCACTCGATCGATGGTTGCAATTTGATCCCAGCAGACGTGGTTGTGGCGGCCTTCAACTTCCGGGTGGTAGCAGACGTCAGGGAAAATGGCGGGAAATACTTTATCTATCCAGGCTTGAGAAATCTCATGCGTGGGCTGTGGGCAAGGTGGGAAATAGCAGAGTTAGAACAAAATACCATGCTTTGAAACAATAGAGGAAAGTTGCTTGAACGGTTTCACTGGCTCACTCTCTCAGACAGTGGACGGAGATAATAACAGACACATTCTTTCGCCATCATATATTCAAAATTATATTATCATAATTGTAGAGTGTTCCCTCAATTAGCGCCGGAGTTTCTTTTGAAATCGCGCAATGGGAATCTTAGTTTGCATAGCTTGTCATTATAAGGGACATTTGTGTTGAAAAAATGGGACGAATCGGCAATCCGAAAATTGGACATCACGTTTCCAATTTAATCTTCTAATACGGAAACCGTGCACAATCGAGGGAACACTGTTTAAAATTGACTAGGAAGTAGAGATGAAAATAATATGAAATGCTAAGTCACACATGAATAAATATAGGTAAAAAGTAGAACTTAAGTCAAAAGAAAAGCTATAATTGAAATGTCCTGGTTAAATAAGACTGAAACACAACAAGAGTACATTTAAAAAGAAACAATGAAAACCTGTCAGATATTAATTCATAGAATCTACTCAACTATAAATGTACACTATGTACACTATCTGTACACTACGTACACTCAGGATACACCAAATAAGACACATAGTGAAGATAATGAAAAATGGAAAATAAAGTAAATCCTTAAGTCTATTGTAAACAATGTACTGCATCAAGTCCTCAACTAGTCTACACGATTTGTAAACATAGTGTGGACTGGATCAGTAGTGGGTACTCTCGATGATCTAAGACAGTGGTTCTCAACCTTCCTAATGCCGCGACCCTTTCGTACAGTTCCTCAAGTTGAGGTGACCCCCAACCAAAACATTATTTTCGTTGGTGCTTCAAAAAGGGTTTTCCGATGGTCTTAAGTGAACCCAGTGTAAGGGTTGTTCGACCCCCCCCCCCCAAAGGGGTCGCGACCCACATGTTGAGAACCGCTGATCTTAGAGATTTATTCCAGTAAATGAACTTGTCTGAGAGATATTCGTGATTTCCTTTTTTTTTTTTAAATACATGTTCCATTTATTTGGGGGAGACAACTATCAATTCTCCTCTTTGGTTTAGCTTAATTTTATCAAAATAATAAATGTCTAAAAACCTAAAACATTTTTTTGGGGGTTGGGGGGGGGGGGGATTAAAATAATAGACAAAATTCCTGGCTGATTGATCAAATGTTCTAAATAGGTTGTGTTAAGTGGCAAGAGTCGCTGTTAAAGAAAGAAATCTAGAGATAGCAGAGCTCCAAAACTCAGGTTGATAGGTTGAGGGTTAAAGTTTTAATCAAAGGAGGTCACTCAAGGGAAATACTTAGAACTATACGAATGGTGTAAGGCGTGGAGAACGGGGCTGGATAGGGGGCACTTTGGGGAAAGTTTTAACCAAAGGTATTGAGAGAAGGGGAGGTAGGCATGTATTTTATCCTACTGTTACAATGAAGGCAACAGAAACTGGGAGTCTCTTGTTGACGGGTCGTTACAGCAAGAATTAAGAACGTCACAGTTAATTGGTCGTGTGATGAATACCAGGACATGGTCCCTGTCTGGGATTTTGTTGTTTTGTATCATCAGCCAACATGTCGCCTGCATCTAGTCCCTAGCGTCTACGGTGTAACAAGGAGATGTTTGTTACACTTGTGAGTGAACTCGAGTTACTCACACACAGTGATTTATTATAGGGAATCTTACTCTGTTTTGTTTTACTATCCGTGCACGGGGAAAGGGAGAGGGGGGGTTGATTCAGTCAATAGTACTTATAAGGTTGGTTCTTATAATGGAGGTGGGGGCAAGGGGGTGGGGCTAAGGTTGATTCAGTCAATAGTACTTCAATACGTTGCTTCGTATCATCGAAGTTGGGTCAAAAAGGGGGGTGGGGGTGGAATATGTTCATTAAATAAGTCAATAATATTTTGACAAATTAAAGGGAGATAAACTGATACTTTGATGACCCAGGGATTCTCATTTGAGGAGGTTAGTCCTGATTGTTCGTGGCATCTGACGTTCACAATAATAGACCTTTAGAGTTGTCAAAAAAACCTTAGATTAAAATTAGGGGATTGGAAAGGGTTTATTGGGAAAGGGGGGGGGGGGTGGGCTATTAGGTGAATGTAGTTAAAGTAGTTAGACAGGATGAGCAAATAAATTGGAAGGAAGAACTCGGCCAGTTAGTAAAAAAATAAAAAGATAGAGGAATACAGTAGACAGAAACAAAATAATAATAATAGAGGAATACAGTAGACAGAAACAAAAGAATAGAGGAATACAGTAGGCAGAAACAAAGAAAAGAGGAATACAGTAGGCAGAAACAAAAGAAAAGAGGAATACAGTAGGCAGAAACAAAAGTCAAATAAACCTAGAATACAAAATAACTTCAAAAATGAAAGAAATAATAAATAAAATTGTTACCATGCATTGTTCCTTGGCTGAGGAGACAAATGAAGACATCATTGTTAGTAACTAATACAAGGTCATGCATAGCTATTAATACAAGCACGTCGTTCAAATACATCGGTTAGATAATATAACAATAGTGTTCAAATAACCAAATACATGGGTCATGTATAATAGCAAGTTAGGTCATAAAGCCATGCTCATGATTATAACCACTCGACTATAGGGTCGGTATAGATGTAACCATGATGGTAGTTAATCAAATGGGGTAATCAGATATTGCCCTTATCGGGGCAGTTATGTAACCATACCATCGGTTGTAAGTCAGACTGAGGGAAGTACACGTGGTTTTGACCAGATCTGATATCTCCAAAGTCCTACAAATAATTGGGTCAGAAGTGGACCGACATTACGAGCACACGAGCCCTGCTTGCGCCCTGTGTAGTCGGCGCCCTAAACAACCCCAACGTAATAGGGAGGTAGATAAAGCACATCAACTAAACCTGTATGGCTGTAGCTTAAATAAGTTTGATATCAAATGTCGTATGTTCTGTTGGTGCAAACTATTTCATTTGATGCACACCATAATGTGATGGGGACACAATAATGTGATTGGGACACCCTAATGTGATTGGGACACCTTCATGTGATTGGGACACCATAATGTGATTGTGACACAGTAATGAGATATGAGGACATATGTTATCTCAGAAGGGTTAGTTTCAACTGCTTGTCCTAACACTCATTATGTCACATAAAACACGCTCACGACGTCACGGACAAGCTATGACGTATCTGTTAATGACAGCAATAAAGTCCTGTATGTAAATGAGTCAGAGGTCATGGACGGTCTTTCCTGGTGACTACATGACTAATGAGTTGTACCGCATGACGTAAGGTTATGGCAGTCAAAACAAGGGGCACTACCCACTAGGAAAGCATAAAAGGACACGAAACAGATAAGCAGAGTTACCAGACCTGACAGCAGAGCAGGAAATGTACGCGCCTGTTGTTCTGTAAGAGGGGTCCGTAATGACCTTGTGAAGAATGACCAGACGACAAAGTAACTCAACAACTATAGCTACAGGAGGCGTTTTATATACACTTGGGGGGGGGGGGGTGTGAAGGGAGTGGGTAGAGATATTAAATAAGTTATACTTATATTATTTTTAAAATGAAATTGCAACAAAAATGTAGGGATTCTTTCGTGTGGACAAATCAAACACGATTATTTAAATATAAACATTCAATATTATTATAAATATTTGATATTCATAGAACTAAAACAAAGGTTCGGTCATTTTGAAAACTGATTAACTAGTCTTAAAACAACAAATTTAAATTGTGATTCATTTCATATAGTTATCTATAATAAATTTTGTTTAAAAATATTATGTCTCGGATCATAAAAAAGCACGTTTAAGACGCCCTGACTCTGACATTGCAGACATAAATAAGTGAAGTGTCTCAACGTGGCACCAACTCACCAGCAGCCACGCGTTCATTAAAACGTGCGCACCGGTGTTTGTGAGTGCGGCCATCACGGGTGAACAATGCCGAGCACGGAGACGTTCCAACAAAGAGTCCAATCTACTCGAGAGACACAAGATTGTCGTGAAGATAATGGATGGACCTCGCTCGTTCCAGGCGCGTGGACCGACACCTGTATGCTAACGGCTCTGATCTTTTGCACCTGTCAGTCCCTTCACCCCCGCCCCCCACAACTAAACCTTTCCCGGCCAGGTTTGGTATTTTCTTTGTATTTTCTCCTCATCTCTACATCACTCACTTTGAACGCGTGCTAGGACGTGAACTTTGAACCCAAAGCGTCAGCTAACAACGCTATTGTAGATGATCCTTGAGTGAGCTTGATTCACAGTGAGGTTGTCATAGGAAACAATGAAACAACTTCTTGTTGTTGATCAAACCGTCCAAAGTTCGAGATGACTCCAGACAGCACAACTCTAAAACCTTTGCTGGACGTCGTACTCTTAGTAAGACGTTCACGTGTCTTTCTCTGGTCTATTCACGTGTCTTTCTCTGGTCTATTCACGTGTCTTTCTCTGGTCTATTCATGTGTCTTTCTCTGGTCTATTCACGTGTCTTTCTCTGGTCTATTCATGTGTCTTTCTCTGGTCTATTCACGTGTCTTTCTCTGGTCTATTCACGTGTCTTTCTCTGGTCTATTCACGTGTCTTTCTCTGATCTATTCACGGACATTTCAATGCCCCCCCCGACACCCTTTAAACACATTTTTATGAGCGGTACCACCATTGTATCGTGATGCTAGTGCTTTTTAAGTCTTTTAAAATACAAACATAAAAATTAAGAGTCAGTACAGCTCAACCCCCCACCCCAGTCAGGGTCAGTACAGCTCAGTCCCCCACCCCAGTCAGGGTCAGTACAGCTCAACCCCCCACCCCAGTCAGGGTCAGTACAGCTCAGTCCCCTCCCCCAGTCAGAGTTAGTACAGCTCAGTCCCCCCCCCCAGTCAGAGTCAGTACATCTCAGTTCCCTCCCCCAGTCAGAGTCAGTACAGCTCAGTCCCCACCCCCAGTCAGGGTTAGTACAGCTCAACCCCCCACCCCCAGTCAGGGTTAGTACAGCTCAACCCCCCACCCCCAGTCAGGGTTAGTACAGCTCAGTCCCCACCCCCAGTCAGGGTTAGTACAGCTCAACCCCCCACCCCCAGTCAGGGTCAGTACAGCTCAGTCCCCACCCCCAGTCAGGGTCAGTACAGCTCAACCCCCCACCCCCAGTCCCCACCCCCAGTCAGGGTCAGAACAGCTCAACCCCCCTCCCCCCAGTCAGGGTCAGTACAGCTCAACCCCCCACCTCCAATTACCCCCCAGCCCCCACCCCCAGTCCCCACCTCCAGTCCCCCCTCCCCCAACAGTGTTCCATTCTTACATAAAGTTCTTTCTTGGACGTGTTGACATTTAATGTTGGATTCACACCACCCTCCCCCCCAATCCATGAGACCGTGCCACTGCTGTCAGGACGTGGACACAACATTCCCCACCATGCCCCTACCCGTACAAACAAGACAGACGAGTGTCAACGAGGCCGGCGAAATCGCGTGGGCCAGGGATTCTCAAAACTTGCATTACACATCTCAACATCATGTATTTTTAGAAATCCTTAACGATGATTCCAGATGCATTGGGGGACCGTTCGGTGAAGGGGGGGGGGGGCATCTCGTTTAGATGACCGTAGCGTAACTCAATCATGCTTCACAGACAGATGTTCCATGGAGACAGGTAGCCAAGCTCTCGTCTCGTGTGACAGGCCAAGCCGATTGTTCGAGAGTAGGGAGAGGTCTAACGATAATAAATCAAATTAAAACAGTTTGGCACGGCGCACACTTGGCATTGAGGAGGAGCAGACGTGGCGGGGATAAGCGGACGTGGCGGGGATAAGCGGACGTGGCGGGGATAAGCAGACGTGGCGGGGATAAGCAGACGTGGCGGGGATACGCGGGCTTTGTCTTCTTTTCTCCTCAGTCAAACATTTACATTCTCCAACATTCTGGCTTGGGAAAGGGGGGGGGGGGGGGGGGGTTTTGTCTCAAAATGATATTTGGATGTCGATCTTCAAAAAATAATCTTAAATCTGTGTACCAATAACCAAACGCGATTGTAGTCTGACCACAATATAGAATAACTACATTGTTAGAAGATTTAGTCTGACCACAATATAGAATAACTACATTGTTAGAAGATTTAGTCTGACCACAATATAGAATATTTAACAATTCTAATCATGTTCCTATCCGGTATCCCGCTACTATCTCATGTCACGCCACTGTGTATCTTACACAGCGCCTCGTGCCACACCACTGTGTCTCCCTGACAGAGCGCCCCCAAAGGCCTCTGCCCATAGTGAATACAAAAAAGTCTACACTGTACACCATGTCAGTGATGTCTGCCAGCTGTCCCCGAAAATGATTCTTGCTTCCCCCCCCCTTTTTTTTTCCCTTTTGGAGAAGAGACGCGGCTTAAATGTTTTGGGTAATATCCTATTCTTTCCATGGCCAACAGGCTTTTCCTTCCCATAGGGGAGCCACATAGATCATGTCACGTGAGGCTTTCATGGAGCGATCAGATCACAGATAACGTTAGCCAAGCTGGCATATTGAAATCTGACTTTCTAAAGGACGTGAGACGGAAATCTGTACACCTGCGGAGACACTTCTTTAGTTACTTTTTCGGCGGGGAATAAAAAAGCTGGTTTTCTGGCACAGAACTGTACCGGGTACTTTAAGTTGGATGAATGGACGACACAGAACTGTACCGGGTACTTTAAGTTGGATGAATGGACGACACAGAACTGTACCGGGTACTTTGATTTGGATGAATGAACAACACAGAACTGTACTGGGTACTTTAAGTTGGATAAATGGACGACACAGAACTGTACCGGGTACTTTAAGTTGGATGAATGGACGACACAGAACTGTACCGGGTACTTTAAGTTGGATGAATGGACAACACAGAACTGTACTGGGTACTTTAAGTTGGATGAATGGACGACACATAACTGTACCGGGTACTTTAAGTTGGATGAATGGACGACGTTGTGCAAAGTACTTCGGTTCATGTTACATCTTAAAGTGGATCTTCTGACCAGTGTGTCCAGTTAAAGCTGCACACAAAATAAGCCTACGCCATATTCAAACACGTGGTCGGCGGAATTAGCGAGTATTAAAAGAAACTCACCGCTAATGACGTCAAGAAAGGAAATATTCCCAGACATTGACAATTCTACGACTTCTAATGTTCCCAGACATTGACAATTCTACGACTTCTAATGTTCCTAGACATTGACAATTCTACGACTTCTAGTATTCCCAGACATTGACAATTCTACGACTTCTAATGTTCCTAGACATTGACAATTCTACGACTTCTACTATTCCCAGACATTGACAATTCTACGACTTCTAGTATTCCCAGACATTGACAATTCTACGACTTCAAATGTTCCCAGACATTGACAAGTCTACGACTTCTACTATTCTCAGACATTGACAAGTCTACGACTTCTACTATTGCCAGACATTGACAAGTCTGCGACTACTAATATTCTCAGACATTCACATAATAGCATTACTATCAGAGAATAGGATTGCTATCAGAGAAAGTTACAAGTAACCATGTTAGATTGTTTTGTATGAGGCCATTTGTTCACCTGCTCGCCCCAAGGTGTCGTGGGATTCCTGACTCTTAAAAAGAGTTGGAAATGTAGCCCGTTAATTGACGCTGTCCTATCGAGGAATGTCGAGGTCTTGTTGCGACACTGGCATTTTGACACATGTCTACAGCTGAAGTGTTAGAGGAATTTCTTTTGAGGGTTGGAGTGGGTAGGTATGGTGGATAAATCTAACATGACGACCACCAAACACGTCACATTTTTTATTAAGTCTAACTATTTCACTTATTTTTCTATGTGCATTTTTCTTATTTAACAGTTAATCTTATGACTCATATCCTTAAATGTGAATAAAAGCCTACTGGCCAACCAGCCAGCCAACCAACCAACCAGCCAGCCAACCAACTAGCCAACCAACCAACCAACTAATCAGCCAGCCAGCCAGCCAACCAACCAGCCAGCCAGCCAACCAGCCAGCCAACCAACTAGCCAACCAACCAGCCAGCCAGTCAATCAACCAACCAACCAACCAACTAACTAACCAGCCAACCAACAAGCCAGCCAACCAACCAGCCAGCCAACTAACTAGCCAGTCAACCAGCCAGCCAACCAACTAGCCAGCCAACCAACTAGCCAGCCAGCCAGCCTACCAGCCATGCCCGACTCCACGTGTTACTTAAATATTTTCAAGACCAGATAGAAACAGTGACCAACATACAACATATCCCACCATACTAAGCCAGTCTTCCTTCAAACGTTTAATCCAACATACAACATATGTCAATATGACAACAAATCCAACATACAACATATGTCAATATGACAACAAATCCAACATATGTCAATATGACAACAAATCCAACATACAACATATGTCAATATGACAACATATCCAACATACAACATATGTCAATATGACAACAAATCCAACATAAAAGCCATTCTTTCTTCAAACGTTCGATCCAGTACAATGTATCTCCCCTTCCCCGTGGCTCCAGTACAATGTATCTCCCCTTCCCCGTAGCTCCAGTACAATGTATCTCCCCTTCCCCGTAGCTCTAGTACAATGTATCTCCCCTTCCCCGTAGCTCCAGTACAATGTATCTCCCTGAATGGTCCCAGGTATGTCGCGTGAATTCCTAAGCCTAAAGCCAGTGTTCATTATCTCCCCCGTGGTAAGAACACCATTTATTACCTCCCCGCCGACGCAGCAATAAAGATGAGAATCGGATTAAAAGTGCAGCCCTCTCAGAAGTGACCCACTTTGGAATAATGCAGAGGATTGGCTTCTCCAACACTGCTTCCCCTTGTTTGCCCATTCTTAAATACAATGTAGACGGGGTAACTGGGAGAATGAAGTCAGCGCACCATTCTCTCGCCATGGTGTTACTGCTATCCAACAAGAGAACTGGAACCCGCTAACCGTGAAACCACAAGACGGGATAGGGATAAAGTCAACAAACCAAAACAAGTGATGGTTCCCCAGGGTGGGGGGATACACCTTGACGAAAGACGGTTCAATAAAGCACTGTAAAGCAATATTGAGAAGAATTTTCTGTGTTAAAGCCCCCCCCCCCCCCCCCCCGAATCTTTTTTTTAACCATGCCAGGGACCCACTGCTAGCCAGTGTTCACATTAACTCCAACTAACGACGGAATTACAGAATTAGTCCAGGAGACTAAGTCCTGCCAGATAGGGCCTCTGTTGTCTTTGTGTCACGGCTAAGGCTAATGCTACATTTATTTGTAGCGCAAGTATTATTAATATTATCGTTATTTGTGGCATGAGAATTTTCAGTGTTACCTTCATTTTTGGCCTAAGTATTGCCAATGTTATCTGTTGTGCCGCATGTCCAACCAACAATAGATCTTCTGTGCCGCATGTATGACCACATTTGTTCGTGTGCCGCGTGCTTCTTGAAATACTTCCTGACGATAAGGTTACAGAGTACAAATCTAATGTAAGCCCCTCTGTCACGGATACGGCACCCCTCACCCGGCCTTTCATTGATAGCGCCACAGGTGACAAACCCTCATAAGATGTGTGATGGTATGTGATGGGGTTCTCTCCCATGATTTACTATCCGCAGTAATCTCCCCTTAATCCAGGTGTCGTCTGGACCAAAGAGTCCGCCGAGCCCCCCCCCCCCCCCCCCAAAGTTGTCCCACAAAGTGCCAGGACGGATGCCGTGATCTTTAATTGGACGACGACTTTGATAAGCACCACCCCCACACCCGGGGGCATACCTACCCCCCCCCCCAAATTCGTGGAGTTAATAAAAGAATATATAAATATCGGTGCACTAAGTTTACCCAGGGCCCCCCACGCTGTTAAGACGGCCATTCCCCCCCTCCCCCTTATAAAGCCAGGAGCAGAAGTCAACCTAATTTGAGCATCAACAAATATTTTTTATAATAATCGAATCAATTTTTAAAACTGTCTTCTATTTTTATTCATGCACCTCAATCGTACATTTACATACGGTAGGATGGATGATGACGTCAAAAGCCCAGGTTCATCTAATTCCTTACCACCGGCCCCCTGTATATCGGCAGATATTTTAACTGGGACCATTCTCTTTGAAGTCCCTCGGTGCTTGTGTGTTTATTGACATGTTTGTAGGCAAGCAACCATTTAATTCAACATGGCAAGGGGCAGGTGGGGGAACAAGGCGGCACCAATCTGATTACAATGGCTATAACTCTATTCGACAATCTCTCTAAACCCTTCAAGTTTCACACCCCTAACTCGGCAAGTAAGAGCCGCCATTGTGTTTGCCCCAGTCAAAGGGATCATCGACTCGAGTGTGGAATGGTATCACTTTGTGGGTTAACTTGACCACACTACAATCATTGTTTACATTACACTCCGGGTGGGACGCACTCATTACAAGAATGGTGTGATAGGTTTACCACTTTGATATCCAGGAGTTGCCAGATTAGCACAAACTTTCCTTTATTACAATGATACCAATGAAAATATAAGGTGATATAGGGCAGATAAGTAGGAATCAAGGGAGAGAATCTAACAATGCATTCTGCAGCAGTCTACTACCCACCAGGCCGTCATCTAGACGTTTCACACTGCTGAGATTCACACCTAGCGGGAAACGCTTTTATCCCCAGCAAGGGTTCGAGATTTTGTATTTGATGAATTATACCGACAATTACGTCATCAAGTATGCCCACGGAAATGAAGTCACGTGTGGTTGTTGTTCACATATCTGTTTGATCTAAGAATGACTGTTGGTGCCACCATTTATCCCCAACGTATTGTTTACCTGTACTATCCTCCAACCAGCATCAAGTGGTACATCAATCAACACGTGTTGTTCAGGATTATATGTACAGTCAAAGTACATGTGATTCATGCATACATTACCTTTATCATATTTGACAATTATTATGTATTTCTATAAATAGATGGTGTTTTGGGAGATGTCTTGAGCAGTAGGTTAAAGCCAAGCCATACAAAACTTTAAAATAGGCATTCGATGATAATCAATAATTGATTGATGACATTGTGTGTGTGAATAAATGATTGTACGCGTAGTATGTTAAAAACTGACTAGTGTTAAGTCTGTTTTAATCAAATCTTTATTGTAGTGATGTCTATGGTAATATAGTAAGTAACATATGTATGTCTCAAGTAATATATTTAAAATTATATATTTCTATATATGTAATATGCATGTGTTATTGATGTATAGATGCTGAAATGTGTGCGTCTATGATACAAAAGTAACTGAAGTGTGTAGTCCTATGTATATTGTAAAAATGTAATTGTGATGTGTGTAAATCTACGAATCTATCCCACACAATCACACACATGAAGATACAATTTCCTAAATCAACAGCACTATTGGGTCAACAGTTGCTGCGTTCGCGACTGAACACTTGTAAGTTTGGCACGTTTGGGGTCAGCCATTAATGGTTAATTATCAGCCATTAATTGTTAATTATCAGCCATATATGGTCAAATATCAGCCATTAATGGTTAAGTATCAGCCATTAATTGTTAATTATCAGCCATATATGGTCAAATATCAGCCATTTATGGTCAATTATCAGCCAAATATGGTCAATTATCAGCCACATATGGTCAAATATCAGACATCAATTTTGTTACCTGTAACTGTGCTTTAAAGTGTTACCTGACAAGTGTTACAGTATGAACCCACCAGATATCCCAATAGTGCTATAGTCTAACATGCTTACATACAAGTAGAAACAAAATCAGTGCTGTAAAACAAAAATTAAAAAAACCACACCGAACAACAAAATGTTAAACTCCGGAAACTATTTCTACACAGATAATCACTTCACTGATCCCATATCTATGTCACATGACTGACCCCATACCTATGTCTCATAACTTACTCCATAACAATGTCAATGACTGACCCCGTATCTATGTCACATGACTGACCCCGTATCTATGTCACATGACTGACCCCGTATCTATGTCACATGACTGACCCCGTATCTATGTCACATAACTGACATCGTATCTATGTCACATAACTATCCTTGTCAAACGACCGACTCTTCCATTTACAACTTACGACTTAATGACGTGCTGGATGTACAGAAACCATTTCCGATGCCTTCTCATATTTGTAACTGTGACACGAAAATGTTTGTTTTTCGAATGTGTTGACATCAAATATGCATGCACATGATTGTATTTTGTACAACAACGTATCGAATATAAAGTAATCAACAAAACACATTCCACATCAAGTATCGGTATCGTGACAACAATATCATCGTGTTATAAAACAAATAGTTCAATTAAAGAGGAAATAAAAAGTGAACTTTTAGGAAAATAAACGGTGCGCAGTAATACATAATGGAACTGAATTGAACACAAAAAGTGCGAAAATGTTTGAAATAAATCTTCACGCAAGAGTACACAACTAGACAATATTGGCCCCCACTCGGATCGATCATTTTATCCGACAACTGTCGAACAACTGAGCGGTCAAATTGGGGAGGCAGGTGGTGCAGAGAGGCTGTGGCACCCTAAAGGGGCGTGTGATATAATGTGGCACCCTAAAGGGGCGTGTGATATAATGTGGCACACTAAAGGGGTGTGTGATATAATGTGGCACCCTAAAGGGGAGTGTGATATAATGTGGCACACTAAAGGGGTGTGTGATATAATGTGGCACCCTAAAGGGGAGTGTGATATAATGTGGCACACTAAAGGGGTGTGTGATATAATGTGGCACCCTAAAGGGGCGTGTGATATAATGTGGCACACTAAAGGGGTGTGTGATATAATGTGGCACCCTAAAGGGGAGTGTGATATAATGTGGCACACTAAAGGGGTGTGTGATATAATGGGGTTATAAGACTACGGAATGGTTAAGGTAAGCTACTGCTGGGGTGTGAGAATACGGGTTATTTAAGTTACTACTGGGGGGGGGGTGTAGGACACTGTAGAGGTGTGGAGCCACCTGAAGCTATGATGTACGAACTGGGTGGTCAGACACTACGGGTTTATAAGGTCTCTATTGTATAATTATTGTATTGTAGTGAAGCCAACGCCAAATATTTCTATTTCAAATAGAATCTTCAGCGCCAAAGCTAAAGGCATTTCTGGCACCGTGACGTCACACCTATCAATGGCACTAAATCAACTCTAATGTTGGGGCCACAGCCTGCACAACCCGGGAATTTCCTGTTATTGCACATGTATTTAGAAGCAGTGGTCCGTAGTCTGGCTGGAATCAAGGCGGGGAATCTTTCTAACCGGGACTACATTCCTTAAATTAAGTAACACCCCCCCCCCAACGATGATCTATTATATTTAAGGTCTAGGAAGAAACAACTGAATGTTTTCTTCATTCTGTTCAGATCTGTGTCTACCACAGCCCAGGTTTGCCGGACCACGGCCCAGGTTTGCCGAACCACAGCCCAGGTTTGCCGGACCACGGCTCAGGTTTGCCGGACCACGGCCCAGGTTTGCCGAACCACAGCCCAGGTTTGCCGGACCACGGCTCAGGTTTGCCGGACCACGGCCCAGGTTTGTCGGACCACGGCTGCTAAACACGAGGGCATTAACATGAAACAAACAGATGACAACGTAGAGATACATCTACAAGGGGCACTACATGTCCACTACACATGTCCGGTCTTACCGTTACTTCTGGATGACGTGGTGGACGCGGAGTCGGCAGACATGTATCCGCCCAATTCTTTAGCAGAAGGGGGGTGGAATAGGAGGGAGGGAAGAAATACAGTTTAGCATAGTGTGAAACGAAGCGATGCCACGTCACTGAAAGGAGACAGCAAGAGACCACCAATCACAGCATAATGACAAACACATAATATCTGCACAGCACAAAATGAAGAAAGTGTAGCACAGACACCAGAAACAATTGAAAGGGATACACTTAAGATAAGTCAACATCTCACAGCGGGAGGCGCGCGCTACGTTGCTTTAGGCTCTGATATGAACAGAGAAAACAAACACGCCAAGTCCAGATGGAGATGTCCTTCCCAAGAGCCTAGAGGTATCCCAGTATTATCCAACAATAGTTGTGTGTGGGGTGGGGGGATTGGGTGTGGTGTGGGTTCGAATATTTTATCTAGTGGGTGGGGGGAACAGCAATGGGTCTCATCTTGTATCTGATAATGTGACCAAGTTGAAGTTATTTTAGAAAATATTTCTAGGCAACAGCAACAATGCAAAGGCATTGGATCAACTAACAACATATCAATTTAATAGTAGGACTTCCATTGAGATTGTGTATATATCAAAGTCTGCAGAAAACTGTTAGAGATGAATGCAGTGTAAGTGTAGGGAGGGTTTAGCTAGAAGAGATGAATGCAGTGTAAGTGTAGGGAGGGTTTAGCTAAACACACGTTACTGTGACGAGTCGAGTTATTTTTCCTGTGATAGTTATGACATAATCTAACTGGTTAATTCATGTTTTAAGCAGAATTGGAATATTAATGGACATCAAAACCAGGTCAGGGTGGGGGAAGGGAGGGAGATGGTTGAACAGTTAGTCAGATGGTTGGTTTGATGGATGGATACAGCGCAAATATACAGCATTGCAATAGCTATAGCAGTCAGACATTCACAGCACATGATCAAACTTAGATAGACAGAAGTTCACAAAACTACGTCAAACATAAATAGTCTCAAATTCAGGAAACTATTTCAAATATACATAGTCATTGACAAAACTAGAAAAGCCATTTTTAAAACAATAACATCTACGCTAATCAGATTAAATAGTAAGCTTTGGCTTGACTCATTCTCCTATGACTGAATGCTTTCATTTGATCTCCATATCACCCATCAATGCAAACAATTTTGTAAAGGAAATTCTTCTTTTGGAAATTGTTTGGCCTCATAATAAAGTGAATTATTGCAATTTCTCAAATGTGTTCATCCAACATCATGGTAATTAAGGGGAGACAACTCAACATAACTCTGATAAAGACACTAGAAGAAGGGGAGCTAATTAATGTATGATCAATGGAAAAATGAGTTGTTGGAACATAGATTCCACTTTACAGTACATGTAATTTAAATTATTGACACGTGGATGTGGGGACGGAGGGGGTGGGGGTTATTTACTTTAAAAAATGGTTTTTAACACTTTTCTGATATGTTTTCAGTCAGAACTGAATGAGTCAAGCCAATCATTAATTCAGAAACACAATCTGTGACACCAAAGATATGGACATTAGGCATCTTTTTCATAACTGCATTCAATTTATTTCTGCATATGAGGTTGGGAACCTCAAGGTAAAATCATTGTTATAACCTTATTCTCATTATTCTACCTCATCAGTTTTTGTTACCTGTAAGGGAAGAAACTCACCTTCGACTGTGACATAACAAGTTGAACTAGCCTCCCCTAGGTTATTGACTGCTTTACAGCTGTATTTGCCCTCATCTTCAGGGTAGATTTCACTGATTTGAAGCTTGCAGTGGGAGCCAATCATGGAGATTTGAAAGTCCTGAAAGGAGAGATACATGACTTGCCATGACATCCCAACACACAAGGAAGGATTTTGCATAATGAAATGATATCATTGATTTGTGTTCAGGTAATAAAGATTTTGTTAATAAACCAACAATAATGCCTGTACATTAAAATAAATTAAACATATGTAACTTTTATAAATGAATAATGTTAAAAAAGAAATGTTTGTCAATAGAATGTGTTATGCCAAAGAAATGTTTGTCAATAGAACGTGTTATGCCAAAGAAATGTTTGTCAATAGAACGTGTTATGCCAAAGAAATGTTTGTCAATAGAATGTGTTATGCCAAAGAAATGTTTGTCAATAGAACGTGTTATGCCAAAGAAATGTTTGTCAATAGAACGTGTTATGCCAAAGAAATGTTTGTCAATAGAATGTGTTATGCCAAAGAAATGTTTGTCAATAGAATGTGTTATGCCAAAGAAATGTTTGTCAATAGAATGTGTTATGCCAAAGAAATGTTTGTCAATAGAATGTGTTATGCCAAAGAAATGTTTGTCAATAGAATGTGTTATGCCAAAGAAATGTTTGTCAATAGAATGTGTTATGCCAAAGAAATGTTTGTCAATAGAATGTGTTATGCCAAAGAAATGTTTGTCAATAGAATGTGTTATGCCAAAGAAATGTTTGTCAATAGAATGTGTTATGCCAAAGTCCCAGCTTAAAAAAGTTTCAATTTTTCCATCACACAATCTATTTGTATGATATAAAATTGTGTTATTAATTCATATTGCACGTTTAAATAATCTAAATAGACAAGGGCTCGACTTTGATAAAGTTTGACTAGGATAAGCCTTGACTTTGATAAAGTTTGACTTGGATAAACCTTGACCTTGATAAAGTTTGACTTGGATAAGACTTGAGTTTGATAAAGTTTGACTTGGATAAGACTTGAGTTTGATAAAGTTTGACTAGGATAAGACTTGAGTTTGATAAGACTTGAGCACATTAAAAGACACAAACCGACTGTCATGTCTCCACAAGTTTTATTGTCTGGCACTTTATAATTATAAGAATGGCATAAAATAAGACTTAAAAAATTAACAATACCTATCAGGTCTTATTATATACATATCTCAAAATGACAGCAGTTGTTAATCAGGGCCGAGACTTACTTGACTGTCAAATATCTCGATACCATCTCTAATCCACGAGATCTGTGGCCTGGGGTTGCCTTCAATCTGACATTCTAGAGACAAGCCCTCCCCATCTCTGACAGTGGTATCTTGTAATGTGTTGATGAAGTGAGGCCTGACCCTGCATTGGGACACACTCAAACAATTATTCAATAGTAAAGCTGACTTACTTTTATGTTGAGTGCTAGAATGGAGCAACAACGTTTTCTTTATACAAATACTTCTATTTTTCATTCATTAAATTTTCAATTATTGCTTCAAATAATTCACAGAATTTTTTAGCAGAAAAAGATGGCTTAGCTCATTGTGCATTTATGATGCTATCATGAAGATTTCGTAAAGATTTTTTTTTTTGGTGGTAAAAACTTGACTTACCCATCTTCTTCTTTGGCAGGTTCAGCTGTGTGATATAAAGACAAAAAGATTTTCACATTTTCACCAAATTAGCAAGGTTAATTTTTCATTTAACTCTAAAAACTCACAAATATTTTCATTAAACAAAAAATAAACTGTTCAATTTTCATCAGTTGTTTCAATTGCTCAGTTATATTTATAATAGCAATGAAATGTAGCTTCATATTATACATTAAAGCGCTTCTTTTCAAGAATTGTGTTTACAGTGTGTAAGCAAGCATGACAAGATATAGAAATCACATTTGTTTACAGTGTGTACTTTACCTTTCAACACAAGCACTCAGAAATTAGTTTAAAGGTTATTGATTTGTCAAGATCTAACAATGACATTCAGATCCAACAATGACATTCAGATCCAACAATGACATTCAAAATATTTGTTTACGATGACACAATGGATTTAGCAAAGATGGATTATTTACCTGAAATGCTCAGTTTTGTGGATGTGTGGATGAGATCCCCATCCTTCAATGTAACCACACAGGTGTATTTAGCAGAATCCTTCTCATTGGCTTTACAAACTGTCAGCTTGTATTGGTGGTTGGACTCATCACAGGAAACAAAATATCTGGCTTCTTTAGGCAACTGGTAGATCGTAAGGAGAACAAAAAACACACATGATTTTCATCACATACTTAGAGGTGGACCAAATATGGTTAGATCCAATTTAGCAAAGTATACTATTGAAATTGTAAACTATGTGGAAGAATATATGAGTGAGTTAACCAAGTGGCTTCCATAGGCACGGTGAATTGATATTAAATCAAGTTTAGGGTATTTGTTTGATATTTAATCAAGTTTAGGGTATTTGTTTGATATTAAATAAAGTTTAGGGTATTTATTTGATATTAAATCAAGTTTAGGGTATTTGTTTGATATTAAATCAAGTTTAGGGTATTTGTTTCTGTTATGTGTCTGCACAGAAACTGTATGTGCCAAAAATGCTCAGATGTCATCAAACTCGTTTGACTGGGTTGATACTAATTAAACATCACTTGCATACTGGTGCATGTGTTGATCTCTTGACATATCTCTGCTGTAGCTATTAATATTGCACACTGTCCTTTTATTTGACTTACAAGATTATACATGTATCCATCAAAAGATTTTTTTATCAACATTTCTCACATGGCCACTTATTTATTTGTGAAAGTAAAGATAATCAAAGTACATTTCTATCAAGTTACAACCAAAACAGATCACATGACTGACCTCTTTTCCATCCATTTCCCACTTGACCATGGTCACATCTCCCGAGGAGACTTCCACAGTTAATTCTACATCCTCCCCATGGTTGGCGTTGGTGGTTTTTCGAAGTGTTTGGTTAAATGAGGCTTTCTGAGGTTTTTCATAATGGATTGTTCTTTTTGTTTCTTCTTGTTTGTCTTGTGTTTGGTCAGGCTTTTCTAATCTATCTTCTTTTTCTTCTTGTTTTTCTGGTCTGAAATGGAGGGAAACTTTCACATCTTCTGGTAAACAAAGACAGCTTTATAGACAAAGAAATGTACATACTATATGTTACAATGAGAAGATATTTGTTTCAACTGAGACCAATAAAAAATGGGATTAAGACCAAATTCACAGCACTTTGAAATCAATGAATAATACTTCTGTTCTTTTATGCTAGATGCTATAACTGTCATAGGAAATCTAGTCTAGTGCCCAAGTCTAGTGCCCAAGTCTAGTGCCCAAATCTATGGCCCAAGTCTAGTGCCTATGTCTATTGCCCACCTGGGAGCTGATTCTTGTGGTTTACTGGTTGATGGTTGCTGCTGATCCTCCTCAACAACTGGTTGCGTTTTAGAGGGTCTACGTGCAGAGGAATCTGTTCATTTATAAGAAACATAAAATATATTAGCTTAAAAACTGATACAGCTTTGAACAGCACTGATGATGAGAAACATTACTTACATGACCCAAACAACTGACAATGGTATGAGAAATGTTGAGAAAGGCAAGAAAAGGATTCACTTGAAGTTATATACATGAGCCAGATGGTAAGTTTGTGATTCTTAATTTCTTACCATCAACAATCGTCAACACAGCCCCACAAGTTTTGGTCCCAGCAATAGATGTGGCCTTACAGACATACTCTCCCTGGTCTGACCTCAGGAGATTTTTTAACTTGAGTTTGTGTCTGTTTCCAACTGTTGTCATTTGGACTGAGCCAGTTGCAATCAGTAGCCTGCCATCTTTGTACCTGGTCACAGATCATACACATGACCCAAATAGATGGTGGACAGAAATGTGTCAAAGTAATCAGTAAAAATGTAACAAAACTAAAAACAAAGAAGAAAGGAGAAGAAATCATCAGTATGAGAGTTTGAGAATTGCTTCACCAATAAGCAGGGTATTATTTCCAAATATTAGAAGGGAACATTTAAAAGATATAAAAACTAACATTTTAAAATATCTAAAATATTTAAACTCTAACATAGATGATGTGACCCTGCTCACCATTTGACCTCAGGTTCAGGGGTCCCTGAGCTGGTACATTCAAATACAGCCTCACTTCCAACGGGTCGTTCCAAATCCTGGGGGGTGGTCTGGAAACTTGGATGTTCCAACCTACCGTCTCGATCTGACAGGAAGGAGTTGAAATAATAAAGTGCTGAGTTTGTCAACAGAATATGTTGGGATATTATTTGATTATCTTTATGATATCATTTAATAATATGCTTTTTATGATCTCATATTGTTTTGGACATCAATAGTTGTATGCCTGCTGGCCTCTAAATGGACTGCTAGGGGATTTAACTCATTCCAGAGTATTTGTTTGGTATTTAAAAAGCAATCATCAGATATAGATAACTCTAGCTTCCAAAATAAAAAAAAGCACAAGCCAAACGGAACAAAAAAATGATTTATGTTGCAATTTACCAGATTTTTTATCCTCCTTCACTTGAGAGCTCTTCGTCATTGGAATAAACTCTCCACTAAATCCCTCATCGGCAAGTTCTTTCTTTGCCTTGTCCATGTCATGTGACGGGGAGGGTGAGGAGGACCACCTGACCAGTTCAATGCCACGTCGTAAGATACAGTCCAGCCTGACATCAATGCCCTCCATCACGTCGATGGTCTTGGGCAAATGTTTGATGAAGAATGGAGCTGTTGGTTGGGGAGAAATCAATGTTTCTAAATTTCATTATACAACGATGACAGTCATCGACAGTCTCATTAAAAATAATTTTTTTTGGCAATAAGTCAATATAATTTTCATACATGATTTTATGGAGATTTCATATCTTAAAAAAAGAAAGATTAAAAAATTTAACTCAAAATTTCTGAAGAAAGGAAACTTCAATATTTGAAAATAAAGAAAATGGAATCAACAGTGCAATAAATAAATGCAATTTAAAAAATTGTTTCATTGTTTAATCCTTCAAAGTATATTTTGCAAATTTGTATCATTAGTTTACTGCATTTAGATTATGTATTAATTTTAGGAATGCAACACTGCAACATTCTTCAACAATGATTATTGTATCATTTCACTCTGTGATGTCATGAATGATGTTTAAGATACTCATGGCATTATTAATAAGCTGCAAAGGTAATTTATTTTTAAGCAATTCTTTAGCCAGGATGAAATAAATATCCACGAATGACAATTAAAATTTAATTTGTTTTTTTCCCTTTTTCTTTTCTCTTTTTAAGACAGACATTTTAAATGTAATTAAACATGGAAGAGCTTGAACACACTGAAATGTAAAACATCAATTTAATAAACAAACAACATTATTTTAGTTGTTTAGCATCATTTGAGTGATAGAAAAAACTTAAAAAAACAAAAAAGTGCATTATTATTGTTTTTTTTTAGTCCGGTGAAACTCTGAAAAAATGGACAGTTTTTGTTAAAACATGGAATGAATTTCTCCAAGCTCATTCTTCTTTTTTGTGTGAACTTCATCAGACATAAATGCGTGTGCTACCAGCTTGATGAGAAACATGACTGAGAATAAAATAGCATCATTCATAAGTCTTCTTATGACTAGATTAGGTTTTACATTGTTCATTTCCATCATTGCCATTGAAACATACTGCAGCATAACTCATTTTATTTAAGGGCCAATAAACCAAACTAAGTCACAAACAGAACTATGGCAGAACTACGGATATGCCAGGGTTTTTTTTATATCCACTTCTAGCATCTATCAATTTGCTTTTTTAAAAAATATCTATTTTGAGAGCTCCCCCAAAGTTCCCCCAGGAAATAGTTTGATAATGACCAGGAGTTGTTTGGCATTCTTTAATACTTTATACCAGAAATAGTTTAAATTATAGCTACACTTGCAACTTGAGGACAAAAAATACATTCAATGATATAGTTTTGCTTAGTATTTTGAACACTTGTAGTCTGGATAAAAATAGAAAAATTAAAATACAAATAAAAAAAACAAGTTTTTATGTTTATTACAACTTATTGACAAACTTTCATTAGTTACCAACAGCCCTGATCAAAATACATGCTATTAATGGCATGCCAGGGTAAGAACAAAATAAATAGAACGTACTGTGAGAACATGGCCCGGTCCTTACAGGCACATGTTGACACAGTACCGAGTGCTGTGAGAACATGGCCCGGTCCTTACAGGCACATGTTGACACAGTACCGAGTGCTGTGAGAACATGGCCTGGTCCTTACAGGCACATGTTGACACAGTACAGAGTGCTGTGAGAACATGTCCCTGTCCTTACAGGCACATGTTGACACAGTACTGAGTGCTGTGAGAACATGTCCCTGTCCTTACAGGCACATGTTGTCACAGTACCGAGTGCTGTGAGAACATGTCCCGGTCCTTACAGGCACATGTTGTCACAGTACCGAGTGCTGTGAGAAAATGTCCCGGTCCTTACAGGCACATGTTGAAACAGTACCGAGTGCTGTGAGATTATTTTTTTTAAAGTGCTGTGTGCACACATTGTGGTGCTGTGAGCCACTTCACAAAAAAAAAAAAAGAAATTGTGTTTAAGATCACAACGTAAGTTGAGTGTCTGTTGCGCTACCTTGGGGCTTTCGTTGTTGACCATCCACCACATCTTCTTCATCAATGTCTTCACCAATGACTGTAACATCATCATGAATGCATGCAGTGGAGTTGGGGGAGTGGGGGTGGATTGGGAGGAGGGAGATGGAAGAGAGATGAATATCATCATGCAATTCATTAATTATTTTTTTTTTATAAAATGTATCAGATATAAAAAAGCCTACTATAGAAACTAAGTCACACATTGATACTATAGAGAACTAAGAAATCTACTGCTGTCTTTCTAAAAAAGGAATCACTCTGCTATGACTATTGAAATGGAACTAATTTGTATGTGAAGACAGACAAGGAAAAAGTATGATATAGAGAATTTTCTGTGTAGAGAAAAGGTATTTAATGACTGTTACGTCAGTTAACATTGGCATAGTGTGTGTGTGTGTGGGGAGGGTGGGTGGTGGTGCCAGGGTACTTAATGACTGTTACGTCAGTTAACATTGGCATAGTGTGTGTGTGTGTGGGGAGGGTGGGTGGTGGTGCCAGGGTATTTAATGACTGTTACGTCAGTTAACATTGGCATAGTGTGTGTGTGTGTGTGTGGGGAGGGTGGGTGGTGGTGCCAGGGTACTTAATGACTGTTACGTCAGTTAACATTGGCATAGTGTGTGTGTGTGTGGGGGGAGGGTGGTGGTGCCAGGGTATTTAATGACTGTTACGTCAGTTAACATTGGCATAGTGTGTGTGTGTGTGGGGGGGGGGGAGGGTGGGTGGTGGTGCCAGGGTACTTAATGACTGTTACGTCAGTTAACATTGGCATAGTGTGTGTGTGTGTGGGGGGGGAGGGTCGTGGTGCCAGGGTATTTAATGACTGTTACGTCAGTTAACATTGGCATAGTGTGTGTGTGTGTGGGGGGGGAGGGTGGGTGGTGGTGCCAGGGTATTTAATGACTGTTACGTCAGTTAACATTGGCATAGTGTGTGTGTGTGTGGGGGGGAGGGTGGTGGTGCCAGGGTATTTAATGACTGTTACGTCAGTTAACATTGACATAGTGTGTGTGTGTGTGGGGGGAGGGTGGTGGTGCCAGGGTATTTAATGACTGTTACGTCAGTTAACATTGGCATAGTGTGTGTGTGTGTGGGGGGGGGGAGGGAGGGTGGTGGTGCCAGGGTATTTAATGACTGTTACGTCAGTTAACATTGGCATAGTGTGTGTGTGTGGGGGGGAGGGTGGTGGTGCCAGGGTATTTAATGACTGTTACGTCAGTTAACATTGACATAGTGTGTGTGTGTGTGGGGGGAGGGTGGTGGTGCCAGGGTATTTAATGACTGTTACGTCAGTTAACATTGGCATAGTGTGTGTGTGTGTGTGTGGGGGGAGGGTGGTGGTGCCAGGGTATTTAATGACTGTTACGTCAGTTAACATTGACATAGTGTGTGTGTGTGTGGGGGGAGGGTGGTGGTGCCAGGGTATTTAATGACTGTTACGTCAGTTAACATTGACATAGTGTGTGTGTGTGTGTGGGGGGAGGGTGGGTGGTGGTGCCAGGGTATTTAATTTTACGGGCAAAACATGTCATAAGAAAAATAAAGAAAGTTTAAAAAAATGTATTTAATGGAAACTTTAAAAAAAAAGAATATATAGAAAAACTGTCATGTTCATAAAATCCAAGAGTTTCGCAAACCACGCTACACCACTTTAAAATAACTTTACACAATCATGAAATATTCTGTAGCCAGTCAACCAAGTACAGTTTCATGATGACCATATTTCCCTCATTTCAGACATTTAATTGACAAACACTATAGTACAGTGTATTCATGGTTTTACAGCCCCACCTGTCAGTTTTTATTCTTATGATTAAATAACTAGTCAGAAATACTGATCAGTGCCCTTATCTAAAAACTGGGTGCCTGTAGTGAATGGGACAGAGAAATAGTGGACTGAATTTATCAATCCTATCAACAGTGGAATTATTTCTTGTGAATCAGGATGAATGCAAAGGCAGAGAAAGAAAATAAATAGTAGGACAAGCTCTGTTTAGGCTTGAAAAGAAAGACATCTTAATTAAAAGGACGTATCGGCTAAATGCCTTCTTCAGCAAAGGCAAAACAAGCAACAAGGAATAATTACAAATGAAAATCTTATGTGTTCAAAGCTTTCAAAGCAGGTCTTTGTTTAGCAACTTTGTAGACAGAGTAGTATGAGGAAATGAAATGTATTCTACACAAGCAACTAGGAAATTACCACGCACAAAAGCTTCTGAGGCTGGCTATAAAAATTAAACATTTAACTGACACAGTTTACCATTAAGGGGAAAGCAATAGCTTCCTGAAGCTTTGCACGTAAACAAGATTAAATAAACTCAGGTGAATTGTTTTTAGTCCAGTGCATTTCACTCAACAAGTTTCCCATGGTTACAGAGTCAAGGTGTTCTGTCAACTATTAAATAGTTACATTTATTCTACACTTTTCTTCTTAGACGTTTGATTAAAATATCATTTTATTCTTTAAGATAGCAGCGTCAGTGTCAGTGTATTGGACACAGTGTCAGTGTATTGTACATAGTGTCAGTGTATTGGACACAGTGTCAGTGTATTGTACATAGTGTCAGTGTATTGGACACAGTGTCAGTGTATTGTACACAGTGTCAGTGTATTGTACATAGTGTCAGTGTATTGTACATAGTGTCAGTGTATTGTACATAGTGTCAGTGTATTGTACACAGTGTCAGTGTATTGTACATAGTGTCAGTGTATTGTACATAGTGTCAGTGTATTGGCCACCATCTCAGCTTAACTCACCCAAAACTTTAAAGCAAACAAAAGCAGAAGTCAAACAACTAGATGTGGGACATAGCAATTCAATAAAATGCTCTACTAAGAGTGTAAAGACAAGAGCATAACCAAAAATTGATTAGAAGTAAATAAAATGTCACCTTGGGAACTCATCTTAGCAGCCTCTCGCATGGCTTCTCTTCTGTAATCTGGTGGAGATGTCACCTTGGATCTGTGGAGACACACAATGATTGTAACAAGTGGCAGGGCATAGTTGCTCAACTCTTTGCTAGATTCAGTTGCTAGTTTGTCATTTATCTTTAAGCTCTTGATTTGTTAAAGTTAATAATGAGATTTGTTTGGTCCAGTTGACAGGCACAAATAAATGTTTTGTAAAACAATGTATCCTCAAGTAACCAATGACAAACTAGATCTATTCATTATTACATGGATGGGTTCTCAAATTTTATTATGATGAAGGCCTCTGTAATAAAACTTATAAAATAACTATTTTTAAGACTGACTTACTGAGATAAAATAAATAGGTTTGAGACACAGCTACTAGGTAAATAAATAGGTTTAAGACAAACTTACTGAGGTAAAATAAATAAGCTTAAGACTAACATACCCTTTAGGCAAGATGTTGACAAAGCAAGAAGTTTCAATAGATCCGTAGATGTTTGTCGCTCTGACAATGTATTCTCCTTTGTCTAATGCCATGGTCTGTGGTATCTCCATGGTGTGGAGAGTTCCACACAGAATGATGCGATGGCGTTGGCTGTACATGAGTTCTCTGTCACCCTTGTGCCAAGTCACTGGAACAGAGGAAATAACTCATTATATACAACATACACAAACCATATGCTGGAGCACATCAATATCTATCTCTATAAATATATCTATATACAACATACAACATACATATATACTGGAGCACATCACATCCTTTATATATGCAATGTCCATAAAAATGCTGTAGCTTCTAATCTTTAAAATTTAAACTCGGTTTTAATTTCCTAAGAGATGTAGTTAAAGAAACCTTAAAGACTTAAGTAGCTGAACTCAGACAATGACAGCGGCAATGATGGAGCTTCTCATCAACTAACGTTACTTGAAATCATGCATTATTTGTAAGAATCCATATTAGGGCTAACTTGTGGGAAATTTTTTTTGCATGTCTATTTCCCACAGCTTAACAGCTATCCATACATACCTAGAGAATTATCACTTTATACATATATATATATATAACAGTATTTGTATGAGACTGATGATGCAGCAAGAGTCAACATAAGAATCAAATCATTGGTATGGGGATTTGTTAAGTTTGTAATTTTCCTTCTTTTGAGTCTTTTGTGATGATAGCGTATTAAGCTGAAGCTATCTGTTTTTAAGCCAGGAATCCTTGTACTCAAGAAATTGCTCATAACTCGATGGATCCTTATCTAGTGGGTCTTCAAGAAATGTGAATGTCCAGAAATCTAGTGGAATTTTAAAAATGGGTACTGACCTAATGGGACTGGGAATCCCTGGACTGAGCAGTCCAGCTTCAACCTCTCCCCAACAATGACATCCAATGAGTTGGGCAGCATGAGAGACAGGCTCGGTGGTGAGCCCAGGTTGGACACACGATCAACTGATCTCACATCTCTGGCGGGTACCCGGGCGTATTCAACAGCTTCTTTGGTGCTCAGTGGGGAGGGAGATTTGGCTGCAGAGCAGAAACAGAGACAGTTGATTGGCATCTGATAAAGTACGGGCATCTAAGTTAAATCTCTAAGTCAATGAAACAGAGACAGTTGATTGGCATCTGATAAAGTAAGGGCATCTAAGTTAAATCTCTAAGTCAATGAAACAGAGACTGTCGATTGGCATCTGATAATGTATGGGCATCTAAGTTAAATCTCTAAGTCAATGAAACAGAGACAGTTGATTGGCATCTGATAATGTCAATGACACAGAGACAGTTGATTGGCATCTGATAATGTACGGGCATCTAAGATAAATCTCTAAGTCAAGGATAGAGCCAGGCATTACAGAACATTGACTTTTATCATTTTTGTAATTATAATTAAAGCACATCAATAAGTCTTGTTTATATTCTCAGAATTTCATTCTGATATTTTACAAACTATATCTACTCTCCAGAAGTCACGTTTTGATTTAAACTAGAAGTCATGTTTTGAATTAAACTAGAAGTCATGTTTTGACCTAAACAAGAAGTCATGTTTTGACTTAAATTAGAAGTCATGTTTGACTTGAACTAGAAGTCATGTTTGACTTGAACTAGAAGTCATGTTTGACTTGAACTAGAAGTCACGTTTTGACTTACACTAGAAGTCATGTTTTGACTCCAGAATGGAGGATGGTTTATTTGGATACATTTGGTAAATGTTTTTTAAAGTCACCTTTGACATGAAGATATGCCGAGCATTTGGCCCTTCCAGATCTGGACTGGGCCACACAGTAGTAGAGACCACCGTCAGACGGTTTGACTTTACTGAGGGTCAAGCTTGCACGACCTTGGTTATCCCACTCTGCCTCCACGTTCTTGCCAGTTGAAATGTTGATCATATCACGTTGCCTGTAGTTATGAAACAATCAAATACTTAAAAAGATAATAAATCCATTATCACCATTAATCTGTGGATATCCTGGCGCTAAAAGATCTCTAAACATGTAAACAACTGATTAGCTAAGGAGAAGAGCATCAAATAAGTGATCATGTCTTCAGGACGACTCACCATTTGAATGCTGGCATGGGTTTCCCAGTTGCCGTGCAGGTGAAGGTGGCGTCCTCTCCTTCATTGACATGGATGTCTTCAATCTTTGTCAAGAATTTGGGTCGCAGGAAATCCAGCTCCATGCTTGTCAGCTCTTCTTCACCTGCAACAAAGAAAGTCAGTACGAAATTTTAACAGTATTCTTTACTTCCAAGTCACCTGGTGGTGTGTGGAAGTGGGGGGGGGGGGGGGGGGGGTTGTTGGGCAAGTAGTACCAGCTGATAATTAGTTCTTGCTCTCAAACTATAGCATATGTAGCAGTACGAAGCAGTACATAGTAGCACATAGCATACATAGAAGTACCTAGCAGTACATTACAATGACTACAGGGGTAAGAAGTCATTGCTACATTGTAGGTTAATATTTTTACCTTCCACGTCCAGTGTACAGGAACATGAAACACTTCCTTGGCTGTTGGAAGCTTCCACTGTGTACTTCCCTGCCAGAGACTGCTTGGCAAAAATGATCTCCAATGAAAGGAGACCATAGTTGTTCTAGAAGACAAAATTGATGGTAGACATGATGGTTAGAATCAATACATGTATTTTTTTAAAGCGCATACAATTATTATTCTCAAATAAACATATTAAAAATAATTAACATGTTTCAAAAATTGCATAAAATATAATGAACACCTTTACAATATAATGAACACCTTTACAATTTAATTAAAAATTCAATTGAGTATCTTGTTCACAAAATCTCTTCTGTTTAAATAAGTTGTCAAGATGCTGTTATATGGAAGGTGTTCATGTTGGTGTTATGTGGAAGGTGTTCATGTTGGTGTTATGTGGAAGGTGTTCATGTTGGTGTTATGTGGAAGGTGTTCATGTTGGTGTTATGTGGAAGGTGTTCATGTTGGTGTTATATGGAAGGTGTTCATGTTGGTGTTATATGGAAGGTGTTCATGTTGGTGTTATATGGAAGGTGTTCATGTTGGTGTTATATGGAAGGTGTTCATGTTGGTGTTATATGGAAGGTGTTCATGTTGGTGTTATATGGAAGGTGTTCATGTTGGTGTTATATGGAAGGTGTTCATGTTGGTGTTATATGGAAGGTGTTCATGTTGGTGTTATATGGAAGGTGTTATATGGAAGGTGTTCATGTTGGTGTTATATGGAAGGTGTTATATGGAAGGTGTTCATGTTGTCCTTTAAAGAAAACTCTCATGTCCCAGCCACAGTAAGGATTACCCAGTCCCCTCCTCCCACTCCCCCCCCCCCCCCCACACACACACACAAATCACTGATATGATAGCTTACTCTCATGGTGTAGTCATGACCATCAAAGATCTCCTGTCCATCTCTGAACCATCGGATTGAAGGCTCCGGGATGCCAGTCACCGAACAGTTGAGCCTGACAGTGCTGCCTTCTGGTGCTGATTTGTTCTTTAGTTTGGCTGTGAAGTCGGGTGGTACCTGCAGGCGGTATTTCTGTGTGGGTGCCTCCTCTGGCCTTGAGTAGCCATCAAGTCGGGATGTTGTCAGCTCATGAGATGCCTTGTCATCATAGACTTCTATAAGTACAAACAAAAATTTACAGAGTGGCCATACATGTACACATAATTATAACTCAACTAACTTATAGTTAAATAATGAATTGGAAAAACTGATGATTGTAAGTGAAACTTTTGAGATGCTATTGGAATATCTACTGATATGGAGGGTTAAAATTGTAAAATTGATGAATGGAAGGTTGATATGGATGGGTACAATTGTAAAATTGATGAATGGATTGTTGATATGAATAGTGAAATAGAGTTGGCTGGTTGAGTTTGGTTCCAATAGAAATAACATTATTCACTTCTCCTTCTATAGGATTATACTAGGACCAGAAGTAATTTGTACATGAATCTTGCCCTCATTACAAGCTGATCAGAACTTACTTTGTACACGGATCTTGCCCTCACTAGAAGCAGACCCTGCATCATTTTCAGCAACACACATGTAGCTACCAGCATCCTCAACATCTGCACCTTCAATGACCAGAGTAGCTGTACCATCTTCATAACTACGGATCTTGTAGTGAGCATCAGAGTCAATCCTCAAACGGTCTTTGTACCTGCAGCACAGAAATCAAGAATGCTTGGATTTATGACAAGTTGGAAATACTCAACTATTTACTGAAACACAGATGCTCCAAAGTACTATTGATTTGACAAGAATTTATTGATTTGACAAGAATTTATTGATTTGACAAGACTTTATTGATTTGACAAGAATTTATTGATTTGACAAGAATTTATTGATTTGACAAGAATTTATTGATTTGACAAGAATTTATTGATTTGACAAGAATTTATTGATTTGACAAGAATTTATTGATTTGACAAGAATTTATTGATTTGACATGAATTTATTGATTTGACATGAAGTTTATTGTTTTGACATGAATTTATTGATTTTATATGAATTTATTGATTTTAACAATATTCTCAAAAATTATTAAATGTTTACATGTAGAATAAAAATTTATAAATAAGTGATAATTATAAATTAATAAATAATAATAAATTATGTAATAATAAATGGATATAATTCTATAAAAATAATTAATAATGAATACATTCTTAACTGATGTTAAAATATCGTCAGTCAAATGTTTACATTTCCAATCACAAGTCTTAATATTGGTGAGACAGATTAGAACTATCTCCCAGCCACACTCCATGTTGTCAATATTCCTCATAATTTATTAGTTGCAGTTCATCTTTCAAGTCCTGCCCCCAATACATCAGGCTAGAGTTAGTCAGATTACACACAGCATGCACTCACCATTTGACTGTTGGTTTGGGATCCCCAAGAACAGCACACTCCAGTCTGACCAGGCTTCCCTGAGTCACTGTCATATACTCGAGTTCTCTAACAAACTTTGGCTTGGTGTGGCCTTCTGGAATGTGTTCTGAAAATGACCATAAACCTTGTAAGCAAATCAGAAACAAAATGGCAGGTACAGAAAGAAAATATGACCATCTTTTACTCTGGATTTTATTGCCCATTTCCTCGAAAACTAGACTAATGATATTGAGGTCACACAAACACTAGACTGGACCTACCAATAATATTGAGGTCACACAAACACTAGACTGGACCTACCAATAATATTGAGGTCACCCAAACACTAGACTGGACCTACCAATAATATTGAGGTCACATGAACACTAGAGTGGACCTACCAATAATATTGAGGTCACACAAACACTAGACTGGACCTACCAATAATATTGAGGTCACATGAACACTAGAGTGGACCTACCAATAATATTGAGGTCACACAAACACTAGACTGGACCTACCAATAATATTGAGGTCACATGAACACTAGAGTGGACCTACCAATGATATTGAGGTCACACGAACACTAGACTGGACCTACCAATGATATTGAGGTCACACAAACACTAGACTGGACCTACCAATGATATTGAGGTCACACGAACACTAGACTGGACCTACCAATGATATTGAGGTCGCACGAGCACCAGGCCTCGCCATAGGCGTTGATGGCCTGGCACCTCCATTCCCCGGCGTCCTTCTTGTCCAAGTTGAGGACTGTCAAGCGGTAGAGGCCCTTCTCATGGTGGAATGAAATACGACTGGATCTCAACACTTTCTCTTTACCGTGGTACCAGACCACATCAGGCTCAGGTCGACAGGTGACTGCAACAGGGAACAATAAAGTAGGGTTACTTTCATGCCGTTTCAAGAGTTTTTATCTAATCCACACCCAAACCATGTTCTGTACAGAGATTAATTCATGCCTATTTCAATTTTAGTTTGACACGTTGACTTTGAGCAGAGAGGACACATCACTGAATTCTTAATGTGATAACTAGAAAGAAACCATCAAAATAATGGAAATATCTTAGGGATAATGGACATATCTTAGGGATAATGGACATATCTTAGGGATAATGGACATATCTTAGGGATAAAGGACATATCTTAGGGATAATGGACATATCTTAGGGATAATGGAATATCTTAGGGATAATGGACATATCTTAGGGATAATGGACATATTTTAGGGATAATGGATACATTTCCGTTGTTTTGTTGCTTCTTTTTTTTTTAGGTTGTCCCATACCGTGCTCATTTTCTTTTTTCTAACCTGATTGTAGGCTCTCCCCTATTACCATGAAATGTGGTTCAGCATTATCTGCCCCTGGTGAACACCCAACTAACCAATTGTCCAAACTAAATATATACCTTTAAAGTTTCTCTACATGACCACTCACAGTCCCCAACTTATCTGTCACCGTGAAGGTAACATCTTCCCCTACAGCCCTAGTTTCTCTACCTGACCACTCACAGTCTCCAACTCACCTGTGACTGTGAAGGTAACATCTTCCCCTACAGCCCTGGACTGGTCGACCAATGGAAGGGTAAACTCTGGGGCGATGTTGGTATCTTCTAATGTCATATCATACTCATGGGCTGGACGCCTGCAGAAAAAACATTTGCAAATTTTTACAATAAAATAATCTTATTTAATCCGTCATTAATCTTTATCATTAATCAAATATCTAACAGACTACAACAAATAGATAACGAAAGGACCTTGTGATCATTTGTAAAAAATGTGACGGGTAGGGGTTGGTTAAGTAATCATTTTAACAATTAATGGGAACCTATATAAACGCAATGACATAACTTTAAAACGTTAGGGCAACTTACTTGAGTCTGATAGTGGCTTCATCATCTTCCAGCCTCTTTCTTCTATGTCTGACTTCTGTCAAGGAAAAGTTTCACAAAGAAATAATAAGTGCATACTAGTCATTTGGTTAATTATGCGAACGGATTGCGCGGGGCCCAGTCTGGGTAAGGATAAGGATAAAAAGTGAAAATTAAGATTTTATATTAGAAAATAAATTCGGGGCGGGGCCTATGAAAGTGCGGGGCCCATTGCGGCCTCATAGGTTGCAGTGGCCTAAGGCCCGCCCTGACCGCAGGTAAAAGAAAAACTCTGGAATTAGCTCTAAATAATCCACAATCTATCAGTGGCATCTGTCATATGTTAGCCACATTACAACAATGGTATATGGCATATGTTAGCCACATTCTAAATAGTGGCATCTGGCTAACGATAGCCATAATCTAAACAGTGGTAGCTGGTGTATGTTAGCCACAGCAAAACAGTGATATCTGGTGTATGTTAGCCAAAATCTAACGGTGGTATCTCGCTTATGTTAGCCACATTCCAACAATGGTATATGTTGTCCGCATTCTGGTTAACGATAGCTATAATCTAAACAGTGGTAGCTGGCTTATGTTAGCCACATTCCAATAATGGTATATGGTAGCTGGCTTATGTTAGCCACAACAAAACAGTGATATCTGGTGTATGTTAGCCAAAATCTAAAGGTGGTATCTCGCTTATGCTAGCCACATTCCAATAATGGTATATGGTATATGGTTTATGTTGTCCACATTCTAAACAGTGGTATCTGGCTTATGTTGGCCAGAATCTAACTGTGCTATCTGGCAAAGAACCTTACCTTCCACACTGACACTCGCGCTGGTCTCGGCCTCTCCCAGGTCATTGACAGCTGCGCACGTGTAGGTGCCCGCATCTTCTGTGGTGAGTCCACTAATCTGGAGAGTAGCCTCCCCTTCTTTGAAGGTAGTTTTGTGACGGTCATCCTCAGCGACCTGTTCACCGTTCTTCAACCTGAGAAAATAGAAGAAGAAAAAAAAAACATTAGTGATATTTTAATTTTTTTAAATAGTCAAATTATATATGAAAAATCATGGTTAGCAAGGGTGATAACTCGCGGGTATAAATAAAGTTTTCAAACTGCCTTTCCTCCCTTAGCCCAACTTAAACATTGTTCTTCTAACGAGGTAGTGGCTAAAAGGATCTTCTTTATTTGTCTCTTAAATGATTCAGGCAATGTAATGTTTTCTATAGTCTATGTCATGCTATGTATGTAATTGATGTCATGTATGTCATATATGTAATGCATGTGATGAATGTAATATATGTTATACGTGTAATGTGTAATGAATGTAATGTATGTAATGTGTGTAATGTATGTTATATTAATGTATATAATGTGTAATGCATGTAATGTATGTAATATATGTATTATATGCAATGTATAAATTTGTATGTCGTGAACAGAGTGACTGATTTAGAGTGTGAGTAAGTTAGAGGAGACATTGAAATATTTGAAACTTTACTCATTTCTGTACAGGATTCACAATATTATTTTGGAGACAGAAGAGAGGAGGTGCGAAGGAGAGTTGTGCCGCATTTATTTCATTGTATGTGAACATGTTGCAGAAGATGAGTGTGTGGTAGAAAGTAATTAACAAGAATAACTGTGACGGTATCAACATCTTTTAAATGAAATATATCGTTATGGAATTCAGATTTCGGAAAATAAATGAATCGGTAAGGTATGAGTATGTATTTGAGTGATGTGTGAGAAATATCGGTTACAACCGGTTGCACTGCACCACCCCAACATCCCCAGACTACATACTGGGCCACTTCCTCGACGACAGTGACTTCAGGAACGACAATCTCCTCTTGTATCAAGGGCAGCGACTCATCGTCCATCTCCATCTCGCGATCGCTGCATGAGTCGAACATGACGCCCGAATCCAAGGTGAGGGTCGATTCGTAATCGCTGGCCACCGACTCCTCCCTCGTTGATCCTGGAAGCGGTATCGTCTCCTCGTAACTGAAATGCTCCGACCTGAGTCGCTCCAGCTCCCCGTGCTGCAGCGTGATGTCGTGGCTCGTTTTCCTTGGGAAGTGCAGCTTGTGCCCGTCCACCAGGCTGGTGGAGATCTGCTGGTTGATCTTGGCCAGCTTTTCCGACAACAGCTGTTCGGAGATGATGCGGTCCTCGTGCGAGGCCAGAGACATGGCCCGCCGCTTGCTGACCAGCTGGACCTCCGCCTCCTCAAGTTCCTCCTCCTGCTCCTCCGGGGGGTGAAACGGGCAGTTTTTCTTGTTGGGGCATTTGTGGTTTGGGAGGAGGAGGTAAAGCCTTTGCACAGTTGTCATGGTAAGACTTTAAGAGTGGCCTCCCTGTAACGTGGCCGATCAATTTGTGGTCTACACAGTGCGAAATGTACCAGCTACAGTAGGAGAACACGAGCCCTCTCTGATTGAACAAGATCAGTCAAAAAAAGTATTTTCTGAAGATATAATCCAATGGCTTTTAACGAAACAATATTTCCCTCCTTCGGTGCTTAAGTCAAATAAAAAGCACGAGCCATGCTGGCGAGTTGCCAAAAAGTTATCAAAATAAGACGAAGATGACTTGGTTTGAACGTTATATTTTAGTAGCCGAATGCCAAGAAAACTTGCTTTGTAAAACGAAATTGTAGCCCACAAAGATTGCCGTGAATAACTTGAGTTATCAGGAAAACTATTTTTAAAAGAGATACAACAGAAACCAAAATAAACAATCTATCAGCAGCAGACATTTTAAAAAATAAAAATTAAAGTGTGTGTGTGTTGGGGTGGGGGTGTTAGTGAATCTGAAAGACGTTGCTTGATTCTTGAATTCCAAATCCACTTAATTCTACTTTGAAACGGAATGACGCAGACACACAGGTTTGGGCGAATCATCTGTTTGAGCTATTTCTAGAAAATAATAATAATGTACCATGACAGCAATGGTGGATGACGTGACGTCATGACAGCTGCATGTAAACATTGTCTGAAAATAGCTAGCGAGCATTCCGGATGACGTCATTAGTTTTTTTATCGTTATCTATGTGTTTTATAACATATCTGTCTGTTCTGAAAAGATCAATGGATTTAAAAACTGGAATTTAATTCAAATAATATATTTGATTGAATTTCGGTGTTAAAGGACACTTATTTTCCCCAGTTTTAATTGCGTTCAAATAAATAAATAGTGTAAACCAATAGTAAACCGTGCTCTCTTAAAATGCTGGTTCTTAAAACACTTTGTATTTTATTGATTTTTAATTAAATATCAAGTAGGTGCTATTTTATCCTGAATCGTAAGCTGTGTGACGTAGATGCCTATGTAAGCTATAAGACTTAGATGCCTATGTAAGCTACAGAACGTAGATGCCTATGTAAGCTATGTGACTTAAATGCCTATGTAAGCTATAAGACTTAGATGCCTATGCATATAATGACATGCACATCAAGTCGAATTATATACGAGTGCACGATATTACACTCCGAGACACCACACAACAGAAACACATTGTAAACTCCAAAAGCTATTATCCATAGTTCACGGAAAACACAAGAAAATCCCATTTGGTCCCACAAAGTCCAGTGCACCAAGGTTGCGATGACACAGTGTATTGAATTCCCACAAGATCATCATCATATACAAAGAGTTCATCCTCACCGTATCACAGGGACACAATTATAGGCCTAAGTACCACGATATTATTATTTACTACAACTTGGTGGCGAAACAGCGCTAAGTCTCCTTCTCGGTGTAAACAACAAACAGGCGAGAAGGTCTCCTTAGCGTTTGCCCTTGTCGTCTCCTCGAGTCCTACTACCACCTCTGAGACCGGAGATCCTCTGGCAACGGGTACTCATTCCAGAAAATCTTATCTCAGAAGGTGATTCACTCCCCTGTGCACTGCAGCAGACAAAATGCTGCTCAATTTGATTCTCACCCCCTCCCGCCCCCTTTAACTACGTCTTCTGTCTACACACTCCACCCACCAGTTAAATCCAAAATAGCATTTTATTTCACAGATCTGCACAAACCTCGTCTACAACTGACATCAATGACTGACTCCACCACCTGACCCCCCACCCCCCCCCAACAACAACTGACACCACTACCTGACCACCCCCACCCCCAACAACAAACACATGCAAACAAAAAGCAACCAAACATCCACTCTCCAGCGGGAACTCTTCCAAACCAATTATTTAAATAATTTTAAAATAACGTATTTCAAATTGACGACCCAACAAGATAGTAGCAGCTGATAATAAATACATTACACAATCAATTTGGAGAGATTGCATTCTGACGTGAGAGAAATTGGCTCAGATCACTCAATCGTTTCAGTTCAGGTCTAACCTGAGCCAATCTCAATGAACAGGAAATTCAACGGGAGAACTTTCATGAATATTTCATTCAAGTTAGGATCTTCTACCGTCTGATCCTTAGCACAAGTAACCCTGACCACAATGTATAGTTATGTGCCCTGTGGTGCCACACACCCCACACACCCCGCCCACAATGTATAGTTATGTGCCCTGTGGTGCCACAGGCCCCGCCCACAATGTATAGCCAGGTGCCCGTGTGGTGCCACACACCCCACACCCAGTGTATAACTAAGTGGCCGTCTGGTGCCACCACCTGTCACGGACAAACCATTCCAAACTAGCAGAGCCCAAGAATACGTCTGCCACTCTTACAATAGTTTTAGTTAGGTTTCCCTTGCATGCATACAACCATGTCTTTGCTCTTTGGTGACGCAATACACGTCACGTTGCCTGGCAACATTGTTGTTAATATGACACCAACCAAACGTACACAAAAAATGTTGAATGAACAACGGTAGAGAAAGGCTCACTATAAGAAAGTCTCACTATAAGAAAGTCTCACTATAAGAAAGTCTCACTATAAGAAAGTCTCACTATAAGAAACTTATTATAAGAAAGTCTTACTATAAGAAAGTCTTAGTATAAGAAACTTACTGTATATCTCATTAGGAAATGGCGTCAGCGGGCCGTCGAGCTTGCGCTCCTTATGCCCTCCCTGGCGCCCACCCACACATGCCAGCCACCGGGTTTCCCCGACGTCAGGAAGTGCTGAGGAACGTCAGAGATCTCCCCGGGCGTGAAGCGTCCCCACCAGCAACCGCTCGATCGGGTTTGCCGATGGAGACCCTCCCCGCCCGGAGACATCTGGTCGACCGAAGACGCTGTGTTTCAAGCGTCCGCAGTCCACTTTCCTAGGGGCCGGGACGGTAAATTAACGTCCTAATATCTCCCCCCCCCCACCCGTCCCGGGGAAGCATCGGACGCCCTCTAAGAGGGATTCTACAGTGGGTTTCCACCTCGCAACTAATTCGCGAAGTAGCTGGGACGAAACGGTTGCCTAGGAGCAGCTTTCTCAGGGCTGCATATTTAGAATCACCGGCCATAGGCTTCCACCACAGCCTATCGCCTCATATCCCTTAACGGCAACTTGTAATCATGATCCCTAAGAAACTTACTGTAAGAAAGTCTTATTATACGAAAGTTTTACTATAATTATACTAGCGAGAACCCGGCATGCGTTGCATGCCACTCAATGAAAAAAGTGTTTGTGTTTTAATTAAGTTTTAAAGTAATTTTTAAATAGGAAATATTTATTGTTTTTTTTTTCCGTCTAGTGCGTACACAAATACATTAGAAGTTTTTTCAACGCGTGAGCAGGCAGCATATAGCTGTCCACGTGAGAAGCGTGTATTTTCATAATTTAGTCCACACACTTGTAGCGATTGATCCACCCACGCAGTAGCTCTGTTTTAAATTATATTTATATAGCTCAAATATTTATTATTTTTAAAATAAGGCCCCCGGCCCCAAACGTAAAATTTTAAAATGGTTGTACTTATGCCACACACAAACTGAAATGTCGTTTGTATTTGATTGATTTCTAGCCACCCATGCAATAGCACTGATTGAAATTATATTTGTATAGCTCATATAAGAGAAAAATAATTTGGGGCTCCGGCCCGAAAAGGAATATTTCAAAATGGATAAGTTCATTCAGAAACCGTTGGTGCGCACAACAACTTACCAAAGTTTTATTCCAATCGGATGAATGGTATAGGAACGCATACGAAAATTATATTTAGCTCATAAAAGGGGGGAAAAAAATGTAGGCCCCCGGTCCCAAAACGGAATATTGTAAATATGTGTGCAATAATTCAGAAACATTTGCATTTTTTTACAATTCACACAATTTTCATCACTTTGGATTGATGGTATAGAAGCACATACGGGATATACTTATATATGTATAGATATAGTTTACCGAATTAAGATAACTTTTTTGCAATTATTCAAGGATGATCTGTCTGTCTGTCTGTCTGTCTCTCTGTCATTATGTCTGTCTCCTTATCTGTCTGTCTCTCTGTCTGTCTCTCTGTCTGTCTCTCTGTCTGTCTCTTTGTTTCTCTGCCGGTCTATATGTCTCTCTGTCTGTCTGTCTCTCTGTCTCTTTATTTGTCTCTCAAGCTGTCTCTCAGTCTTTCTCACTGTCAGTCTCTGTCTCTCTGTCTATCTCTCTTTAATTATGTCTGTCTCTCTGTCTGTCTCTCTGTCTGTCTGTCTCTCTGTCTGTCTCTCTGTCTACATCTTTGTCTGTCTGTTTGTCTCTCTGACTGTCACTCTTTCTGTCTCTCCTTCTGTCTCTCTGTCTGTCTGAATGCCTGTCTGTTTGTCTGTCTGTCTGTTTATCTATCTATTTACCTATCTATCATCTACCTATCTACCTATTTACCATCTACATGCCTGCCTGCCCACCTACCTACCTACCTACCTACCTATCTACCTAGCTATCTACCAATCCAGCTGCTATCTAAATAATCTATCTACCCATCTATCTACCTATCTCCCTCCCTACCTACCTACATATCTGTCTACCTACCCACCAACCTACCTGCCTACCTACCTTTCTACCTACCTATCTATCCATCCATCCATTCATCATCTCACCCACCCACCCTTCCATCCATCCATCCATCCATCCATCCGTCTAGCTATCTTTTATCTACATCTCTATCTATCTATCACCTATCTGTGTATTTGTCTGCCTGTCTGTCTGTCTTTCTGTGTCTCTATCTAATAAAATCTCAATTTTTAAAATTAAATTTTCACTTGTGTAAAGTGATTTGGTTTTGATATCCCTGGGGATAATTATGAAAATATTTTTATGTTTTTCTTAATATGTTAACATATGTTCATATGTAAAATGAGAATATAGCTTCTTTTTTATATTACAACTGAAATGTCATTGGATTGAAAGATATTGTCATCCAAGTAAAAATGATCTCAATTTCCTACCATCGATATAAATGTATCGAAGAAGGTTAATTATTGATCAAATTTATTCTGAGGCTTATCTCGTGCTGCACTGGGCAAAATGAATGTATAATGTATAGTGGGCTACACAGAGTTTAAAAAAAATAAATAAATCATCCACTGGATTGTAGCCCCTTACTTACGCAGAAGATTTTTTTGCATTTAATATGCTTATCTCTTATCTAGATCAGTGACAAGTGCATTAAAAATGCTATTTGGCTATTTAGTTTTGCTACACCTATTTAATTAAAAGGCATATTCTTATTAAAATTATTTTCAAATGTAGAGTTCTTATAAATTTCATAAAAGTTTATTTTTGGAATTAATAAAAAGTACAAACTTATTAAATGTTAAAAATACAAAGCTAAATTAGTATTTAAGTTTAGCAATTTAAAAAGCAATCAATGCTATTTATTACTTTTAATTATAAGAAAGGGAATGTACATCATCAGTTTTGTCACGCTCTTTTATTAAATCAGATAACATTTAGCTATGGCTAAATAGGCAATTCGCACTATGACGTCATTTGCGTGATTATTTAGAACTAATTAATTTTAATTTTATTTCGCCTTATTGACAACGCGCTAAAGAACGCACTAACAACAACTGATGTTTAGGTTTTCCCGATAAATGTGATTACGGTGTATTTCTTTGATCATATTTTTTCTATTTAATTTTTGTTTCATAACTTTTAAAAGCATATAAAATGCTTAAGATAGTTCCTTAGTTGTTTCTTTAAATGTATTTGTAATTTATAATAATAATATTTAAACTTTTGCTAAAATAAAAGCGGAAATTTAATATTTTTTGCGCATGTAAATTTATTCGATTTTCGTAAAAAAATAATAGAAAATAACTATGTTTTTTTTTAAGAGTCCGAACGTATCAAAATATTTTCGGCTCTTTGGCGTTATGTCCCTATAGCTCATTCTTATATATATATTACGTAAAGTTGTGATGTGTTGAAGCCGTGAAATATTGACATGGCGTAAAAGTGCACGAGGAATGCCTTCAGTGCTCAGCTCATGCACTTTTACCAAGTCTGTACCAGAGGCAGAGATGGATGGCTTGCTAAATAAACTCTCAGTTACTTGTTACTTCACGCTCATGTTGGAACTGTTCCCGGGCAGCTGATAATGAGGAAAGCATTTTCTGGACGGTATCTTCCACGTGTTTTGACTACTATGGCTTTACTATGGCTTTACTGTGGCTTTACTATGGCTTTACTATGGCTTAGCTGGCGCTTTGTTTTTTGAAATTTTTAATCATGCTTAAATTGACCGTACACCTCCTCCAGTTGCGTATATAAGGGGTGCGGAAGAGGCAGTCCGGCCCCGCGCGGGGGGGGGGGGCACTTTTTTCTTTATACGGAGGAGTGGCATTTTCGGCTTATTTTTATCGAGGAAAGAGGGGCGGCAAAAATCTTGGCCCGCCTCGGGCGACACTAACCCAGCTAAGCCACTGCTGTAATGCCAAGTAGCGTTTGAAATTACATCTGGTTTCAAAATAATGTGCAAGTCAAATTTCGAATGTTTGGTACGCAAGTGACACTGCAGGGAGAAATCATGCATGATAAACTTGGTGGAAATGGAAACAAGTATTAGCTTCCATTTTCGAAGCGATTTTTTCGTTAAAGTAGAGTTTGTGTTAAAGTAGAGTTTGTGTTAAAGTAGAGTTTCAGCATGCTAAAATAGATCGTTAACTTATATCGGAAAGATGTGGGGGGGGGGGGGGACTGGATGCCAGCAGAATCTCGTCAACAGGTCTATCTCCCACCTGTGATGTATGCGGTAAGGAGAGAAGAAGAAGAAAAAAAACGGTTCTATTTTCTTACCCAAAGGGAAAGGTGCTACCCCCCCCCCCCCCCCAACCTTACAATCCCCTTATTTCTAATTTCGCTGCCACCTAAAAAAACCAAGAAGGCGTACTCATCGCGGCTCTGAAATTTATTATTTTAACCACTTTCAAAGAGCGCCCGGCACAGAAAATGCCTGTTGCGTGGGCGCAGGTAAGTCTGGCAGGGGATAGGTATCTTCACCTGCACATTTCCTGCAGGCCACTCCCCTTCTGGGGTGGTTGGGGGTTTGAGTGTTTCACGTGACCAAACAATCAGCGATATGTTCGAATGTTGGGGTACTGTAAAGCATCCTAGATGACGCCATATGTTCGAATGTTGGGGTACTGTAAAGCATCCTAGATGACGCCATATGTTCGAATGTTGGGGTACTGTAAAGCATCCTAGATGACGCCATATGTTCGAATGTTGGGGTACTGTAAAGCATCCTAGATGACGCCAGCAAACATCAGTAATGGCGATGATATCAGTCCATGTACCCTATCGGTTCGTTTCTAGGCAACAGTTTTAAGATCACGTGCACACAGTAATGGAGGTGTTTCTTGAAACTTGAGATATGCATAGATAAGCAACAAGGCTCTCGTTATAAACGCAAGCTAAATCAAAGTTCGTCCGTTATCCAGCCGTAAATTGAAACAAAAGTGGCATCTCCATAAAATGTCTACGCGTGCTTGAGTTCTCATTCTGGATGGTAGACCAAGAACGGAGGACATCTCCTAGTGTACGTTTAACTTCTAACGTCACACATGGTTTGTGGACATAATAACATATGATACAGTCACATCAAATACACAATGTGTTAAATCAAACACAAACTTGCTCCCCCCCCCCCCCCCGACGACAAGTTGTCCAATGGTCACCACACTCTGAGCCATGACTGATCCAACCCATACAAAGGTCACCACACTCTGAGCCATGAATGATCCAACCCATACAATGGTCACCACACACTGAACCATGAATGATCCAACCCATACAATGGTCACCTCACTCTGAGCCATGAATGCATGTTAATGATTTTGTGAGTTGTCAAACTCACATAAATAAAATATTTTTAAAAAAACTGATGGTTATAGATAAGATGATTTTTAAATAATTCAAACTAGTCTCATATGTTGTTACGGGTTGTTATTAAAATGACATCTTCAAATAACGCCACTAGTCTCATATGTTGTTACGGGTTGTTATTAATATAACATCTTCAAGTAACGCCCAACATATTTCGTCCGCAATTCAAAAAACCAAATTCACATACACTGTTTAATCTCGTCAGCATGACATATTCCATCAAGTTAATCTCGTCAGCATGACCTATTCCATCAAGTTCAAGCGCCCGTCTCTAAACATGTCTAAAGCCTCGGTAGAAAATAGATCCGAGTTCTATCATTTCCTGTGTTTCTCGGTCTTCCTCCACGTATATATCTATGCCACAACAATGTTGTTTTTCTATACTGCAGGTCAACTTTTAAAAAAAATGTTTGTTTCGTTAAAAAGCCAGAGCAGCTGCCAAGTTTTAGTATCTACCGAGGAAATCTTCAAATAATGGGGCCAGAAATAACCCATCCAGCTTGGATTTATTCCTCCACATTCCATTTGTTGATCGTTTGGAGTGATATTTTGTTTTCTGAAAACGTTTCCAAAACAATCCTAGAGCACATTTGAAAAGTAACATTTCCTCCAATGACTATTACTTTTCATGTTACCGTAAGTTTAACCGATAACCTTGCAGCACAAAGTATTGAGACAAATCGGTTATTTAAACGACCAAAAACCAATTATATGTCTCTTACATGCATGGCAATGAAAATAATGGGGGGGGGGGGGGACTGGTTGAAATTTGCTGATGGAAAGTATTCAAAGGTAAAATGGTATAAATATGTTTGGAACTCTGGAAAGTATTCAAAGGTAAAATGGTACAAATATGTTTGGAACTCGGAAAGTATTCAAAGGTAAAATGGTATAAATATGTTTGGAACTCTGGAAAGTATTCAAAGGTAAAATGGTATAAATATGTTTGGAACTCTGGAAAGTATTCAAAGGTAAAATGGTATAACTATGTTTGGAACTCTGAAATGTCTTTTCTCCACCATTTTTTATTGGCCATTCTCACTCCCCTCCCCTCTTTTTACTCTGTCTCTCAAGGCACATACCCCGCGCATCTGGGAGAGTGGCATTGTTTATAATATAAATGAATTGGATAGACACGCCCCAAAAGAGTAAGAGAGGCGAGCAGGTCAGGGGTGGCGGAGGAGCAGGTCAGGGGTGGCGCAGGTCAGGGGTGGCGGAGGAGCAGGTCAGGGGTGGCGGAGGTAAGTTTGACGTGTCAGTGGCATTTCCGGTTATACAATATAGTTTATGGAAATATAAAGAAAAATAAAACTATTCTCACTTGCTTCCACAAAATGTGATTTCATTTGATATTTTCTCCACATTGCTTATATATCCTTCTTGTAGCTATATTTTAAGACCCACTTTTTTAAAAGAGAGAATTGAAAGACCGTGGGCCACATGAAAGCTGTCTGTGTGAGATGGTGGAGAGAGACAAAGTGAGTGCGCCATGAGATATACGCCATGAAAGAACAAACGTCTGGTCGGTATGAAAGAATTCCATGGACATGAGCCACAAGCCCACAAATAGACAATCATTGTCAACGTTCATTCGTAGCTTCGACAAACACACGCAAACAAATGGGTCTGGAAAAAAGGAATTTTGGTTTTTAATGTTTTTGTAGTGATCTCACACAGAGACCTGAGACCATCTTCTCCACATTTTGAAGTGATCTCACACAAAGACCTGAGACCATCTTCTTCACATTTTGAAGTGATCTCACACAGAGACCTGAGACCATCTTCTCCACATTTTGAAGTGATCTTACACAGAGACCTGAGACCATCTTCTCCACATTTGGAAGTGATCTTACACAGAGACCTGAGACCATCTTCTTCACATTTTGAAGTGATCTCACACAGATACCTGAGACCATCTTCTTCACTCCTAATCTATAACAAACTAAAACACGATCAACCCCTTCCCCATAATCTCTGGTTCATTGAAAGATTAAATATTTAAGAAAGAATTTACACATTCACCGAGCCTACTATATTATAATGTTAAAATCGTGTAAACTTGGGCATGTCAGTATGACATGAGGTGAAGAAGCGCTTATTTTATAGTTCCGTTAAAAATATCATGATTAAGATTAATGATTTTTAAACAATGACTTTATGTAACACTATGTTGTATTTATAAATGAAGTGAATGTCGAGCTGCTTGTATTAGCACCTTACTTGAATGATGACTTTGCTTGTATTAGCACCTTACTTGAATGATGACTTTGCTTGTATTAGCACCTTACTTGAATGATGACGTGTCTATTGTTAACTTTAGACTGGGTTCTTCATCTTTACCCAATGACATTTGTATCATTAATCTTTAGATACTAGTATGATTAACTTGAACAATCTTTAGATACTAGTATGATTAACTTGAACAATCTTTAGATACCCGTATGATTAACTTGAACAATCTTTAGATGCTAGTATGATTAACTTGAACAACCTTTAGATACTAGTATGATTAACTTGAACAATCTTTAGATACTAGTATGATTAACTTGAACAATCTTTAGATACTAGTATGATTAACTTGAACAATCTTTAGATACCCGTATGATTAACTTGAACAATATTTAGATACTAGTATGATTAACTTGAACAATCTTTAGATACCCGTATGATACACTTGAACAATATTTAGATACTAGTATGATTAACTTGAAAAATCTTTAGATACCCGTATGATTAACTTGAACAATCTTTAGATACCCGTATGATTAACTTGAACAATATTTAGATACTAGTATGATTAACTTGAACAATCTTTAGATACTAGTATGATTAACTTGAACAATATTTAGATACTAGTATGATTAACTTGAACAATCTGTAGATAAAGTACTTTTTTTAGGCGAGCCAGACCCTTTTTAAAACCTGATTCAGAAATAGTATCTTAATGACGTATATGTTTAAAACTCTTTTTTTTCACACACCGCAGTCTATCTTTGAGACAAAGAGATTACGGATCATTATTTGAGCAGGGATGGGCCGCCAAATGAACCATGTGCCGCCACCATGTGCCGCAAAATGAACCATGGGCCGCCAAATGAACCATGGGCCGCCAAATGAACCATGTGCCGCCAAATGAACCATGTGCCGCCAAATGAACCATGTGCCGCCAAATGAACCATGTGCCGCCAAATGAACCATGTGCCGCCAAATGAACCATGGGCAGCCAAATGAACCATGTGCCGCCAAATGAACCACGTGCCGCCAAATGAACCATGTGCCGCCAGGACACTGAATGTATAATCATGACATGACAAGGCAGGTGAAGCGCTAAATGGGCAAACACCAGGTACAAGTAGATTAGAATTGATAGAGTTTGGTGTTTCAGTGCTGGGGGAGGGGGGGCAGTGAGCTCAAGGTAGACTCATTAGGTGGGTGGACAGATGGGACGAGACAATTCCAGCAAGGGGAGTAACCGTTAAAGGGAGACGATCTTACATAACGCCCCCACTCCACTACCACCCCATCACACACCGTGGGCTGCTCACGCGGTATAGCAAGCAGCTGGTAGAAGGCATCGAACTGTAGGTGGTATTTCAAGATATGGCCGAATGCCAATAATGCTTAAAGAATGAGCGCTTATTTTGTGTGTAGTGATCAAAATAGGGTTGTATGACTCAACGCAGTGGTAGGGATAGGAAGCTGTGAAAAGTGCAGAAGAACTTCATCCACTAAACAACACCTTAGAGTACGTCTCAGTTGTGTCTCAGTTATGTTTCAGTTATGTCTCAGTGTCAGCCAAGCCCAATACTTTCTGACGCAGGTCAGTGATAGCCTTAAGGTGACCGGCTTTCCGTGCACAACAACCTAAGTAGCAGACCCCTTTGCCATTCCACTGAGGGGAACTATTAAAGGACACATCATGAGTAGCCCCCCGTCAAATGTCTCCCGAATATATTCACCAAGCACCTCACCCCATGAAGCTCGAAACCCCTTCCAATCCAAGCACCTCACCCCATTTAGCTCGAAACCCCTTCCAATCCAAGCACCTCACCCCATGAAGCTCGAAACCCTTTCCAATCCAAGCACCTCACCCCATGAAGCTCGAAACCCCTTCCAATCCAAGCACCTCACCCCATGAAACTCGAAACCCCTTCCAATCCAAGCACCTCACCTCCACGTAGGAACACATTCAGAAAATCACCACCCCCTCAGCAATTACTACGCATGCGTCCAGAAGCTTCCCATCGCTTAGCATCTATAAAGAGTGCACTAAATAGCACTAGAGGATGCAGCACCCGGACTGCCTTTACTTAAAGAGTACTTAAACAGCACTAGAGTAGGAAGCACCCGGACTGCACTTACTTAAGGAGTACTTAAATAGCACTAAAGGAGGAAGCACCTGACTGCACTTACTTAAGGGGTACTTAAATAGCACTAGAGGAAGCACCTGACTGCACTTACTTAAGGAGTACTTAAATAGCACTAGAGGAGGAAGCACCTGACTGCAGTTACTTAAGGAGTACTTAAATAGCACTAGAGGAGGAATCACCTGACTGCACTTGCTTAAGGAGTTCTTAAATAGCACTAGAGGATGAAGCACCTGACGGCACTTAATTCAATGTTAACATATGTTGCCATTGTTACGTCACGACGACAAGGGGTTCTCGTAAAGTTATTTATGACCACCACGAAGGAACCATAACAACTAAACAAATAATGACGTCACGACGGGCAGGGGTTCTAGCAAAGTTATTTCTGACCACCACGAAGTAGGCGTAACAGCTAAACAAATTATTCATAACGGCATTTATCAGATTTTTTCACTTATCAATTTTCCGAAACTTATTAACGATTAATATAAAACAAATTTGTTGATCTTCAAGGAGAAATTATTTGTTCCAAGCAGATGCTACACAAGGCACGTTGTGCACATTGTTGCTATTTATTTGCTACTAAGCACGACACAGCCTGGCAATAAATCGTTACAGTTGTTATACAAAGTAGAGCGATGCCTTGGAATCTTAAACTAAATACATATAGATCTTGAATTGTGTTTGCTAAACTAGCCCAGTTATGGTATGAGTCACCGGGTGAACAGATAGCCTCTTTTAAATAGGGGTTCAACGCCCTTGTCTTTGGAAAATGGCGTAACTATTTTGGGCAACTTTATTTTCTGAACTTCTTGTCCCATTTCATTAAACTATAAATCCGTCCCACTTTGTCTTGAACACAGTTGCTATTTATGGCTCAAAGAAACCATTTTCTTTTTACCAATCAATTAAACGTTAACTATAAAACGTAGATGGGAAGTAATCCAAAGAATGGTGGGTCTAGCCTGATCCTTATCGCCCCTGATGTCTTCTTCCAAGGCAGGTATAGGGCACCACACACGACCTTTCCTACTGCGAAGTACCTGATATTTAAAGGGCTCTATGATGCCCATGGGAACTGCAGGTAAAAATCGGTTAAGGTAGATACAGAAAGACACATAAATTGTACATTAGCATGCTACCTGTGTTACATAACGACGGGATCCTCCCACTTATATTTTCAACAATTCATCAAATTGTCTACATCAGGTTTTGAGTGTTTTTGTGCCTTTTATTTCTTATGTAAAATAAGGAACCTTAACCAACGAAAAGAAATTGACTTCATATTTGATGGTTCCCTCCCCTTAACTAAAATATTCATAAAATTTAACTATTCAAAGTGGAATTAAACCGCCAAAAATGCGTGATGTGGGGGTTGTTGGGGGGGGGGGGTGGTCTAATTAAAACATGTATAGCACATTGACTTACTTAATTATTTCTCGAAATCATAAGCTATCGGTTAATGAATGAAAGATGTTGCTCCTCCTTGTCTTTATATTAACGACTTAGGCAGCTCACGCTATTGAACAAACCGATGTCACGCCTCCACTTCTATTAACACGACCAACACTGACCAACAGATGAGATGGTGACGACGGTTGCTATTAAATGTTGACCATGTGAAGAAACGAATGGTTATATCAAGTGTTTAGATTACCCGTACAATCGCAGAGCATTAAACCGACTAACACCCATCGGATGTTCTCTACCACACGTCCCATCGCTCAAACAGCTGAAAGCAGATGACATGTCTTCACATATTTAAGATTAGTCTTATTTTTTAAACAAATTAAGACATAAATTAGGTCAAGTGTTACGTTTAAAAACGCGAGAAGCAGTTATTTATAACGAAGTGGCTATTGGTACACGGGTACCAGATTTGAGAGGTTGGGATTAAAAAACGATTTAAAATATTATTGTTAAGTTTGTAAGACAAAATTAGGTATCAAATGAAAGATAATTGAATGTACGTTTGAAATCTTAATTCTGCAGTTTTACTAAAATAAACTACCACAAATGACATCCTAATAGCATTGAGCCTAATGGTACCCGGGTGCGAATGGCGGCGCTGCGTGTACGGGTCCATTTTGTGAACGGGTAGACAACTCTGTACAACCAAACTATCAAACTACTACCTACCTGTACTTGATGGTCATTGTTTTATTCCTGGCCGCTGCGAAATATTGACAGTTAAGAGAGAGTCTCAACTAAACACACCACTGTCCAGAGTTTACAACTAAACACAGCACTGTCCACGGATTAAAGCGTGTCCGAAATGTTGCAATAGTTTACAACTCAACTGTCACGTGGTGTCTCTGGCATAGTTGGGGAAACAAGGGATCAAACTCTACATGCGTTCATCTGTTTTACCCAACACAACGTCACTGAACCACTGTTATTATTATATTTTTTTTTTGGGATGATTTATTGCAACCACAGCAACCACCAGCCACACTTAATAAACCAAGTATTTAAATATACTAAATGACGCCAAGAGCAAATATTTTCAAAAGCACATCCACAAAAAGAAGAATAAAATGTGTGGTCTTATTAAGTGATGTATAAATATTAAACAACATAACCTTTTAGATGGAATGGAAAATTCAATACTTTTTTTTCTCTCGAGAATTTCAATTTAGAGAATCAAGTTCCACGAGGTCATAATTCATTGGTACAAATGATCATTTAGACACAAGCACTTTGATACCGGTCAAGCCACCATTTTGGATAACATTTTTACTATGGACGTCAGTGAACTATTATAGTTTGAATAGTTTTACGCACCACCAGCCACCTAGGCGAGCCACCAAGGCGCGCAAAATGGTGCGTAGCAATATGACCATAAATAACAGAGAAATAGCACAGAACTGTTGAACAATGTTTAAATAGCATCAAATAAACAATCGCATAAGCTAGACGTACCAAAGCTTTGAGAAATAAGGCAACAGCTACAGTTTAGAATACACAGCTTTGAGAAATAAGGCAACAGCTACAGTTTAGAAGACAAAGCTTTCAGAAATACAGATAACTACTACAGTTTAAGTCAAACAAGTAACAAAAAGTTTACAGAGCATGTTACAGTTGTGTGATATAACAGATCATGACGATACATCATTTAAACCAATTATAAAGCCGAGACAATAAAAATTTAACAACATACTGAAAGTCCATAGGAAACTTGAAGAAACAATTCTTCCACAACTTTTCGAAACCTCCAAGAAAAAGTACCGTTCACCTTCAGAAAGAAAAAAAGCAGGGACAAGAACCCTAGCACAATAGGACGGACGGAGAGTTATAACAAAAAAAACCTACGTTATTCCCCTTTACCTTATCACATGACCAGACCATGGAATCAAAGGTCAGCATAAGGCATCACGTGTGAGCCCTTCACTATTCACGACCTATAATATGGGATATGTCTGAACTTGAGCACACACCCGAATAAAACAAATGTGTGTTAGGATATGTTGCCTCAGCATTAAAAAGGAGGTTGTTTGGGGGGGGGGGGGCGGTCGTTGTGATGTGTATTTACAGAGTCCTGTGTTGAGCTCTTGCAGATAAGAACCGCACGGATGCCCTTAAGGATGCAAACCGTTGCCATAGTGATAACTCATGACCGCGTTTACTAGTTTACCTGGGGGGAACGCGTAGAAAAAGAAACATATTTGCTATGCATTTTGTTTATGGAGAGCCACCAGCTTCCTTATAACTACAAATATGTATTATCATTGTTATCATTATTAGTGCGCACCATGTTAACCCACAACACGGGAGTGCTGCACGGTGCTATGAACGCGTTTACTTGGTCTAGCCTTTGTAAAAGCAATTCATGATTTGGTAACTGCTCAATGTAGTATAGACCACGCAGAGCGACACACCATCGATGAAAAGTGGTCAAAGGTCATTCTAGGCGCCCCACATTACATGTCAAGATTAAAGAAGCTACTTTTGAAATGAAGGAAAAGGAAAGAGACTATTTCCAAAGTATTGGATTACTTGGAATAAATACAAAGCCCAAAACCCGTAATAACATCGAGTTCAGAAAATGCTTACCACGCCCTTCTTATTCCATTCAAAACGGCAAGGTCCTCAAATGTTTACAGCGGCTGGTTTCTTGTTTGAGTTGAGAGCCATTCAAGATCACGCGGGGGTGTTCTGTTATTAAATCTAAATCTTACAGTAAACAGTCTACTCACTGTCGGTCTTCTTCTATGAAAGCATGTACGACAACTCATTAAACCTGTTATATATATTTATCTTTGTCAGGACATCCCCCTGTCTATACCTTAAAGTTCACGAAACGTACCGATATGAAAATTGTCCCACAAGAAAGGCATTTAATCTATCAAAATCTGGCGGATCCGTCATTTATTGTGTAATACATTATAAATGCAGTGAAATTTACAAAATAATTTTCATCGCAATTAATACAAAAATTTGATACTACAAGAATTTGATGCTATAAAACAGTGTGGTGTTCTGTTCCTATGTTCTATGCAAACACACAAGGGCTTTTAGATGAAAGCAAAAAGAATACATGTAGATTAGTTAAACTGTTGTATAAAAATTGAAAGAACGGCTTTCAAATTTTTTGTACTTCCAATGAATTGTCTAATGATTGTCTTAATCGTCTAGTAGTCAGTCAGGTCAAACTGTACAATATAATGATTGTCTTGTCTAGTAGTCAGTCAATCCCCCGGGATTCCGGTCGACCAGTCTTTAGTGGCTTGCCGATTTGGAAGCGCTGGCCACCGACCCCCTCGGCGTAAACCCGGGGCACATAACCACCATTGCGTGTCCCGCGTGGCAGACAGGGACATGCATGGTAGTTGCTGGAATAAACGGCTCCTACAGGGCTGCCACCTGTGATACTTCACAGGGGGAAGAAAAGGCAAACACAGGGTAGGGATCATGATTACAAGTTGCCGTTAAGGAATATGAGGCGAGAGGCTGTGGTGGAAGCCTCTGGCCGATGATTCTAAATATGCAGCCCTGAGAAAGCTGCTCCTAGGCAACCGTTTCGTCCCAGCTACTTCGCGAATTAGTTGCGAGGTGGAAACCCACTGTAGAATCCCTCTTAGAGGGCGTCCGATGCTTCCCCGGGACGGGTGGGGGGAGATATTAGGACGTTAATTTACCGTCCCGGCCCCTAGGAAAGTGGACTGCGGACGCTTTAAACACAGCGTCCTCGGTCGACCAGATGTCTCCGGGCGGGGAGGGTCTCCGGCGGCAAACCTGATCGAGCGGTTGCTGGTGGGGACGCTTCACGCCCGGGGAGGTCTCTGGCGTTCCCCCGCACGGTCCGACGTCGGGGAAACCTGGCATGTGTGGGTAGGCGCCAGAGATGGCATAAGGAGCGCGAGCTCGACGGCCCGCTGACACCATTTCCTAATAAGACATTTCAGTAGTCAGTCAGGTCAAACTGTACAATGGAATTATTGTCTTAATCGTCTAGTAGTCAGTCAGGTCAAATTGTACAATGGAAAGATTGTCTTGTCTAGTAGTCAGTCAGGTCAAACTGTACAATGGAATTATTGTCTTAATCGTCTAGTAGTCAGTCAGGTCAAACTGTACAATGGAAAGATTGTCTTGTCTAGTAGTCAGTCAGGTCAAACTGTACAATGGAATGATTGTCTTGTCTAGTAGTCAGTCAGGTCAAAATGTACAATGGAATGCTTGTCTCGTCTAGTAGTCAGTCAGGTCAATCTGTACAATGGAATGATTGTCTCGTCTAGTAGTCAGTCAGGTCAATCTGTACAATGGAATGGTTGTCTGATGTAGTAGTCAGGCCAGTCAACTGTACAATGGAATGATTGTCTTGTCTAGTAGTCAGGCCGGTCAACTGTACAATGGAATTATTGTCTTGTCTAGTACTCAGTCAGGTCAACTGTACAATGGAATGATTGTCTTGTATAGTACTCAGTCAGGTCAACTGTACAATGGAATGATTGTCTCATTTAGTAGTTAGGCCAACTGTACAATTGAATGATTGTCTCATTTAGTAGTTAGGCCAACTGTACAATGGAATGATTGTCTTGTCTAGTAGTCAGTCAGGTCAACTGTACAATGGAATGATTGTCTAGTCTAGTAGTCAGTCAGGTCAACTGTACAATGGAATGATTGTCTTGTCTAGTAGTTAGTCAGGTCAACTGTACAATGGAATGATTGTCGTGTCTAGTAGTCAGGTCAACTGTACAATGGAATGATTGTCTTTTCTAGTAGTTAGTCAGGTCAAACTGTACAATGGAATGATTGTCTCGTCTAGTAGTCAGGCCGGTCAAACTGTACAATGGAATGCTTGTCTCGTCTAGTAGTCAGGCTGGTCAAACTGTACAATGGAATGATTGTCTCATCTAGTAGTCAGTCAGGTCAAACTACAATATAAGCATGGTTCCTTCCAGTAGTCTTGCTGGTCAGGCATTGATCTAGCGATCCCGTTCCACCATAATACTGTCGTTTCTGACATTTTCCACGTGCGTATAATATTAACGGTGTGTGTATGGGGGGGGGCCTCATGATGAATCCAACCTTCACCTTCCAAGATGTAATACAAAACTCGATCAGTGGTTGAAGCATCCAAATTTCCTGGCACATGTGGATGCACCGTTACTTGGCTTACATAGGTTGTTTGGCCTTTGATGTGCCAGTTGTACCAACACAAAAAAGTTATCTCACACTGTACCACCACCTCCATCCCAGCACCCACCCCGTATTTCTATCAAATTATTATTATATTTCATCTGTTACCTCGCGCTCTATCTCACTCAGAGCTTATGTCTGCCTGCTTCTGGTATAACTCTAGTTGTTCATCCTCCCACCAACACCCTCCTCTGGGAGGAAACTTGACATCAAAAGTGAACACTACTCTAGTACGACTTGTGGATGGCGGACTTCTGTAACAACCAACATGTCATCATCTACCCACAACCAACATGTCATCATCTACCCACAACCAACATGTCATCATCTACCCACAACCAACATGTCATCATCTACCCACAACCAACATGTCATCATCTACCCACAGCCAACATGTCATCATCTACCCACAACCAACATGTCATCATCTACCCACAACCAACATGTCATCATCTACCCACAACCAACATGTCATCATCTACCCACAGCCAACAATATATATACACGTAAAGATTACAATGCCCCAGCTCAATAATGACGCCAGAATGACGTAGGTAAACCCACCTCCACAAAAACATGACGTCAGTGTTTTGGCAGGTATGTGTGTACACAGGCAGGTGAGTTGAGGTGCAGGCAAGACGAGCGAAGGGAGAGAATCGAGAGAGGGGAGGGGGGAAAGAGAAGGTTGAATAGGAAAAGCGCTGAGCAAGTGTTATAGAAATACTTTGGAACAGTTGCACTATGTCATGGAGTAATGTTGACATCAATTTTATCTAGGTGAAATCAAAGAGGAAAGTGGTTTACGCGAGACAGCCCGGGGTGGGGGAGGGGGGGAGTAACATACAGAGTTAATGTCCAGTTCAATGGAATTTAAAAGAAATTGAGGCTGTTATTTTTTAACGTGTTTATCTGTTTGAGATGCTTACTTACTGTGCACGACAATATTGGCAAAGAATCAGAGAGACGCGTTTGTTGTAAACATTATGGGCAGCCACTTTTTGTCTAGCAACAGAGAAACTGGTTTACACCACAGGAAACATGTATAAGAACAGAGATAAACAAAGACAAAAGTGAAAAGAGCTTGATGAAAAATGGTTAGTTTTATTTTTCTAAGGTTGTTTTGTGGTATTTATTAGGGGTGGGAGTTTATAGGATTAGTCAAATTGTTATGCACGAAAAGAAAAAGAAATAAAAATTTTGTGGGGGGGAAATTAAATATATATTTTTTTGAACCTATCGAAATCGTGTGGGGCGAGTAAATTTAGTTGATAGCTCAAAATGTATTGTTATTTAAGAGTCGCACTGTATCTCACAATATGTTTATCTGTAGACTCCACATCTGCTCTCATAAAAAGGCCACAATTTTAAATTAAATAATTATTAAAATATTTTAAACAATTTTTTGGTTGTTTTTGCAAAGAACTGTAAACAAAAGCTCAAGCCAACTAGGCAAACAGCCAAATGATGCCAGATAAACCTTTGCCACCCAAGCCAAAAATCAGATTGGCCAGAATTATCAGGAATCTCTACTATAAAAGCAAGTGTAGTGATATACAACAGTCGCGATTAATCATAAAAAAGAGCCGAAATAATGGACCTCTTCTAGTCATCCTAGAAACTCGACAACTTTGCGGCTTATACCGTCAAGATCCAAAGAAAAATAGAACATTCTAAAAATAAAAAAAATTAACAAAGTGGCTATAGGTACACGGGTACCAGAATTGAGAGGTTGGGATTAAAAATCGATTTAAAATATTATTGTTGGGTTTGTAAGACCAAATGAGGTATCAAATGAAAGATAATTGATGTGTACAGATCTCGATGTTGTACAGATGTCGATGTTGTACAGATGTCGATGTTGTACAGATGTCGATGTTGTACAGATGTCAATGGTGTACAGATGTCGATGGTGTACAAATGAAACATAAGTCAAGTATAAACGGCAATTATATCACTTAAAATGAGACAATATTATAGGAGGAAGAAGTTTTATCTAGCAAAGTGGATTTAGGTCAATATAAAATCAGTGGGATGAGTTTGTGCAGTATTAACAAGAACAAATAGCACTTTAAAGATAATTAGAAAAAGGTTGGGGAATATTGAGTTTTTTAAGACAGAAACTGCATTTATGTTTTCAATACAAGGTTGTTTGGGGGGGGGGGGGTGCTAACACTAGTGTTTCAAGTTGACCACGCTTATTGTTTTGAACGATTGTAATACAAATCTATTTCACTTATTGTAAGTTAGATATCTCAAAGCCTAAATAGGTTGCCAATTTGATATTTCCTTACATCATCAAGGAGACTACATTTCCTCTTTAACAGGGAAAAGGTGGGGGGTGGGGGGGAGGAGGGTTATAGGAGGACATAAAAGTGATTGCCTGTAAATTAGATAACTACTCAGCATACATAAGGGCAACAGTTTCCTCTAGAGATTGTATTTATTTTAGTATGATAAGGACTTCATGTTCTAATCATAGCATCTATTAATTGCCTCTTTAAACTTCACTCTACAGGACTAGATGTTCACATGATAGAGACAATATCATAGAGGGAATGAAAATCCTGAAAACTTACCTGTCCTGTTGAAGTGTGTGTGTGTACATGTGAATGAGTGTGTGTGTGTGTAAATGTGAGTGAGTGTGGGTGTGTACTTATGATGTACAGGTAAACCCTTGCAGATGTGCAATGAGATCAGGACCACAGTGTGCATTTATTTTATAATGATAAAATGGTATCAACATTTTTGTTTTTAATATCTTTTTTATGATATGGGAGCATAAAATGATCTACACTGAATAAAAATGTGCAGTGCTATTTTAATGTGTTTGGCCATTCTATAAGTTAGTAGAAGATAGATCCCATTAAAAAAATGTATTTAATAACAACAATGTGGAAACAATTTCTTTAAAAAAAATGAATAGATTCTTCTAACTTGTTCCAGATTCCATTCTTCTTATATATTTATTCTTGTATTTTCAAAGCAAGTGTTTTTTTACAACATCATAGATTCGCAACATCATAGAGTTTGGCTATTTCAAAATATTCTTTTAAAAAAAAAAATTAAAGACTGACTTACCAGGTGATGTGTGGTGTTGGTTTTCCAATGACCTTGCAGGCCAGCTGTGTCCTTGACCCTTCAAAGCCAGTGACATTGGAGAGCTCCTCAAGGAAAGTTGGAGCATGTTCTGGCATTTCTACAGACATGGAAAGATAAATGTCTTAACACAGTTGCAAAAAGCACACAGCTGTTAAAGATAATTATCATCCACAGAACCAATCAAGCCTCATCAGCTGTCTACTTGCCAATGAAAACATTTGAAAAGGGCTATGTAATATTTCATATCTTGGTCGTGGTTCTATACACCTCCCAGTCCAACTCAAACCAGCTGTATACTAACCGATTCTTAGCTAACCAGTCCTACTCTAACCAGTCATTTATAAATCAATAGCTTATGATCAGAAGAAATCAGTCAATGTGCTGCACATAATTAAATTGGAACCCCCAACAACGCTTTTTTTGTTTTAACCCCACTCAGTTAAATTTTTTGAGCAGTACTTTAGATAAAGGGAGGGCACCATCAAATATGAAGTCAGTTTCTTCTCGTTGGTTAAGGTTCTTTATTTAAAAAAACATTAGAAAACTTGGTGAGATGTTGACAATAGAAATGGGAGCTGTTCAACATTATGTAACACAGGAGCGTGCTAATTTCAAAACTAACCAGTCCTACACTATTTTCAGTCTTTGATAAGTCTGTAGAAGAAAACAAATTTTGCCCATAGCCTTCAAAGAACTTGTACTTCAATTATAATTATGGTTGTTCTATCTTTTAGTTTCAAGTCTGCTATTAAAAACACAAAAACTCCCTAAAACAAATTCTTGTCAAATAAAGTTGTTACTTTATCAGTTCTGTAACTTGTTTAAATCATAAATTATTAACCATTGTCAAAAAGGGAAGACACTAATTAAGAAGTCATTTAATGACTGACTTTATTTTTTTAAAAACTCACCCATGACAAGTTTCCTCATGACGATGCCCAGGTCTCCCTCCTTCCTCATGACGGCGCTGTCTCTGGACAGACGGCCGATAGGAAGGACATCCAGCTCATCCTCCTGATCAATTGAAATACAAAAAGATATGAAATTTTAAGAACATAAAAGAGGTTAAAGTTTCTAGAAAGATGTTAAAATGTTAAGGAATGGCTTAAAGGAAATAGGGTTCCAGACAGTTCAAGCAAAATGAAAAAAGACAATAAGATTTGCTGATAAGAAGCTGAAAAAGAAATTAACTTGTTAAAACATACTGCAAAAATTGTTTAAGGTGTTGTAATGCATATAAATCTTACCTTATGCTTTGTTCTTGTGCGGTAGTCTTTGTGGTGAGCTGTGGACAGCGGCTGTCCTGTCAGTTTCTTCTGGGTGGAACCCTGGAAAAAAAACAACACACGGTTGGTATTGATAAAGACTGAGTTTTTAAAAAGAGATTTCATTAAGGCTAAATTGGATACTTTTGAAAGCCAAAAACTTCACTGTTTAAAATTGTGTTAATTGATTCATAAAGGAGCACTCTCTAGGGAAAATGATAATTTAGAATCAGTCATGTTTGGTTTCAAGTAATGTACACTTTGAATGATCCTTCTTGTTATTTAATGGCAAAACACTGGCCAAATTAGATAATTCCATTAAATAAAAGACACATTTAAAGAGAGAAATAAAATCTAATAAGTCTTAATATTATGTGACATACAGAAATTTAATTTTCTCTAAGTGGATGTAATTTCTTGTGACCAGAAGCACATAGGTTAATTAGGTAATAATAAATTAATTACACCAATTATAATAAATTAATTACACCAATTATAATAAATTATATCTTATTTAAATAGAAACAAAGCAATACAAAAAATCAAGGGGTCCTTAACTGCTTTATATTTACTCTATGGGCAATTCAGAGTTCAAATATTGAGGACATTGAAATGAATGAGGGTTATGATGAAAGGAATGACAAGATATGCAAACGCTTGTCAAATGGTCCAAGTCTTTGACAATTACAAATACTTCCGTCATGTCTATTTATCACATGATCATATTGTTTATTAGAATATTGATCAAAGCTGATAGAAGATCTTACAACCGTAAACTTTTAACTTCTCATGTCTTTGTTGCAAAGTCACTTTTTAATAAAAGTATTAGGCTGAAAGGAATGACATTCCAGCACTTTTTAGTTTTAAAAATACCTTCTCAGTACTTTTGCTCTACATTTCACTCAATGCCTTTGACTAAACATTTTTGTAAGAAATTGTTTTTTTATTTATTTATTTTTTTTTAATTTAAAAAGGTGGGGGGGGGGGGGTGTTTACAGTTCAAAGTGTTTGCATGTCTCATATAAAGATAAATTAAGGATGAATGATTTCAACCAAAAGCCGATGATATGAAAGAGGTTTGCAAGTACTTACATCCACTACAGCGGCAGCATGGGGAGGGCGTGGCTGTGGGCGGAGGAGATGCCATGAATTGGACAGCCACAAATGATTTTAGAGATACACAATTTCACAGAACCACCTTTCATTTATTTTACTTTGCCCACAAACATTACTCTTATTTATTATTTTATTTATTTATTTACAATATATAAATGTTGTAAGTGTAGAATTTAATTAACAAGGTGAATGTCAATAGATTGGTGTGTAATGATAGGCATTAACATTGTGTACTATTCCTAATGCCATGAAAAAAAATTAATTTAATTATTTGAATGGTTTGATGGTTAAACTGAGTACTAATATTCTTCATTATAATCATCATAATGTGTGATTCACAAAGTGGGATCACTTTTTTAAGGTCTCATTTAATTTGTTTTCCTTAAATCAATGGTGGAAAAAAAAGTAAATGAAAGAAGTTCTGTCACTCTAGATCAGTGGTTCTTAACCTTCCTAATGCTGCGACCCTTAAATACAGTTCCCCCTGTTGTGGCGACCCCCAATCATAAAATTATTTTCGTTCCTACTTCATAACTGTAAAGTATATGTGTTTTTGGATGGCCTTAGGCGACCCCTGAGAAAGGGTCATTCACCCCCCAAAGGGGTCACGACCCACAGGTTGAGAACCGCTGCTCTAGATATTAATGATGATCAAGAGTAAGATATAGCAGAAACTGTTTACAGAAGCTTTACTCACAAAAAGCATACAAATGACATTTTAGATTATTGAGGAAAAGATATCTACACTATAATAGAGATAGGACTATGTGGCATAATTTAGATCTAGTCAATGATACAGTTGAATATTAAAGAGAACTATCATAATATTTGGGAAATATGTAAATTTAAAAAAAAAACAGTTACTTCAAAACCTACAAGAAAATGAAGCAGGGCAATGGTATGAATATTTCTTGAGTCTTTTCATTGGTTTCTGGGACAATTTTGATGACCAATTTCATACACAAATTAATGTAAAATAACATTTATAAACATACATTTTATATAGGAAATAAAACAACACTATAAGTTTTAATACAGAGGCTGTCAAACTTTTTGATCTTCTATATTCAATGATAGATATCTGATTTCACTCTGCACTCAAATGGGATTGACCCAGAAACCAGCAAATAACCAATTTTAATAAATTATCTAGAAGTTAACAAATCCAGCATAATATCAAAACTTATCTATTGGAAATTAAAAGAATACATTCCTTTTAAGTTTTAAGAATTTTTTTTATGAATCGAAATGATGATACTGGTATATTGATGATTCATTTTAAACCTGTGAAGGGATTTTCTGGTTTAAAGGAATTGGTTCTATGTACCTATGAGTGATACAGGAGAATGTATCTAGATGAAACAAATGAAGATTAATGCCATAGTGTTTTAGAGCTTGTTATAATGATGAATGGGTTGGATGGAGCTGCTACACTGTAGTAATACCATGTTCATTAACAAGAGGCTTTACAGAAACTGTAATGGTTTTTGTTGTTGATGTAGCAATGGTTGCTGTTACTTACATTCAGCCAGGGGTGGTTCAAGGCTTCATCAATGGTCATCCTCTGTCTAGAGAACAAAAATTGTTGGACAGTAAATTAACACAATCACCAATATCTCCTTTGCAATCAACGATCATGGACAAATCAACGACTGGCAGGTTATATAAAATATATATTTTTGTACCTGCCTATGATTTAGACAGCAACATTTAATCTGTCTATATACATTTTGGTTTTCTATTCTCTTTTATTGTTCAATTAATATTAGCTCCACCCACATTCAACTTGTATTGACACCAGCTAAAGTAGTTTGATAGCTCCACCCACATTCAACTTGTATTGACACCAGCTAAAGTAGTTTGATAGCTCCACCCACATTCAACTTGTATTTGACACAATCTAAAGTAGTTTGATAGCTCCACCCACATTCAACTTGTATTGACACAAGCTAAAGTATTTCGAGGAAGGAAAAGATCTGCATCTATTGATGTTTTATTGAACTGCTATACTATCAAGCAAACAAACTTCTTATTTCCTAGTGGCAGACGGGTTTGGATGTGACCTACTTTTTGTCCTTGATGAGCAGACGTTTGATGAAATCTTTAGCATCGTCGGAGACATGTTCCCAGACTTCATCGTCAAAGTCATAGTCTGCTTGGTTGACAAATTGGAATGTTTGGTGGTTATCATCACCGGCAAATGGGGAGTAGCCACTGAGACTGCAGGGGCAAAGAAATATTTGGTTAAAACAACCATAATGTACCGCATGAATGAGTGTTCTTAACGGAACTAACACTTTTCTACACAATAATTACACAACTACTTTTGTTGATGATCCTCAATATTTTAGAAAGTACATGTTTAGGACATTCTTCTCATATCATAAATACTTTGTGTTAAAATGTGTGATTAACATACATACGTCAACCGATTAAAAAATAAAACACTTTAAAGTTGAGGAAATCAAAATCAACTTACAGTACATAGGACACAACGCCAAACTTACAGTACATAGGACACAACGCCAAACTTACAGTACATAGGACACAACGCCAAACTTACAGTACATAGGACACAACGCCAAACTTACAGTACATAGGACACAACGCCAAACTTACAGTACATAGGACACAACGTCAAACTTACAGTACATAGGACACAACGCCAAACTTACAGTACATAGGACACAACGCCAAACTTACAGTACATAGGACACAACGCCAAACTTACAGTACATAGGACACAACGCCAAACTTACAGTACATAGGACACAACGCCAAACTTACAGTACATAGGACACAACGCCAAACTTACAGTACATAGGACACAACGCCAAACTTACAGTACATAGGACACAACGCCAAACTTACAGTACATAGGACACAACGCCAAACTTACAGTACATAGGACACAACGCCAAACTTACAGTACATAGGACACAACGCCAAGTGACCACATGTCTGTGGAAAATGAAACTGGTTCATAGTTGATGATTTCAGGGGCGCAGAACTCTGCAGTACCAAACAGGACTTTGACAGACTTGCCCTCCTCAAGACGCTGAGCAAGACCAAAGTCTATGATCTTGACTTCATTGCAGTCTCTGGTCACACACATGACATTCTCAGGCTGGAGGAAACAAGCAAAGGGTAAGGTATTGTATGGAGGGCTCATGATCAAATGTATAGAGAATAAGCAGAGGTCAAGAAAAGACAATTCAAAATAATAACTGGGAAAGCAAATTTACTGATAAAATAAATATATCAGTATAGAAGGGAAGGATTTGAAAAGGTTCTTAGATGATTGATCAAGAGAACATATGTATAGTTTTGAATCGTGATCAAGAGAACACATATATAGTTCTGAGTCAATGATTGATCAAGAGAGGACATATGTATGGTTTTGAATCAATGATTGATCAAGAGAGGACATAAATATAGTTTTGAGTCAATGATTGTCATTACCTTGAGATCCAGATGTAAAATATTGTTGTGGTGCATGTGTTGGACACCTTCACAGATTTGCTTGATGTATGTGATGCAGTCCTCCTCTGTGAGGGTGTATTCCTTCTCTACAAGTCTGTCAAACAGCTCACCACCACTCAGACTGAGAGGTTTCATAATTGTAAAAAATTAATTATGGGATATCCTCATCTAAGTTGTTTTTCAGCTCTTTAAAAAAACTTGAACATTAAACTTAGTTCATTAGTAATTTATAGTACATTTTTTACATTAAATAAATTGGCTCAGAAATTTAGATATTCAGTTGTTTAAAAATATGAGCTTCAGTCATAAACTCTTGAATATGATGTTTGGTTTCTTATATTATTGTCTGTTCCATGTCCCAGAATTGTATGTCCAACAATAACTCACAGCTCCAGTATCATGACCATCTCTCCACGCTGGTCAAACGCTTCGTGCAGTTGCAGCAGTTTGGGGTGGTGAAGACTGCTCATGATCTCAATCTCATGGCGGATGATGTCCTTGTCTTGTGGTCGGCAGTGGATGAACTTGGCTGCCCAGTTCTTGCCCGTGGCTCTCTCAACTGCACGGTGCACCACACCAAATGCTCCCCTGGTGAATGTAAACATCATGTGATTTGCACATAGTAACAATAACATACATCTGTGCTAATTATTTTCTGCTTTTTTAATAGTTTAAAATTTTTTTAAATGTTTTCTTTGGAATCAAGCAGAGTAAAATGTGTTAATTGTGTATTAAACGTATAAAACTGTTTTTATATTGTGAGGAGGAGCATTTAAATTGTATTTTTGGACAGTGTAAGGCATCAACCAACACATATTCACATCTGCTATCTTGGAAACAAAGTATCCACCATCTGATAAACCAATGGTGGAACATAACAAACAAGTCCACTACAGACGTTATCATCACCCATTATCTTAGCAAAAAGCCAGGAAATCCATTCACACAAAATAAGCCCAAACACTGTTCTAAATGCCACTGTACTTTCAAGAACCCAACATTTCTTCTGTCCACTTGATGATTCACAGAACACCTTGCTACAGCACAATTTTAGGGAACAACAAAAACTCAAGCAAAGACTTTAAAGACTTTAAACAATATGTGCTACTCTTGCATTGTAATCAAAACAAATTTTTCATTCATTTGGATCACTAAAAGCATATTGTCTTATCATACACAAGAAATGTCTTCCTTTTTCAACATTACCAGAAGCATGTATATCCAAAAAAGAATCAGGTTAAGCATTTGTTTCAGGTAGAAGATAAGTTGCACAGTAAGGGCTGGCATCTGATTGTTGATGCATTATTTGGTTCAGTTATTTAACATTTTTCTCTTAAGCGACAAGCAACAGTCTAACTTCCAGTTAGCTTAATTAAGACCCTCCTAGGTTCACAAAGTTATCACTGATTTTATTTTAACCTGTACGGAATCATATGCAGTGGCCTAGGTGAAATTTTTAGCCATTCTCCATGTTTAGAACACAGCCAAACACTACTACATGTCCCTTAGTCCTTGGACCGTTGGGGCGCCACAGAGGACATGAAAACTATCCTTCACCATTCCTCTATGTTTTATGCACTTTGCACAGCATCGCCTAGCTTCAGTCTCGTCCACTCTTTGATGTTATCTTACCATCTTTTTTAAAATAATTAGGCTTTGCAGATAGCACAGCTAGCCTTAGGGAATACGCCAAAGTTTCAATGATGTAATATTAGGCTTTGCAGGTAGCACTGCTAGTCCTAGAGAATAGAGCAAAGTTTCTATGATGTAATATTAGGCTTTGCAGGTAGCACTGCTAGTCCTAGAGAATAGAGCAAAGTTTCTATGATGTAATATTAGGCTTTGCAGGTAGCACTGCTAGTCCTAGAGAATAGAGCAAAGTTTCTATGATGTAATAATTATACTGACCTGCCCAGTTCCTCACAAATTATGTATTTTCCAAGCACGTCTCCTTTGATACAGTTAACATCAATTTGAGAGCCCATGAATTTATCATCATCTGGAAGGAAGAAATGGATAAACATATTTTACTCCAATGAGTTTTCGGTGATATTATAATCATTTAAGTTAACCATAAATAACTAGTTTGGCTTGATTGGTAAATTCCAAACTCAAAAGGTAGTTGTTATAATATGTAAGATATCCACTAACAACATATAACTGTTAATTAGTTTGAACCTTAATTAATGCTCCCCCCTCCTCCTGTAAACTCATCAGTTTGTGTATTTGAAAGAAAGAACTCCCTTGAATTTTTTAAGAATCAAGTGTGTGTTGTAGAAAACAACAAAAAGGAACCATCATATCAAACCAATTACTCACAGAGATCATCATAGTTAATGGCTGGCAGGGCCTCCTTTGTGACCACTATCTCAGACTCCAGGCTGGGCTCACTCACGCCGAATCTGTTTTCAGCCATGACACGGAACCTGTGCTCCCCATGCTCTTCCAAGCAGGCCACGGTGCAGAAGGCGTCCGGAGTGGCCAGGGCCCAGCGCCAGATGCCGGTGATGGGATCTCTACGCTCCACCACATAGCCTGTGATGGGAGAACCTCCATCGTAGTCTGGGGGTGACCAGCTCAGCTCAACACTGTGTTTGTCTACTTCTTTGATTTCAGGTTTATTGGGTGCATCAGGAGGTTCTAAAACATTGACAAGGAAATGACACTTTAATAAATGAGTTTAAGAAATATCCTCTTACATGCAATAAGTAGTCTATTGTAAGAGCAAAATCTGAGTTTTGAAATTGTCAGACTTTTGGTGGATTTTATGTTTCTTATTTCTCCTCAATAAGTTATTTGAATACAAGAAAATATCATTGCAGTTTAAGAACCACTGTCACAAATCCTGTAAACTTATCTCTCAACTCACCAACTACTGCAATGGGAATTTCCACAGTGGCAGATCCCAGCTGGTTCTCAACTTCTAGAGTGTAGAGACCTTCATCTGACTTGATGCAGTCTTCAATGATCAAAGTAGTGTGAAGGTTGGTACCGGCAATATCCACGCGACCTTTGCGGCCTCCGATCTCCAAAGCCTCACGGCCCCTTGTCCAGGTGGTGTTGGGGGTAGGGGTGCCGGAGATGGGCATGCGCACCTTGATGGTGTCTCCACGGCAGAAACGCAAACCTTTGCCGTAACTGTCAGGGAACTCAATTTTGGGTGCAGCTGAAGTACCAAAAAAAAAGAATTATTAATTATATGTTAAATAATAATTACGGTTGAGCAAAGGGAGCATTCTACATTAAAAAATATATAAATATTTAGATGCATGATATATTATATAAATATTTGTCTGCTTGAAATATTATATAAGTATTTGTCTCAATGATATATTATATAAATATTTGTCTGAGATATATTATATAAATATTTGTCTGCTTGATATATTATATAAATATTTGTCTCAATGATATATTATATAAATATTTGTCTCAATGATATATTATATAAATATTTGTCTCAATGATATATTATATAAATATTTGTCTCAATGATATATCATATAAATATTTGTCTGCTTGATAGACTGAAACATACCACAATTTAGCAGATATTCAATTCAAATTTGTTTTTGCTAATCGCAAATTTTATTTATTGAAACTTAAGTACAATAGAGGCATACTTGCATAAATAGTTTTATTTAAATATATATATAAAATATATATATATATAATGTATATACATGACTTTCTGTAAACAAATGCATTTTATCAATCAAAGTTATGTAATAAAATGTATATAAAGTAAAGATATCTTTTGTGTTTAGAAGACACACAGATAATTGTCCACCCACAAAGTAAAGATATCTTTGGTGTTTAGAAGACACACAGGTACACCCTCAAAGACCCACTGACCTAGAACATGGAGCTTTGCTCTGATGCTGACAGCTCCATATTTGTTCCTTGCCTGGCATTCAATGTCCCCAGCATCACCAAACTCCACATTTTTGAGGATCAGTGTCTGGTTGGTGGCCTCATGTCTTATGAAACACTTACGTCCTTCATAAGCCTCACGGTAATTGCGGTACCTGATGGTGATATTGACAGTTTTATTAGGGGTATATTAGGAGAGTAGGCTCACACCAGGTACAGTGGGTTATAAAAAATATATATATCACTATGCTATTTAAACCTTTTATCATCAATGTTATCAAATTAAAATAGAAAAGCTTTAAATAAGTAAAAACAAATGAATTTTTGCATGTTACATTTGAATCAAATGAAATGCTATTAAGATTGTAACAAATGCTTTTCTTTAAAAAAATAATAACATTATTGTCACAGTAGAAAAAAGAATCCTACTAAAAATATTATTGAAGTTGACATACTTTTATGTATTCAACGAAACAAACAAAAACTTAAAAATAGATTTCTTGTTGAGTTCAATTTCTGATTAAAACTAACTGAATGTCAGTGGGACTGCTCTTACCAAGACACTTCTGGGGTAGGCAGTCCAATAACTTGACACATGAACTTGGCGTCCTGGCCAACAGGCACAGACAAGTCTCCAAACTCAGCAATGAACTTGGGAGGAGCCAGAGCTGAGGTCAAATAACAATAGTATGAATGAATAGCATCAGTTGACAACATGCAATGAACTATAGGAGGAGCCAGAGCTGAGGTCAAATAACAATAGTATGAATGGCATCAGTTGACAACATGCAATGTATCACTTAACACGATTAAAGAGAAACAAAGACATGATAACTCTTATTGATCTTATTTATTTTTTATTTAAATTTTTATTTGATGCATGAACAATCATATAACTTTAGAGATCCAGCCAATGGCTAAGTTGAAGTTTGTGCCATCAGTGTGTTCTTTAAGTTCACACTATCAAAGTTATGAACAACACAAAATGATACACATCAAACATACTTAGATAAAAGTTACCCAAAAACTCACTCCAAGCCCTAGTATAATCCCCCTGAGCCAAGTTAATAGATCCAGCATCCCTAGCCCAATCCTCACAACCAAGTTAATAGATCTAACATCCCTAGCCCAATCCTCACAACCAAGTTAATAGATCCAGCACTATCATTCATACAAAATATCCGAAACGTACCAATTTTGTGACCACATATGAAAGGTTCTGATGATGGTGAGGGCTCTGAGACACCGACTGCATTTTCAGCCCGTACACGGAACTCGTAGGTCAGATTGTCTTTCAGCTCTGTTGCTTTGTAATTGGTGTCCTTGATGGGCTGTTTGGTGACCGGCAGCCATGCTTTGCCACTCATGTCAAGCCTTTCCAAGATGTAGCCAGTGATAGGAGATCCTCCATCTGACTCAGGTGGCAACCATGACAGCTGAACAAAGGTTTCTCCAATCTCTTCAATGCTAGGGGCTCTCTTGGGTGCTTTAGGCTTTTCTGATAGTTAGAATCATGGGTAAAATTAATAACTCTTCTATGTTACATTAATAACTCTTCTATGTTACATTTAATAACTCTTTATTGTTACATTTAATAACTCTTCTATGTTACATTTAATAACTCTTTATTGTTACATTTAATAACTCTTCTATGTTACATTTAATAACTCTTTATTGTTACATTTAATAACTCTTTATTGTTACATTTAATAACTCTTCTATGTTACATTTAATAACTCTTCAATGTTACATTAAATAACTCTTCTGTTACAAATTTTTTTTTTTTAAATTATCATTTTTAAAATAAATTTATTTATGTAAAATTTAAGTATAAATGCTACTAATTTCAAATAAATATATTTATGTAAACTTAAAGTATAACATACTACTAATAAATAGACAGATGGTTTTGATAATGTTTAAATATCTTTTAAGATGTGGACATGTTTTATTGAAACAAAATTAGTACAATTTTATATATTGAGAAAGAACAAAACATAACTAAACACATATAAACATATATAACATGCAACATTGAATTACACATGTAACATAGAACATTCCCATGAGCCAACAGTAATGACACAATATAGTTAAAGTTTGTGTAAAATACAGCTGGGGGTTGTATGTGTACAAATAGAAATGATAAATAAACATCTCTATATTTTGGCATTGGGAATTTCAAGACTCAGCCACATGCAGTTCTGCTTCTACAAAACAAAATAAAAAAATATGTAGACATCATAAATATAAACCAAAAGTATCAATGGATCTTTCAGCACAACAAGTAACATTGTAAATCATGAAGTTACAATTGAAAAATGGAAAAGTTACAAGTTTTGAAGAAAAAAAAAAAAGATGCTGAAAGTTCCAACAACTAAACATTTATTTTAAAATTCTATTTTTTTTTTAAATGTAGAGATAAGAAAAGCTCTACTTAAATTAAAATTTGTGGGTTTCTAAATGACATAAATGTGTCCACATCATGCAACAATTTGACTATAATACTGTACTGAACATGCAGCTAGACAGTTTAGCGTTTACAAACATTTGCAAGCTTTTATTTAAACAATCTTGATGACATTCTCTCTGGAATTGATCAAGAGTTTACAAGGCATGCACATTTTAATTTCTGGTGCATTATTAGCTTTATTTTAAAAGTGCATTTTGTTATCAATTAACTTTGCTTACAAATAATGAATCAAAATTGCAGCCATGTACAAATATATATATAAAAAAAATTCAAGGTTTGTGCAAAAAGAAAGTCAGAACAGAGAAACATAACAAAAAAAGTTATTTTTACCTTTGACAACTTTGAGTGATACTGGGCTGGAGAGTTCTGTTGGCTCACTTCTGCCAGCTGGGTTCTCAGCACTGACACGGAAGACAAGAGACTGGCCCTGAAATGTGCAACAGTTCTCATAGTAATACATGTAAGAACTGTCAGTAAGATTAAATGTTCAGTAGAAAGTAGACTCACAACTCAAACATAAATTTATTTTCCAAATGAGAGTAATTTTGTATGAGAATATTACATACTTTCATGTTAATCAAATTTGAGCCTGCTAGCGGCCACTGATAACCTTTTTAGTAATTTTTGTTACTTTAAATGAACCAATCAATCCATTCAATTATATCCCAATCGATAAAAAATAAACATACTCTATATGTTTAGGCCAAGCTCTATATAAAAGGTGATTGACCTGCCAGATACATTGTGGATAAATAGCTGGGAAATATACTTGAGGTAAACTAAGCAGCAACTAAAGTGACTTACGGGTGGTAGGTTCTTGACCAAGAACCATTTAGTCTTGCTGGAGACTTCACCAATCTTTTCCCATTTGTCAGAGTCTGCCAAGCGCTGCTCCAGAATGTACTTGGTGATGGTTCCATCATCATCCTCAGGAGGGGACCACACGAGGGTCAGGGAGTCACGGTCTATTTTCTCTGCTCTCAGGTGTGCTGGTGCTGATGGTTTATCTATTTACCAAACAAATGGTGGTTTATGAATATAATATTTAGCCATTGGAAATGATGATTCATTTTTAGTTGTGTTTCATAGTCATAAAACTAAATTTCACTTATCCCTAATGATTGTAAGATTGTATCTACCAACCTTAAAGTAGCATGTCAATTACTTGTTTAGTATATGAAACCAAAGGCTTACCTTATAATAATTAGATAAATAAAAATATCCATCTTCTTCGCTTAGTTTAATATTTTTGATTCAGAATAGTAAAAAATAAATCTTTTTTTGTTTCAATACTTTGGCTACGTAAATCAATGATGAGATTTGTGGGACTGTTAACTATGGGAACAAAATGATCAAGTTCTGTGTTCATGTTTGAAGCTCTTGGTTAGTATTGCAGTTAGATATAGATTATAAGAATATGATCTGTCATTAAATGTTATCAATCTTACTTGACTACACTTAGCACTCTACAAAATATTCTTTGGTTTTACTTCTCATGTATGTGATTTTTAACATTTGGAAATGTTCTCTCTAACTTAAAAGATTTTTTAAAAATTCTATTTGGCAAAATTTGTATTGACCCTTGAGAAAATATTACATAAACATATAGTGATTGGTCACAGTAAATTTAAAAAGGTGTTTATATAGCAATCATATGAGCAAAAGAGTTCATTAATTCATTTGACCTTGACCAGGGAAAGAACCCATGCCATGACAGGGAGAGATATTTCATCCCCAAGATAACCTTTTTGACACTGTCAAACATTATACCTTATTAAATGTATTATTTAAAAGCAAATAATCACTGAGCAACTAGTTCATGTACCATGCAATGTACAGAATATGTAAGCATTGATATGAACATCACCTGTTTGGCTAAAGAATTATTTGTAGCACAATATAAGTTGAATATTCTAGCGTTTTTCTATACAATCAAATAAGCATGGTAATATGTTTTTAAAAATATATTTAAAGGCCTCAAGGGAAAAATTGGTGAATCCTTCAAGATTCTTAAATCGCCAGTGAGATTATTGCTAAATTAAAAACTGCAGACTATCCATTAACCTTACAATAAGTCTCTATAAGTCCATAATTCAAAACATTTTTAAAGAGCAATTCATTATATTAAAGAGCGATCAAAGATATTTAGTTCAGAAGTTCCAAGGACAAGGGCAGATAGATATAGGAGCTTTTGCAAGATAGAATGAGTGAATCCAAAAGTTGAAGGAACGTTTACAATGGCTGGATGATGATACCGATACCACGGCCATCCCAAATATAAATAAGTGAACATAGCACCCAGGCTTTATATCCCATGATACCAGTGTTTATGATATCCCATGATACCAGTGTTTATGGCATCCCATGATACCAGTGTTTATGGCATCCCATGATACCAGTGTTTATGGCATCCCATGATACCAGTGTTTATGATATCCCATGATACCAGTGTTTATGACATCTTAAAGAAGTACCCAGCTTTCAAGCAACATTAGACTTTGTCATGGTGGGTAATCCAAGAGTTGTCCAAGCTGTTCATGGATGCATTTGAAAAGATCTTTGCTTGCCGAGTGTTAACCAAAGATCGTCTATTGAGAGCTAGATTGTCCTAAGTGCCAAATCAAAAAGTTGTCATGTAGGTTGATTTATTTAGTGGGCAGTAAACACTTTTTATCTCAAAACACTGCTTTTTCCCTTAGCAAAGCCGCCATTTTGAATATTTTATATTGAATATATCATTGAATTATCATAGGCAAAATTGCAAAAACAAGGTGCTTGTTATTTTGTCACTTAGTACATTCTTGCTCTCAAGAGCTGATATGTACCAAAAAATCACACACGCACAAAAAGGCAAACATTTTTACATGAAATTAATGAACAAAAAACATGTCCAGTTTATAATAAGTTTATTCAGGGAATGTTTCTATTTTTGGATCTAGTCAAGAAATGTTAAAAATTGTCTTGGTATTAATTGTGTTGAGGTTTAAAATCTATGTTTGTGTCCACACACTATAAAGATGAAAACCTACATTGGATTTAAAAATAGGTTTGAAAGCATAACACCGCAATCAATATGTTTATAGTTCTTTAACTTTTACTCAATTATAATTGAACACATTATCTTCTGGTTTGTTGGGTGAAAGTAACAATAAGAACCGGGGCAGGTCAGCTTAAGCACTGGCAGACGATGCCCTTATCCCTTACTACACGGGCGGTTTCATAAAAACAGGACCTATTTAATATTAATCCATCATGGTAAAACAATATTGAACCCACGAAAAGAAAAGAAATTTATAGAAATATTAATATACAGCTTATTTACACTGAAAACATTTAATGAATATCTGGTTTCCTTTATTTACACTGTTGGAGGGTGACAACATTTTGAAATTGATATTAAATCCAGGGCTGAGTGTAAGAAAGTAAGATATCTACTGCCAATATATGTTTTCTACTTTCACTCCTGATTAAATACCAAAAATACTCATGCAAGTTTCAATGTTAAAACATTTTAAAATTGGCCTTTCGATGTACAAATTGGTACATATCATTTTTAAAAATTCCTTTTAAGAAAAACAAAAAAACACCAAACTTTTCATGTGACTAAGATATTTAACAATTATATTTAATTAAAAGCTCATTAGGCCAAAATAGCTAAAAAAAACCAAATTGAATATTTAATGAATAAATATCACTGAATAAATTCTGAGATAATCTAGACTTTATCTTTTTTAAAAGACTAAAATTGACTTTGTGTGTGGTCATTGTTCAAATATATTTATTTATGAATTACTTCTAATACTTTGGATTAAAAAGACACACATATTAGTGGTTAAAAAAACCTCTGTATTACTATTGTGTTTGTGTTGTTTTTTTCCTTGTTCAAGCTTGTTTTTTAAAAAATTATCAGTAAGAGTAAAATCAAGAAATAATAATATTTTAACTCATATACTTAATGTTTTTGTGTCAATCGAAACAGAAGAAGATTTAATATTTCTTATAGCCCAATAAATAGAAAGTAAAACATTATTAAATAATTTTTTTATTTTTTTTAAATGTTCAAATAAATTTGCCACATATTTGTTTAAAATTTGTAATATGCATGGTTATAATGAAATGAAAAAAGGATATGATTTGAAACTAAAAACTGAATAAAAAAGAGAGGGGTAAACTAAGTGAAAAGAAATAAACATGCTTGCAGAGTATATTTATAAAAAAAAAAATATACAATCAATTTTGTTGTTGATTCTGTTATTTCTCAAACTTTTGGCTAACTATTTGGCATATATTCTATTTTGTTTTTGATTGTGTGCCTACATTTTTACATAAGTTGATAATTAATATATTGTCTTTAAACTACAAATGTCTGATATTAAAAATGTGACTTTAAAATCCACAAGTGATCTGACTAATCCAAAGTATCATCCATAACATATTCTATTATCTTTATTCTATAGTGTATCACTTAGCTGGATTATCACTCTTCCACAATTTTTCAGAAAATATCTATACAAACTATTTCAAAATCACCAGAGGACTTTTAATAACAAATTAATTAATTAAATTAATTCCCAACCTGTCAAATGTTAACAAGCAAAGCTGCAATCATGGCAAATGATCCAATTCAAAGCTTATTAAATTGTTAAGTTAAGCATGTCACAAAACACAGTGTTACAGAACAACAAAATAAACCCTGACTTCCAAATAAAAGCAATGTTATACAATTAACATAGAGCCAAAAAGACATGATTAGAAATACCCAACTGGTGACTTCATTCAACATAAGCTTTAGTACAACACCCACAAATATTTGTGAAACACATTTTTAAACAAAAGTTTTGTTAAATAAAGATATTTTTTAAAAAGCAAATTTTCTTTAGTAAGTAGCACAGTGAGGCCCTTCTTAACAATATTAGGTGACATTAAACATATGAATGTAACAAAGAAGTTTACATCTCAAACCTGGTTTTAAGGTATCATTCAAAAATAATTTTTTTTAATTTAAAAGAATATTTCAAACTAAGATGAGGTATTGTATGTCTCTTTGAGCCTTCCCTTCTAAAATCTTCCTTCTATTGAGCTAAGGTCAATTGTGTCCCAAACAGAACTTAATGGATTGTCAGCATAAACTCTGTAAAAATATTCAAATCTGCTCAAATTCTGTGTCATGTAGACTTCTATGCATGGCTGTAAGCTGGCTTCTCTGAACCAGGTCAGGCCGGTATATTCTGGTTAGAAAATACAATTTTTAAGGTTACAGTCCAAAGTCTTACTGAACTGTTCTATGTGCTATTCACCGGCCAGAGGTCCATTCTGGTAACAATTTAGTCTTGTAATCAGTCAGGTTAAACTAATATCATTGGTTTCATTGTTAATTTAAAACTGTGTGCTCAAAACAGTTAATTGAAAAACAACATTTTATCTTTCTTTATTATGTTCATAATTATGTTTAAAATAACTGGCCATTGGTAGATATTATAATAAAAATATAAGTATTTATTTAGCATCTTTAAATATAATACAAGTTTAAAATATTTTTCCTTATCTGTAAAGTTAAGATTAATCATAAGCAATGACTAATCACTTAACTGACACGTCTGCATTCAAATAACAAAGTAAGATTTCTGTTGGTTCTACAGTTAACATTCTAGAAAAGACCGATTTTATCAAATACTTGATTTGATGGACTAATCACTTAACTGACACGTCTGCATTCAAATAACAAAGTAAGATTTCAGTTGGTTCTATAGTTAACATTCTAGAAAATACCAATTTTATCAAATAAATGGACGTGGAAATGAATTTGGGACAGTAAAATAATATTGCTCTACCAAATAGGAAAAACTAAACAAGCTACCTAGAACCAATGGCCTTGTATGTTAAGTTGATCTGGATAAACGTACTTTGTTGCAATGGTTTTAACATTAAATTTGTTTGATGAAATGGTTCTCACACAGTAAAGTTAATGTTTCATACAAAGTCATTGATGTATATATTTTTCTTAGTTTAGAATTTGCAAATGAACTGTATATTTTTCTTACTAAACCAAACTTTTAGGAATAAAGACAAAGCCTTTAGATCTAAAATTGAGAAACGTGATAAATTTAAAGCAAACATTATTATTAAATTTCCTTCTTTTTTTTTTTAAAGTTGAGTTTTTTTAACTTATGAGTTTTTTTTTGTTTTTTTGGTGTAAATTTGCAAATTCTATAGAGGCATAAGTGATAGTTAAAGATGAAAAGATGCCAAGCAAGCAAGAAAACACACAAGTATTCAGGCTGAAGTTGATCATCATGCCATCCACAAGCACAAATGTTATATGAAATACATTCTGTTGTTGTTGTTGACATTTTAGCTTGAGATTATAGAAGGTCACCATTATTTTTAAGGTATTTAATTTTACAAAAATGTTTCACTAATTAGACGTACACAAAGTTGAACCACTCACACAGGTCAATACAAATATTCATTCTAGACTAAGTCTGTGTAACATGTAGTTTTCTTCTAAATCTAGGCAACCAATCAAAGGGCTTTTACTCCTTTCCTAAGCTTTTCAACATAATCATTTTCCTGCTTTGATTCTATAAAATTAAATTACATGCGTATTTACTTAGACAGTCACTTACATCAATTCTTTTCTTGTTGATTTAATTACATTTCTGGTAATCTTGATGTTAAAGTATTTTTGTTAAAATAAATGTTTAAATAGCTGTTTCTAAAAAAAACTCCATCTTAAATAATTCCTTTGAATCAACTCAGGTATCATCACCAGCCAAAGTATGTCAATGTCGGGTAAAGTGGAAAGTTGGAAGGTAAGGCAGGAGAAAGTTCAAATCTACTTTTAAAAAGTCAAACATATTCTAAACTATCTAAAGACAAATGAAAAGAAAACAAATTTTTGCTAAAATTACAAACTTGAAAGGAAGTAAACGTTAAGAAGTATTTAATATATTGTGTATTTAAAAAGTTTCTGCAAGAAAAGGAGCTGGTCAAGTGGTAGTTAACAGTATATTGAAAAGTTAGTGTCTATTTAATTAATATAAAAGATTGACTGGTTAATTTAGCCTACCAGTTTTTGTTGAAATATACTCAAAAGTTCAGGGTAAAGTGATAGTGCAATGGACCATCCTTAATCAAAAGTAGAGTGAAACAAGGACAGTTTGTCTCCCTTGAAACGCATTCTCATTTATTAATTCTCAGAATAGTCCACAAACAAACAAAAACTAGTTCATCTATGAGTGACTGACCCTAGTCCAAAGGCTGGGTCAAGGTATCACAGCAATGGGAGGAAAGGTCATCTATAGTAAAAGAGTATCATATCTGACAGCAAGACACCAGGCAAGCTTGATGTAAACTTGTATGTTGGGTAACTCCACTGAACTGGAAGGAATTTTATACCAAAGCACTTTTATGAAAACCTGTTGTATTTTTTCTGTGACAACTTTGTTATATGCAGTTTTCATGTGCACCAACATTTACATCAAGCTCCCACATCTCTGCTGACACTGCAACTACACTCTAGATGGAACAGGATTATGGAGATGTAACAGAGAAATTCTGATATTAAACCAATTTACAAGCCAAGCTGTGTAGATCCAGCAACCTATTTAGTTACTGTTTAAAACACTTTTCAAGGATAAACTTTTTAACTTTTCTCAGACATAAAGGAATGGTTCAGATTCTCTTTGCCACACTAATGAATGACTAGAACAGGACAAATTTTCCTACTCACCAAAAACTCTTTTAGGAATAACAGCTATCTCAGACTCTAATGGTTTACTGCGACCGTATTTGTTCTCTGCATAGACTCTGAAATAGTATTCTTGGTTCTCGTACAGAGCGGCACACGTGAAGATGTTGACGTTGGCATCTGTGCGGCCACAATACATCCAGGCTCTCTTGCCTTCCTCACGACGCTCAACCACATAACTTGTGATTGGTGAGCCTCCGTCTGATGCTGGGGGCTGCCACTGGATGGTGGCGGAGTCCCTGGTGATTTGGAGAGTTTTGATTGGTCCAATAGGACTTTGGGGTGGTCCTGAAAGGAGCATGGATAGCATTAGCTTATGTATAAGGATAGCTGAGAATTAGATAAGACTGACCTACAAATTACTGGTATTGGTCCAAATTGTGGTACAGTTGGCATTATAAAGTTCAGGAGTTCTTAACTTAGATGATGCTAACAATTTAAAAATTCAGGAACTTACAGAATATGAACATTATATTATAATCATTTACCTCAACAAAAAAACGTTCCAAATTTGAGGGATTCATAAGCTCAACCAAACAATTGGGAATACATTGAAAATATGAGGATAACTATCTTTGAAATATTATTATGGGTTTTATCTCTATTTATATTTAGCCATCTGAGTGATTATATCAATATAATGTTATATTCTGTCAAATGTGATTTCTTAATCAATGAGGATGTCTTACACTTAAGAGAAAAAATACACTTTAACTGGTTTAAATACAAGTTAAGTTCAAAATTGGACATTTGCAAAATCACATCAATTCCTTGCACCATGTAGCGCTAGACAAACATTGCTACTCTGCTTCCATAGCTACTAACCATATGGACTCTTGGGTTTGACAGACTTGTCAGATTCCAAGGGCTCACTGAGACCCACTTTGTTCTCCGCAATGATGCGGAATTTGTACTCTACACCTTCCAGAAGGTTTTGAACCTGTAAAAATGAAAGAAATGTTAAAGTCATTTGATAATCCTTGCAGGTTACTTGCATATAATACATAGGTCTAGAAGAAACATATACAACATCTTAGATATAATCCATAGGTCTAGAAGAAACCTAAACAACATCTTAGATATAATCCATAGTCTAGAAGAAACATACAACATCTTAGATATAATCCATAGGTCTAGAAGAAACATATACAACATCTTAGATATAATCCATAGGTCTAGAAGAAACATATACAACATCTTAGATATAATCCATAGGTCTAGAAGAAACATATACAACATCTTAGATATTATCCATAGGTCTAGAAGAAACATATACAGCATCTTAGATATAATCCATAGGTCTAGAAGAAATGTATACAACATCTTAGATATAATCCATAGGTCTAGAAGAAACATATACAACATCTTAGATATAATCCATAGGTCTAGAAGAAACATATACAACATCTTAGATATTATCCATAGGTCTAGAAGAAACATATACAACATCTTAGATATAATCCATAGGTCTAGAAGAAACATATACAACATCTTAGATATAATCCATAGGTCTAGAAGAAACATATACAACATCTTAGATATTATCCATAGGTCTAGAAGAAACATATACAAAATCTTAGATATAATCCATATGTCTAGAAGAAACATATACAACATCTTAGATATAATCCATAGGTCTAGAAGAAACATATACAACATCTTAGATATAATCCATAGGTCTAGAAGAAACATATACAACATCTTAGATATAATCCATAGGTCTAGAAGAAACATATACAACATCTTAGATATAATCCATAGTCTAGAAGAAACATATACAGCATCTTAGATATAATCCATAGGTCTAGAAGAAACATATACAAGATAGTAGATATTTTTAAGTATGGGTTTTTGAAAGAAACATCTCTGCTACCTTAAATGTGGTTTCATCCGATGGGATGGAGTCAACCCGCACCCATTTGGGTCGCCTCAGATCAGACTTTTCAATGATGTAGTTAGTGACAGGACTGCCACCGTCAGCTTTGGGTCTATCCCAGGCCAATGTGACAGAATCTTCTGTGATGTCACTGATTTCCAAAGGACCGCTGGGTGCCGATGGTTTATCTGCGAACAAGTTAATTGTTGTTTTTACCCACTAACTTATAACTTGAAACAATTCTAAAAGGTTGTATAACTATATGAGCTCTTGTTCTAAACTTTTCATCCCATTGGAATATTGGTTTCATCTTAAATAAACCATTTTAAAAGATCTTATCAGTCAAGAAAAAGTACATACTTTAAATGAATTCTTATATAAATTTTCAAACAAGGTTTGTAAACAGTTTAGAAATATGTATTATAATTAGGAGAGCAGGAAGCACGGAAACTTTTTGAGCTATGATTTCATCACTAAGTGATCACCAGATCGACAGATTAAACAACAGGCAACTCACCCAAAGGTTTAGAGGGTACAACAGAAGCTCTGAGGTATCCAGGCTCACCGAGCCCAGCCGAGTTCTTGGCACAAACGCGTAACTCGTACACGTATCCTTCTATCAGGTTCTTCACCATGCACTTGCATGTGGCGTATTCAGTATCGGCGGCTGGCACCCACGATGCGGCTTTGCCTTCACGTTTTTCAACAATGTAGTTGGTAATTTGTGCTCCACCATCATATCTGGGCTTTTCCCATTCTAGGGTGACAGATTCACGATCAATACGAATGCATTCAATATTTTGTGGTGCACCTGGGGGTTCTGAAATATAATCATTAGAAATGCTTAGGGATTCTATTTCAATACTTCATTATATTCTTTTTAAACAAAAATTAATAAAAGCTCAACAGCAGAATATACAAAAGATTTGTGTGATTGCAAACACTTTTAACAACAGTTAACAATAGCTAATTCTAAGATCAAAGCACCTATTGGCTTCTCTGGTGTAATGGGTTTGAGAAGAGTCAACGGCTCACTGAGACCTTCCTGGTTCTCGGCCAGAACTCTGAAAGTGTACGGCCTTCCTTCCAGAAGGTTGCGTGCCTTGATGGATGTAGTTTTGGCATCCGTGTGTCCCACTCTCGTCCACTGTTGGCGTCCAGCCTCTCTCTTCTCAATGAGGTACCCCAGGATTTCCGAGCCTCCGTCACTTTCAGGGGCTGACCACTCAATCTGGGCAGATTCATCAGTGACTTCTGATATGATCATGTCTCGTGGGGAAGAAGGTACGTCTGTTTGGAGCAAAAGTTTGCTGATAATTAATTTCTGACTATGCGCACGCACAAAAACACACATAACCCCAATACAAAAGCACAAGAGATTTGAGATCTAGCACTTAATAAAGCACAACTTACTGTGAGGACTCTTGCATATGACGGAGACATTCATATTCAGTGGTTCCCCAACCCCACAAACAACCTATATGAGATCTAGCACTTAATAAAGCACAACTTACTGTAAGGACTCTTGCATTTGACTGAGGCTTTCATATCCAGTGGTTCCCCAACCCCAATCTTGTTTTCAGCATAGACCCTGAAGTTGTAGTCATGCTCTGGGATGAGGCCACTGACGAGGTAGTTTGTGCTGTCTGCTGGGACACGAGCTGCCCTCACCCAGCCACCTCTCTGGATGTCCAGCTTGTCCACTATGTAGTTAGTGACCTAGAGTATGAGAGAGAGCCCCATTGTTGAAAAGCACCCAAACTATTAGTTTTCAATAGAAATACCATTATTTATACTAACTTTGAATAAACTTGGGATGGGTGATATTGTACTCTATCTTGATGTAGCTTTGTTTAAAATTCTCTCAAAACTGAAAAACCTTCAATTTGGTAAACATTTGATCCATATCAAATTTGATAGATCCTTCAGATTTTAATTAAATTCTTCATTCCAGAACCAAACTATTTTACATCTTGATATACTGTACTTACAGGTGACCCTCCATCATCTAGAGGTGCTTGCCATGACAACTGAATGGAGTCTTTGCTGACATTCTCAGCCTTTAGTGGGCCTCTAGGTGCACCAGGTGGTTCTAAGAATTTATTGTTAAAAAGTAAGGTAAAAATTGAATGGCCAGAGATTCAATGATATAAAAAAAATTACAACAAAATTGTTTCAACAGATCCTACCAACTTAACCCAGCTCTTTTTTACCAACTTACCAACAGGCCTGGATGGGACAATGGTTGTTTCAGTCTCAACTGTCTTGCTTCGGCCAATGGCATTCTGAGCACAGATCCTAAATCTGTAGCTCTCTCCCTCTGTCAGGTTTCTCACAAGCTGACGGGTGGCATCAGGATCAACCTCAGCTACAGTCTTCCATTCTGTGGGAAAAAAAGACAGATGAATTTTAATTTAGAAATATTGAGTGCCTCATTCAACAGAAATGGATTGATTGAGAATACAAACAAACTTCCAGGCTGCACAATTTAGAAAATTAAAATGTTTAAAAAATCAGATGTTAAGTTTGTTGAACACTTGCCATTAGATTTGCTGTCCATTGCCTCAATGATGTAGGCTGTCAAGGGGGAGCCACCATCATCCAAGGGAGGTAGCCAGTCAAGAGTTACAGAGTCTGGTGTAATCTTACTTGCCCTCAGTTTTCCAGATGGCGAGCCTGGTTTTTCTGTTGATAAGAAGCACAAAAGTAATGAGACCAATATGATCATATTAATAATAGGGTCAAGTTCATTGAAATACTTCTTTCAAATGTCAACATTTCCTTTTAAAATGTCTTTTGATATATATATTTTAAAAAGGTTTCTTAAATAATGATTTTAATATAAATTAGTTTCTATGACATTTTTAACATTCTTTCTATCCCAGTACATTGTATTTAAATAACTTCCTCAATTGCATTTAGGGAACACAATTTTACATGGTAGATAAATATTTCCAGGATCATTTTAAATAGATTTTCCATGTCAATGTTTATGATTTATCATTTATCGTGTTGTAAAGATAGAAAATAAAATCTGACCAGGTGCTCTTCGGCAGGTGACAGGGACATCAGACTCTAGAGGGGCGCTAACTCCTTCTGCATTCTCAGCAAACACCCTGAAGATGTAGTTGCTTCCCTCCATGAGGCCTGTCACCTCATAGTTGAGAACTGTTGGTTTCACTGAATCAACCTGCAACAGAAAGTACAACAGATGCAGATCATAGTTAATTTTATATCTGGGGTCAAAGGTCATGTGAGCTACAGATGGACCTTGACAATAAAATGATTGACACAATAGAAAGAAGGATAAAATATGTCACCTTCATCCACGCCTGCCTCTTGGCGTCTCTACGTTCAATGGTGTATTTCTTGATGGGGAGTCCTCCATCTTTCTCTGGTGGTTTCCAAGAGATGGTGGCCGTTGTGCTGGTGACGTCATTGGTTTCAAGAGGACCAACGGGGGCCGATGGAGGCTCTGTGATGGAAATTCCACATTGTATTCATGACTCATTATGTGTAAGGCATGTGATTTATTTTAACTTGATCTCAACTAGGAAAATGATGCTTCCAGGTTTTGACTTCTCTTTTGTCAATGAATTTCTTGTGTCTTTTGGTCAAACACTAAACTTTATTTCTAAAATCAGTGATAGTTTTTGTTGTTTTCATAAAGTGGGCCATGCACCTGTCTTGTTTTTTTTGGGTGTAAAGGTTTTGACATTTCCACATTAATGTTTATATTATGAATAACTTAAAGCATTTCAATTCAATAAGAAAATATAATGGCTTTGAAATATCCCTGAGTTAAGCTTCTTCAGTTATTTTAGAGCTACTCACTGTATGGACTTTGTGGAACTATGGCATCATCAAGAACTGCAGGCTCAGATATACCAGCACTGTTCTCTGCCATAACTCTGATTTCATAGGATGTGCCCTCTGTCAGGTACAACACTTCAGTAGAAGTAACCACAGATTTCACCTAAAGATAAACATACATTTATAAACATGTGGATATTAATGAAATACCTAGGTGTTGGCTTGATGATATCATTAGTACTAGGCTGTAATATCATTAGTACTAGTCTGTAATATCATTAGTACTAGGCTGTAATATCATTAGTACTAGACTGTAATATCATTAGTGCTAGGCTGTAATATCATTAGTACTAGGCTGTAATATCATTAGTGCTAGGCTGTAATATCATTAGTACTAGACTGTAATATCATTAGTACTAGACTGTAATATCATTAGTACTAGGCTGTAATATCATTAGTACTAGGCTGTAATATCATTAGTGCTAGGCTGTAATATCATTAGTACTAGACTGTAATATCATTAGTACTAGACTGTAATATCATTAGTACTAGGCTGTAATATCATTAGTACTAGACTGTAATATCATTAGTGCTAGGCTGTAATATCATTAGTACTAGACTGTAATATCATTAGTACTAGGCTGTAATATCATTAGTACTAGACTGTAATATCATTAGTACTAGTCTGTAATATCATTAGTACTAGGCTGTAATATCATTAGTGCTAGGCTGTAATATCATTAGTACTAGACTGTAATATCATTAGTACTAGACTGTAATATCATTAGTACTAGGCTGTAATATCATTAGTACTAGACTGTAATATCATTAGTACTAGACTGTAATATCATTAGTACTAGACTGTAATATCATTAGTACTAGGCTGTAATATCATTAGTACTAGACTGTAATATCATTAGTACTAGGCTGTAATATCATTAGTACTAGACTGTAATATCATTAGTACTAGGCTGTAATATCATTAGTACTAGACTGTAATATCATTATTACTAGACTGTAATATCATTAGTACTAGGCTGTAATATCATTAGTACTAGGCTGTAATTTCATTAGTACTAGGCTGTAATATCATTAGTACTAGGCTGTAATATCATTAGTACTAGGCTGTAATTTTTAATTACCCTGTCCACATGAGCCCATGAAGATTTCCAGCTTTCCTTTTTCTCCACAATGTAATTAGTGACAGGAGAACCTCCATCACTCTTGCTGTGATCCCATGCAATGCTCACTGAGTCACGCTGGATTTCTGTCACTCGCAGGTTTTCAGGGGGTGAAGGTGCCTCTGAAAAAAGTTTTTTAAAAAAATGTTTTAATGGCTGAAAGATGAGTAAAATTAAAAAATATAAGATGAGTTTGTGCTAGAGAAATAAGCTAAAGATGAGTTTGTGCTAGAGAAATAAGCTAAAGATGAGTTTGTGCTAGAGAAATAAGCTAAAGATGAGTTTGTGCTAGAGAAATAAGCTAAAGATGAGTTTGTGCTAGAGAAATAAGCTAAAGATGAGTTTGAGCTAGAGAAATAAGCTAAAGATGAGTTTGTGCTAGAGAAATAAGCTAAAGATGAGTTTGTGCTAGAGAAATAAGCTAAAGATGAGTTTTTGCTAGAGAAATAAGCTAAAGATGAGTTTGTGCTAGAGAAATAAGCTAAAGATGAGTTTGTGCTAGAGAAATAAGCTAAAGATGAGTTTGTGCTAGAGAAATAAGCTAAAGCCAATGTACAGTCACAATGATTATATTGATCAATGTAAAGAAATAAGCTAAAGCCAATGTACAGTCACAATGATTATATTGATCAATGTAAAATAACTTGAAATCCTTACTTATAATCTTTGTGGGGCCAGCAGGTCGGTCAGTCTCCAGGAATTCTCCGAGTCCAACTTCATTTTCAGCAGCGACCTGGAACTTGTACTTCTTGTTGATGTCCAGGTTAGGTACTGTGATGTTGGTCTTAAAGCTGTCTGTTGTTCCAACGTCCAACCACTGGGAGGACGGTGTGTCTTCCTTCATCTGGAGATAATTCACTAACTTTTGTTCAAGAGTTCACCTCAATATTTTACAATATATTATAACTCTGCTGTTATTCAAATGATCTATAATCATAATGCTGACTCTATTAAATGACTGACTAAATTATTGTCTGACCTGCACAACGTATTTCTTAATCTTGGCACCACCATCATTTGTAGGAGATGTCCATTCCACAATTAGCCCATCCTCTGTTGATTTGGGAACACTGACAGATTTTGGCTTGCCTGGTGCTTCTGAAATACACACCAAAAAAATTATTCTAAAAATTGTGCAAATGTCTGCAAGTATGAGGTCTTTGAACCTATGTTAGTTGATGAGGTCTTTGAACCAATGTTAGTTGACAAGAATGACTTATGATGCACTGAACAATGTTTTTAAAATGTTTTCAGTAGTTAAAATGTAATGGTTAAATACAATAAAAGAATTTCTTGATATTGTTGAATGCTGACAGGAAAAGTAAAGAAGCTTGCAATAGGGGTGAACTTACCTTGTTTGATTCTTGGGGTGACAGATTCTGTACCCTCCAGAGGTTGGCTCTCACCTTCAGCATTCACTGCCCTTATACGGAAGAAGTACTCGTTGTTTACTACTAGATTTCGCGCAGTGAACTTGGTGACAGGTCCTTTGGTGACACCCGCACGGCCCCACATGGAGCGGCGGGACTCACGGATCTCAACAGCGTAGTTGAGAATAGCTGAGCCACCATCATGTTTGGAAGGTGACCATTCCAGATCACACGATTCCTGAGTCACACTTATGATCTTAAGAGGTGCTTCAGGTGGTGATGGTACTTCTGTATATTGAAAAGACAATAGAAGTAGAAAAAATTATCAAAGTATAATCCTGAATGCAAAGATCTTAGATTTTAAATTCCAAATTGGAAACACCTGTAAAGAGTTGGACAAGCAAGGAGGTAGCTCTCAAAGTACCTGGAGAGAGTTGTTCATGTTATTACCTATTACTGGAAGGACCAGGAAAGTTAGAGAAAGATTGCTGGAGATGGAGAGGATTGAGAAGAGCTTGTGAAAGATGTCTGTGTTGCTGTGAAAGTTGCCTGTGTTGTCAAAGATGCCTGTGTTGTCAAAGATGCCTGTGTTGTCAAAGTTGCCTGTGCTGTGAAAGTTGCCTGTGCTGTCAAAGATGCCTGTGTTGTCAAAGATGCCTGTGTTGTCAAAGATGCCTGTGTTGTCAAAGATGCCTGTGTTGTCAAAGATGCCTGTGGTGCAGTAGAAGTTAAGAAAGCACAAATTAAGAAGAAGCTGGATATTATTTTAATTCTCCTTTTAAGACTATTTGCAACCAAAAGAAAAAATGTCACCAACTGACCAAATGGGGATTTGACCAGTACAGGTCTCTCCATCTCCAAGAAATCACTGGTTCCCTGCTTGTTGACAGCTGCCACACGGAAAAAAAACTCAGTTCCTTCAATGAGATTTTTAACACTGACAGTTGTGGCATCAGTGAGAGTCTTCTCAGCTCGGGTCCAGTTCATTCTCAGGGCTTCACGTTTTTCTATGATGTAGCCTGTGATGGGAGAACCACCCTCATCTTCAGGGGCTCCCCATTCCAGGGTTACAGACTCCCTGGTGAGAACCTTTGCTGTGATTGGTCTTGATGGAGGACTTGGTGGGGCTAGAAAGGAAATTTTTTTATTTTGAGAATTTTAAAAAATCAATTAATATTAAACTTAGATTACAACAATGGTTATGGTGGGTTGAATTTTAAAGTCTTTATTTCATTGGCGTTCCAGTATTTGGCATTTTATTATCATTTGACACAAAGTAATAATAAACGTTTTGAACATGGAATGTTTTTGAGTAATTTAAGAAAATACACACAAGTCATGATGTATAATTTGACAATAACAGATAGGTAAAAAATCAATCGTTCAAATCCCTCTCACCTTTCTGTCTCTGTGGAACAACTGAATCAGAATCTAGAGGTTTGCTGGCCCCAACTTTGTTGAAGGCGGTGACCCTGAACCAGACTTTCTGGCCTTCAGTCAAATCCTTGACTTTGATTTTGGTAACATCAGCATCAGTGATGGTGACCTCTGTCCAGATGTCCTGTTTGGAACTGACCTCAACCTTGTAGGCAGTAATGGGAGCACCACCATTTTCACGTGGTGGCAGCCATTCCATGATAAGGCTTGTGGCTTCAACATTACTGAAACGTATGGGGCCGATGGGCCTCTCGGGTGCCACTGAAAAGCAAGAGAAGAATTAGAGTCAAGAAAGATTTGAATCAGTTGTAGAAAGTCAAACTCATTCTCAATATCAAAATACATATGGAGCCAAAAAAAGTTTTTTTTCTTAAGAAATGAATTTATTGACATGTTGACAGCTATGACAATAATATTTTTGATATCTCTGGAAAATTATTGTTTTATTTTGTGGTTAAACATTTGACATCTAACATCTGTGCATTTTTTATTAAATCAAAATAGAAACTGCCCATACCTGGTTCTCTGATTGGAACGATGGCTTCTGCCATTTCAACAAATGGTCCGAGGCCCTCCTCATTTTCCGCAGCCACTCGGAAGAAGTATTCTGCTCCCTCAAGTAGACCGGGCACATCAATGGTGGTGCTCTTGGTTGTACCAACTTTGATCCATGATCCCCAGCGTTTGTCACGACGTTCCACCAGGTATGAAGTGACTGGCAGTCCACCCGTCTCTGATGGGGGTTTCCATTGCAGGCTTGCAGTGCCGGAAGTCACGTCGGTTGCCTTAAGGTTCTCTGGGGCACCAGGTTTGTCTAATGAGAGGAAAGCAAAGTTTTGTAGCTGTAAGCTGCATCAAACAGTGGCTAAATAACTTCAGTAAATTCATTTTGTTTAAGCAAATTAACATAAGACATAATGAATTTCAATTTAATAGCTATAAAAATCATTTAAATTTAATAGCTATTGAAAAAAAACATCACGTAAAAAGCACTTACTGTATGGTGATTTTGGAACAACTGGACTGTCTCCCTCCAGAGGTTTGGATTGGCCAGCTACATTCTCTGCCACAACACGGATGAAAATTTCCTGGCCCTCCTGCAGGTGGGTGAGTTCACAGGTGAGTTTATCTCCACTGATCCTCTCAACTGGCAGCCAGGTGGTCTTCCAGGCATCTCTCTTCTCAACAATGTAGTGAGAGATAGGGGCGCCTCCATCATCCTTGCTTGGTTTCCAGGAAACCTTAGCACTGCGCTTGGTAATTTCTGAGAAAGTGAGAGGGCCTTCTGGTGCAGATGGAGGGTCTGAAAAAAAAATATTAACATTTAGATTTATTTCTGCTTGTAAGAATTTAAAATAAATATCTCAGAAATTATATTAAGTTCATCTTATTTCTCTAATTTATTTTTTATAATTAACTATAAACTTGTAACCCATCATCAAAAATTAATAGGCAGGAAAAGAAAGATATTCAAATGTTGATACAGTTTTATAAAATGATTCTTTCTTGCACAAAATTTTATAACATTATGTAAACTGAATTTTCCATGTTGATATTTATTTAAACTTTCAGAGAAAAACTGCTAAAGAAATTGTTTTAAAGAATTTCAATGATATTTTCACAGATTAAAATGAGAGGATCATAGAATTTTAAGCAACAAGAAAAAATTAACACAAGTTAGTCCAAAATTGAGTAGTATTATTTACTACTGTCTATATATAATTATAAATAAATAGTTATCCAAAAAATCATACTGATAGGTTTATCCAGCTTGACAGCTTTTGATGTGACTGCCTTCTCACCAACTCCAACATCATTTTCAGCTGAGACAGCAAACAGCCACTCAACCTCTTGCTCTAGATCTGACACAAGTAGGAAGCTCTTGTAGCCATCTACTGAAGTGATCTACAAGGTTAAAAGAAGGTGTCGTAAGAATCCAAACTAATTCTTAATTTAAACATTTTAAAAAATTTGTATTACCACATTCTTGATTTAAAGAAATTCAATGGCAGTAGGATGGAAATATTGCATTTATGGAATATTTTAACATTCTCCCTAATTATCAGTTGATGTCTTGATTTAAACACATTTTCAATCACATTTTTTTTTAAATTATACATTTTTAAAGAAAAGGATTAGAGATGACTTAGGCTTAGGAAAATCAAATGCATTAGAAATATATTAGGTGATATTTTATTTATTTACCTTCTCCCATTTGTCTGAACTCTTCTTTGATTTCTCAATGATATATTTCTTGATCCTGGAGCCTCCATCACTTTCAGGGGCAGACCACTCTAAGGTCAAATTGTCTTTGCCAATGTTTCTCACATGAAGAGACTGAGGGGAACTTGGGGTGGCTGAAGTAAAATGTAAATGCACTTATTCACAATCCGATAAACAGGGATTCTTGTTTATTGGCCTTTCAGACTTATGGCCAGCTCTTAGGGGTGAGAAATCCCCAATATTAGGGGGAATTTAATGTTTTTCTTCTTTAGGCTTAGCTCTTCCTTTTAGAATAAACAAAATTAATTTTCATCCTATTACTTAGTCACAGGAATGGAAATCACTCATTAAATGAGGACTAGCCAATACGTTATTAAAAAAAAAAAAAAAAAGCCCCCCCCCCCCCCACAAAAAAACAACAACAACAACCCCATTTTAATTGAGTTTCTGGGTGTACTGCTTTGTGGGATGGCCTAATTTAAATCCCAGCAACTCACAAAATAGCAAGTTTGTGGGGCATTGATAAGGTAAATGCTCCTGCCCACCATTGTCTTTATATGCAGAGCTTGGAGAATGATTACTAAAAATACACTCAATAATATAGATTCTCATCCTAAAAGACCCATGAGTTTATAAACATGTATATAAATATGGAAATATTTTTTTTTACAAATTACCAAATATTTTCTGTGGTCTAATTGGTTCACTGATGAGGCCCTGGCTCTGGCCCTCCTTGTTGACTGCTATGACTTGAGCTACGTATTCATTTTCGGGTACCAGGCCAGTGAGGGTCACTTTGGCCTCATCTGCTTTCAGCTCCTTGAATGTGGTCCATGTTGATCTTCTGGTTTCTCTTAACTGGATGAGGTAACCGGTGACCGGCAGGCCTCCATCTGACTCAGGGGGGTTCCATGACAGCTGGGCAGTCTTTTCAGTGACATCTGTCACTTTGACTGGGCCCACTGGAGATGAGGGTACATCTGCAGAGGAGATAGAGACAGAGAGATATAGAAAAAAAAGAGAGTTATGTGAATTTAATCCAATGAATTAGAAAGAACTAGTACAAAAGATCAATAATTTAAAAAATAAATTTAACTCATTCCATTTTTGTGAATAGTAGTAACGAAATGTTTCCTACTTTTTGTAAGGAGAACATTTGTTTAAAATATAAACTCTTGATTGACTAAGGATGTCAAGTTAATAAAACAAGCCTTAGTTATCAGATAATTTACTGACCATAAACATGACCTATCAATGGAGTTTACTTAGACAAGTAGCCATTATTGGTTCAATAGCTTGAAATAAGCTCAGTGCAGGAAATATTCAACCAGTTGACCTGTTAGACAAGTAAGCCTTATCTAAAATGACTCACCATAAGGACTCTTGATCTTGACCGGTCTGTCCATCTCCAGTGGTTCACTCATGCCAACCTTGTTCTCGGCAAAGACACGGAAATAGATCTCAGACCCATCTATCAAGTTCTGCACACAGTAGCTGGTGATGTCTGCTGAGATCTTGTCCACGCGGCTCCAGCTCGTGCGAGTGGCATCCCTCTTCTCAATCAGATAGTTCTTCAGAGGGGCTCCACCATCTTCAGCTGGCGGTTTCCACTGAATAGTGACCGAGGACTTGGTCACTTCCAAAACAACAATTGGTCCAACAGGCTTGGAGGGCTTGGCTGAAATTGTTAATGACACAATGTAAGTTTATGGACTAATAGTTTCATTATTCATTGACTGGATGAAAAGAGCAACAGTTTAAAGTAAGGACTTTGTATGTTGGGGAAATTAGTGGTTTTTATAGACCTGCTTGAAAGAATATTGAAATCCACTCTGATAGTACTTTGATGGACAAATACACACACAACTTATAAGAAAAAGTTATATCTCAGTTGTTATGGCTAAAAACCATATTTATTTCAATGACCACAAAAATATTAATAGAAATTGAAATGAACTCACTGGCTTTCTTCTGGGGCACCAAAGTTTCAGATTCCAATGGCTTACTCTTGCCGACTTTGTTTTCAGCAACCACCTGGAAGACGTATTTTGATCCAGTTTTCAAGTCCTTGACCTTCAGTTTTGTGGTCTTGCCTTCAGTTTGACCAATGTCTTGGAACTCCTGGCCATCAATAGACATCCTGATGGTATGTCCAGTGATTGGAGTGCCACCATCTTCTTTAGGTGGAAGCCAGTCCAGTGTTACAGAAGTCTCAGTGAGATCCTCAAATCTGATTGGTCCAGTTGGTGCAGAGGGAGCAGCTGATGGAAAGACAAAATCTTTTAGTCATTTATATTAAAATAGTAATTTTTTATTCTATGAATTAAAATTGTTAGAATAATTAACCTCATGACCTATTACTTGTTTAATTTATAAAACTGAAAACCTATCAAATTCATGATGGTTTTGTTTTTGAACTTGTAAAAAAGTTAATTTTGGTTGGATTTGATATTTATGTTAGTTGTTTTTTTTTAAAGTAAATGGTTCTATAATTAGCCTAGATGAGAAATTAATATTAAATTTATATTAAGTGTCAGAAATGATTGCAAACAGAAATGATTTATCTCTTAGCATTCATGAAGCTATATATGTGACAAAATTGAACAATTCATTAAAATGTGTAAAACTAAGTTTGACCTATCATTACACCAGTGTATCAAATTGTTCAAATGTTTCAAACCATTCTGGAATAAATGTGTCTCATTCATTGTTGAACATGCTCATGCTCAATAGGAGTCTCTTATAAAAAAAAAATATTCAAAAAGTGTCAGATGAGACTAATGATAGGAGAGGCGGCAAGAGGGTCAAATCACATTCACCTCATTCTTCTGTAATTAATATTTACATAAATTGAAATTAAAAATACATAGCAGCTATTTACATTTGGATAATAGCACTGTGAACATGACAAGTGTAAAATAGTTACGTAATTTTTTAATTTATTTTTGAAAGGGATTAACTATTGCTCCTAAACTGCTAAAATAGTTGAAAGAATACTTATAAAGGTATTTGTCATACATAAGGAATATCTCTTCAAGCTTGTGGGGTAAGATCATTGATAGCATCAACATATCAAGCTGGGGGGGGGGGGGAGACCATTGATAGCATAAACATAATATCAAGCTGGGGGGGTGGTTCTAAGACCATTGATAGCATCAACATAATACTAAGGATTACTAAATGACATACAGAAAATCTAGGAACTTAAAAGAAGAAAAGGGTAATAACATGACAGAAATAAAAGAACTAATAGTGGATAATTGTATTTGAGGACTTTTCAAAGATGTTAAAGAGCTGAAAAGAAATGACATCATCCTATTGGAAAGATGGAACCAGTCTGTTGTGGGTGTCTGCTATGACTAATAAGGTATGGGTAAAGAAAATAGAAATGGATTCAACTAACAAGGTATGGATAGGTAATGGAAGAATAGTTCCAATCTACAAGAAACAACAGCTTCCCACTAGCTTCTTAAGGATAAAAACTTCATTCGGGGTTAACACATTCTACTATTTTAAAGAGTAAGTATAGAGCACTATCTTTATTTTAGCAAAATTAAGAATTGAAAGTGGAATATTCGGGTCCAAGCCACACATGGTTTTACTATTCTAAAAACTGGGGGAAATAATATCTTGTAAACCTGGGGGTCTGCCTGGGACAACTGCTTGTTTAGTTTCCAAAGGTTCACTCCTGCCTTCAATGTTTTCAGCAAAAACTCTGAAAACATATTCGTTTCCCTCCAGCAGGTTTTGTATGCAATAGCTGTTAACGTTTGGTTTGACTGTGTCTACTTTGATCCAGGCAGTGTATTTGATATCCCTGCGCTCTATGTAGTAGCCAACCAGGTCTAAGCCTCCGTTATTAAGGGGAGGCTTCCATTTAATGGTTACATTTGAGACACCTACATCCTCAATTACGATTGGTCCTTGAGGGGCTTCTGGCACATCTGTGATTGGTTATGGTTTGGTCAGATGATTGGATTGGAAGTGAAGATGTTTTGAGCAGTGAATTGTGGGTTGTAATTTTGTGAGATATCAATCGAGTAAAATTATTATTATTATTATCTTATTCAGTTGGTGATAGTTTATGACTAATTAGTAAAATTTCAAAATAAATTAGCTGGTTAATTTTTTATCACACGTAACAACGTAACAGAATCAAGCCAATTAACTTAATATAACCCAAAAAAAGCTATTAATTTATACAATTTTTTTAAAAAGTGAAATTTATGTTATTCTTTGTGCCAAATAACTGAAATGTGTAAATGAAAATACAAAATGACAATTCATAATGTGTGAACAACATAAATAAGATGTGTTACTTCCTGGTTCAAATGAGCTAATATTATTATATATCTAACACTCAATGTATTGTTATCTACACAACACCAGCAATTTGACACGGTTATGTACAAACAGAAATGATCAAATCTGAACACAGAAGTTCTACAACTTAAAGGACTCACTGAATGGACTTCTTGGTTTGTATGGTGTTGTAGTCTCGATAGACTTGGAAGCACCAACAGAGTTTTCAGCAAAAACCTTGAACATGTAGTCCTGATCCTCTTTCAGACCCTGGACGGTGTGCACCAGTTTCTGACCGCTCTCTTCTGCCTTGACCTTGGATACATGCTGCCATGTGGTCTTCCAGCTCTCACGCTTCTCCAGGACATAGTGCAGGATGGGAGACCCACCATCAGACTGGCTTGGACCCCAGGTCAAAGTGATACTGGTCTTGGTGAACTCAGTCATGGTGAGGGGTGGCTCTGGTGGACCTGGTTTCTCTGGAGATACATTCAATATATATTCCCACTGAAATGTGTTTTGTAGTCTAGACGTCATATCACTGGAGATACATTCAATATATATTCCCACTGAAATGTGTTTTGTAGTCTAGAAGTTATATCACTGGAGATACATTCAATATATATTCCCACTGAAATGTGTTTTGTAGTCTAGAAGTCATATCATGTATATGAAATGTGTTTTGTAGTCTAGAAGTCATATCATGTATATGAAATGTGTTTTGTAGTCTAGAAGTCATATCATGTATATGAAAGTTGAGTTGGATTGAAAGCCAATTTATTCTAATACAAAATGTGATTTAGAAACTGGTGAACTCTCCATCAACATGTAGCTACAATAAGAGGAAATATTTCTACGTACCTGGTGGTTTCTCTAAGACAACCTTGTCAGACTCCAACCATTGACCTTGGCCTATTTTGTTCACAGCAGCAACTCTGAAAGTGTACTCAGTTTTCTCCTTCAGGTCAACAGCCTTGTACTTTGTGGTGAAGCTCTCCACCTTGGACAGTGCTGTCCAGTCCTTGGTGGCCACCCGAATCTCAATAAGGTATTTGGTGATTTCAGATCCCCCATCATCCTCTGGGGCTTGCCAGTTGACTGTGACTGTTGTGGTTGAGAAGTCGGACAGTCTGATTGGTCCTTTTGGTGCTCCTGGAACATCTTGATGGTAGAATAATGGAGAACATTTGTTAATATTGTTTAAGGTAGAATGGAGAAATAAATGAGATTTTAAAATGAAATAACCAACAGGAGTGGAAGCAAAGAATAAAATTTGTTTTTTCTTTCCTGACAAACACTTTCATCAACTATTGTTAAAGAGTTAAGTCACACAAAAAATGAATGAAGACCTTACCTAAGGGTTTAGACAGTTTAATGGTGACTGAAGTCTCCAAGGGAGGACTGATGCCTTCACTGTTTTCAGCCATGACTCTGAAATGGTAGTCCACACCAGTGCTGAGATTCTGGACAGTGTATGAAGTTACATTTGGACCAATTTTCTCTTCAGGGGACCAGCCCACACGCTTGAGCTCCTTGCGCTCTATGATGTAAGCCGTTAATGGCTGACCACCATCTGACTTGGGCGGCTTCCATGTCAGTGTCACGGTTGTGGCTGTTAGGTCAGATGTTGCCAGGGGTCCTTCTGGTGCACTAGGTGGATCTGTAGGAAATTATTTCATTTTATGATTGATTATAAGAGTAAAAGCCAAATTTTAAAAGTGGAAATGATCTCTTCATCGCTGATAAATACAGTTGCCAAAACATGCGTTTCTGAAGTAAGATTACTGTCAATCAATGAATATAAACACCAAAACACATTTGAATTGTAACAATATAATTATAGTTTTTAATATATGTCCACCTTGTGGGGAACTCCTTCAACAGGAAGATAATGCTGTATGTTATTTTCTTTAACATTTCATTCCTTTTATCAATTGCTAAATAACTGTCTAGTCATTTGTCTTTTGTAGGGGAGATAAAGCGAAATGAAACGCTTTAAATGGGCCACTCACTGAATGGATGCTTGGGTGTAACAGAATCTGATTCTAAAGGCTGTGATCTGCCCACAGAGTTCTCAGCCATCACCCTGAACACATACTCCTGTCCTTCCTTCAGGTTCTGCACGCAGTAGCTGGTTATGTCGGGGGCGACCACTTTGACCGGCACCCAGGAAGATTTCCAGGATTCTCTGTACTCAATGGCGTAACCCGTGATAAAATCCCCACCGTCGTCTTCTGATGGTCGCCACACAAATGTCACAGAGCTGCGGGTGATTTCGGTGAATTTGATTGGTCCAACTGGTGCAGATGGTTTGGCTGTAATAAAAAAAGTATTGTAAACAAATTTTAAAAAGCAATATAAATACCAGGTATGAATGAAAAAAAAAAAGGAAGTGGCCCACAAAAGATGAAGAAATAACAGCGACAAGTGACTCAGATATTCATTTGGGATGATCTAGTCTTACAAGTGACTCAGATATTCATTTGGGATGATCAAGTCTTACAAGTGTGACAGATATACAGTTGGGATGATCAAGTCTTACAAGAGACTTAGATATTCATTTGGGATGATCAAGTCTTACAAGTGACTCAGATATTCATTTGGGATGATCAAGTCTTACAAGTGACTCAGATATTCATTTGGGATGATCAAGTCTTTCAAGTGACTCAGATATACAGTTGGGATGATCAAGTCTTACAAGTGACTCAGATACACATTTTGGATGATCTAGTCTTACACAATTTAAAAGCAAATAAATATCAAGAAACTCACTTGCTGGCTTCTTAGGCTTGACAGCACTGTCAGTCTCTAGCCTGTCTCCTTGGCCCAGCTTGTTCTCAGCCACCACGGCAAAAAAGTATTTCTTCTTGTCACTCAGGGACTTGAAGGTATATGTAGAGTCAAGGCCGCCAACTTTACCCACTTCCTTCCACTCGTCTGATCCATCTTCTAGGACAAGCAGCCGGTAACCGGTGATTTTCGATCCACCATCGAATTTGGGTGGGCTCCACTCAACCGTGACAAAGTCTTTGCCTATTTCTTTGATCTTCAGATTGGTGGGGGCGGCAGGAGCTCCTGAAACAGTTTGGTTAACAAAGGTCATTTAAATGGAACCTCGTATTAAAGATTTTTCAGTTAAACAGTTTTAGGGGATTCAGTCGTCAAGGGATTTTTTAAAACTTGAAAAGTTGAAGAGCTGAATTGTGGGGAATATACATGTAAACATTTTAAATCACTTAAACGACAAATGTAAGCAACAATAAAATTAATTTAAAAAAACAAAACAACTTCATCTGTAAGTAATGAAGACCAACCTGCGGGCTTGACTGGCTTGACCGTGTCCATTGACTCCAGTGGCTGACTCTCCCCTTCATCATTGACAGCAATGACTCTGAATTTGTAATCATTGCCTTCATTGAGTTTCTCCACCTTGAATGTGGTGGCCTCACCGGGCACAGATCCAGCTTTGATCCAGGTTGTACGACGCAAATCTCTGTACTCAATGATGTAATTCTGGATCGGTTTGCCTCCATCACTTGTTGGTGGTTTCCATGACAGCGTGACGGAGCTTTCATCAAGGGCAGAGAAGTTGATGGGTCCTTCTGGCTTGCTAGGTTTATCTGAAAATTAAAACAATATTTGTTAAATTGTTTAAGATTAGTTTAAAGGAATAAAATTTCAATCATAATTTTTAAAATCATACTAAATTAAGGAGTATTTTTAGTATAGTGAATCATTTCTATTACTAAATGAAAATAAAATGATTCAGAATAACTTTGATATAAACATATTATCCAGGAAAAGCAACAAAGCATGTAGCTCCCATTCTTTGACTTGAACTTGAGGCAGTATCCGAGGAATTACTCTTTACTGTCAGCTGTTCAATGGTAGCTGTCTGCTGGGGCAGATTGGTTTCCTCTGATCCTTCTCTATTGTTCTAAGGTCGACCTCTTTCAATCTTCTGCTGTTTTTTTAAGCATAACATCAGATATAAGCCAAAATGCTATCTGTTTAAAAGTCCCATATGTTTAAACATGGACTCACCAAATGGATGCTTAGGAGTAACTTTATCAGACTCCAAGGCATCAGATCTGCCAACTGAATTTTCAGCCATTACTCTGAACACATATTCTTGACCTTCCTTCAAATTCTGGACGCAGTAGCTGGTGATGTCTGGGGCCACAACGGTCACTGGAGTCCAGGTAGTTTTCCAGCCTTCACGGTACTCAATGACATAACCTGTGATGGCATCGCCACCATCATCTTCAGATGGACGCCAGGTAAAAGTCACAGTAGAGCGAGTGATTTCAGTGAACTTGATTGGTCCAACTGGACGTGAAGGCTTAGCTGTAGAAATAATTTGGATCAGCTCTATTGAAAAGAATTGCATTAGTTTGAAGGTTCTTGCATAACAAATTGAAACAGTCTAGAACAGAAGAGAGTATCAAATCCATTAAGTTAAATATTTCTAAACCAAATATAAAGCTAATAAATTGCACAATAAAAGCAGCTGAATAACAATTATATTTTTGATCTTTTAAAACATCTTGCATTACAATGTTGAAAGTACTTATTTAGGTCATTAGGTCATATTTAAAACAACAATATAATTGAGATGGCTGATGATGGAAATGTTTTTTTAAAAAGTATAGTTTAGACATGGTTGATATTTGAAGTGTTTTGTTTTATATAAGTGAAACAGCTTTCAATGTTAGAGTCAACATTAAGTTTCTTATATCCACATAATAAATCCAAGATCCACTCACTAGCTGGCTTCTTTGGTTTGACAGGGCTGTCTGTCTCCAGCCTGTCACCTTGACCCTGCTTGTTCTCTGCCACAACAGCAAAGAAGTACTTCTTCTTGTCGCTCAGGTTCTTGAAGGTGAAGGTTGAATCTAGACTTCCCACTTTGCCTGCTTCTTTCCACTCATCTGAGCCGTCCTCGCGGACAAGCAGGAGGTACCCAGTGAGTTTTGACCCACCGTCTGACTTGGGTGGACTCCACTCAACAGTGACAAAGTCTTTTCCAATGTCCTTGACTTTCAGATTACTTGGTGCTCCAGGAGCTCCTATTGAAAAGGTTTATAATTTCTATATCAGATAAAGAATGCTCAAAATTATATGCATAATTTTATACAGCAGAAAAAATCTTAATTAGTATTTAAATAATATATATTGTGAGGAGCTGTGATATATTAAAATTCCCACAAAGAAGTTTGCGGAAGAGCAGAAAAAGATTTTTTTGTTATCAACAATTATATTTTATAATATGATTATTAACATCAGAGAATATTATTTTTTTAAACCTACACAATAATAAAGCTTAAATTAAAATTTATAAATATGTAAAATATATTCTTTATTGAGTCATCTCCATCTGTAAGTAATGAAGACCAACCTGCGGGCTTGACTGGCTTGACCGTGTCCATTGACTCCAGTGGCTGACTCTCCCCTTCATCATTGACAGCAAGGACTCTGAATTTGTAATCATTGCCTTCATTGAGTTTCTCCGCCTTGAATGTGGTGGCCTCACCGGGCACAGATCCAGCTTTGATCCAGGTTGTACGACGCAAATCTCTGTACTCAATGATGTAATTCTGGATCGGTTTGCCTCCATCACTTGTTGGTGGTTTCCATGACAGTGTGACGGAGCTTTCATCAAGGGCAGAGAAGTTGATGGGTCCTTCTGGCTTGCTAGGTTTATCTGTTTATAGAGATAAAAACAAAAGAGTCAGTCAATAAGCTATTTAACCACAGAAAAAAATCCCTAGCTCAGCATAGAGCAGTGGTTCTCAATCTTTCTAATGCAGGGTCCACTTTAAAATAGTTCTTCATGTTGTGGCGACCCCTAACCACAAAATTTTTTTCATCGTTACTTCCTAACTGTAGATCATAAGTGTTTTCCGATGGTCTTTGGCAACCCTTTTGAAAGTGTCATTCGAGCCCCAAGGGGTTGCGACCGACAGGTTAAGAACCGCTGGCATAGAGTAATGCATACATTTCTTATTAGAAGTTTAAAAAGAGGAGTAGAAATAATAGATAAAAGATTTTTTAAAAATATTCTTTTAATATTGACTCACCAAATGGATGCTTAAGAGTAACTTTATCAGACTCCAAGGCATCAGATCTGCCAACTGAATTTTCAGCCATTACTCTGAACACATATTCTTGACCTTCCTTCAAATTCTGGACGCAGTAGCTGGTGATATCTGGGGCCACAACGGTCACTGGAGTCCAGGTAGTTTTCCAACCTTCACGGTACTCAATGACATAACCTGTGATGGCATCGCCACCATCATCTTCAGATGGACGCCAGGTGAAGGTCACAGTAGAGCGAGTGATTTCGGTGAACTTGATAGGTCCGACTGGACGTGAAGGCTTGGCTAATATAAATAATAATTATGATAAATTATGTTGAAAAACTTAGCCCGACTGGTTAAAAAATAATTAGTTCTTTAATAATTAATTTAATAAGTCTATTAGAGATTCTTGAACCTAAAGAGAAACCATCTTGCTAGTATGATTTTGGTAAATAACTTTTTTACCTAAATAAGTATAGGGTAGAATGAAAGACAATGACTTTTTAAGAAATCTAATTTATTTGACAAATATATTACAGAAACCTTTTGACATTAGCAAAGATGTGTCTGAATAATACTTACTGGCAGGTTTCTTTGGACGGACAGCACTATCAGTTTCGAGTTTGTCACCTTGACCCAGTTTGTTCTCTGCCACAACAGCAAAGATGTATTTCTTCTTGTCACTCAGGTTCTTGAAGGTGAAGGTTGTTTCAAGGCTTCCGACTTTTCCCACCTCCCTCCACTCATCTGACCCGTCCTCTCGGACCAGCAGATGGTAGCCAGTGATCTTTGACCCACCATCAGATTTGGGTGGGCTCCATTGGACGGTAACAAAATCTTTACCAACTTCATTGACCTTGAGATTTGTGGGTACTCCTGGTGTGGCTATGTGGAAGATTTTTTTTATATACAGGTTAATATAAAGTGAAAAAATTACTGTAAAACTTGCTCCTCTCAGGATAAATATTTCTTTTCAGTTGCAGTAAACCTGTCAAATAACAATTTTAACTTCCATTCCATTACACTTACCTGCAGGTTTCTCTGGTTTGACAGTGTCCAGTGACTCAAGTGGTTGGCTCTCCCCTTCTTCATTGACGGCAGTGACTCTGAACATGTATTCGCTGCCCTCAAGGAGCTTCTCCACCTTGAATGTGGTGACATCACCAGGCACAGAGCCGGCCTTGTTCCAGGTGGAGCGACGGAGGTCACGGTATTCAATGTTGTAGTTTTTGAGGGGTTGACCTCCATCACTGCTGGGGGGCTTCCAAGTGAGAGTGACGGAACTTTCATTGAGATCAGAGAAATCAATGGGTCCAAGTGGCTTGCTTGGTACAACTGGAATTCAAGACAAAATATCATTCAAATTTAGTTTTTTTTCTCATGGCAAGGCTTAAGTATAATATGATGAGACAGATATCATATTACCAGCCTATTTTGCAAAGAATGAGGCTTTTGAGATAATTACAAAGTGTTTGATGCCTTTAAAATGTGAAAACCAACCAAATTTGCTCTTGGGTTTGACGGCAGTCTCAGTGGCCAATGGCTCGCTGACGCCATGTTTGTTTTCTGCAGAGACTCTGAACTGGTAGTCTGAGCATTCCAGGAGGTTCGGAACAGTGATGGCCGTCTTGTCTGGACTGACCCGTTCCACTTTAGTCCATGTTGGTCTGGTGACCTCTTTCTTTTCAACAATGTAGCCTGTCAGTGGTGAACCGCCGTCATCTGTGGGAGCTTGCCAGGTCAGTGTCACAGATGTCTTTTCAATGTCTTTGGCCTTGAGTGGGCCGACGGGTGAGCTTGGTTTTCCTAAAAGAGCACAAAATACTAAGTTGCATCTAGGTGGATTTAAATTAATTAACAATTATGGTTTAAAACACAATTTTTCCACTTTTTTTAAAAAATCAATTATTTGACAAGCCAAAGCAGTTACATTTTTAAACAGTGTTATTCAAGATTTACTTAGAGAAAAAAGACAAAAGCTATTACTTTACAATTCAGCTTATGGCTTTTGCACAACAAAAAAATAAATATTTAAAACTTTTTTTCTAATTTAACACAGCAAATCCCCTATCTTAAAAATGTAAATGTAGCATTATATCATAATTCTACACAATATGACGTGTAAAATTATGGTATTTTAAATTGTTTGATCTGGCTAAATACATATCCCAAGTAAAAGTAGTGTGTTATTTGCTCACCTTCAGGCCTCTTTGGCTTGATTCCTTTATCTGTTTCGATGGGCTCACCAAATCCGGCATCATTCTTGGCAGACACGGCAAACAAATATGCAGTGTCATCTTTCAGGCCTGTGACTTTGTAGCTGGTGTCGAAGCTCTGCACATCGGCGACTTTGACCCACTTTTCACCATCCTCCTCACATTTCTCTATCTTGTAGCCTGTGATTTTGGCACCCCCGTCATCTGATGGTGGCTTCCACTCCAGGCTGACATAGTCAGGTCCCACTTTGGATGCTTTGAGGTTTGCAGGTGGGCCGGGGGGTTCTGATGGATGCAAAGACATGGCAGTAGTGGTTAAACAATTCAAAAACATTTTCATATGTACACTCAAGTCTCAGCACAATGCATTGCATAGAAAAAAGCTTTACTATTTTTACATATAAATGATCCAATCAAGTCCTATAATAATTAGTTACAGAGATGAATAATAAGCTGTTAAAACTTTGTATAAAACTCAAGGGAGGTTGTTGTTTTCAAGAATTGGAAATTTACCAATTTGTTTCTGAGGTTTCACTGTTTCCTTAGCCTCCAGTGCTGGCCCTTGTCCCTCCACATTGACTGCGCTGACACGGAAGTGATACTCTGTCCCTTCGCGGAGGTCCTCGGCTGTGAATGTCAAAGTGTCACCCTTGACCTTTCCGATCGTGGACCAAGTGGAGCTGGCGGAGGGTCGGGACTCTATGATATACGCTGTAAGCGGTGCACCACCATCACTCTCCGGGGGCTGCCATGACAGCGTCACAGATTTAGCATTCAGGTCACTCAACTCCAGGGGGCCAATAGGTCGGGACGGTTTTTCTGATGAATGTAATTTAATGTTTTAATGAAAGTTATAATTATCACTATTAAGTCAGCGCATGTAAACTGACTGTTAAGCTATAAAAAAAACCATTTGAATTTCTTCCATCCTGGTAAGAACCTCAACAAAGAAACATAAAGGTTTATTAAATGTATAAAACAATGAGCTTTCCCATTGAAAGGGTAGGGTGTCAAAAATGTGCCATTTATTCAATCATGGTAGGGTGTCAAAAATGTGCCATTTATTCAATCATGGTAGGGTGTCAAAAATGTGCCATTTATTCAATCATGGTAGGGTGTCAAAAATGTGCCATTTATTCAATCATGGTAGGGTGTCAAAAATGTGCCATTTATTCAATCATTTAAAGAATATTTGACCTTTAGTTGGCATAACAAATGCAAACATTAAGTTTAGCTTTGGACTAAGAGAAAAAATAATTCCTGTTTGAAATGGAATGAAAGAGCAACCAACCATAAGGACTCCTCATCTTGATGGAGTTGTCAGTCTCCAGCCAATCACTGCGGCCATGTTTGTTCTCTGCACAAACTCTGAAGTAGTACTCGTTGCCCTCAATCAAATTTCTGGTTGTGACGGATGTGTCAGAAGGTGGGCACGAGTCCAGTTTGTTCCACTGAGTACGTGCAGCCTCACGACGCTCAATGACGTAGCCTGTCAGTGGTGAGCCTCCATCTGATGTGGGTGGCTTCCAGGTCAAGGTCACAGTAGTCTTGTCAAGGTCAGAAATTTCAATGGGCCCAGCTGGGATTTCTGGTGGGCCTGGAAGCAGAGAGAATTCATTTGGTACAAATATCTTTTAGTAAGATACATGAAGCCTAAATGATCACTATTTTACTTGGCAGATCTCTCTAAGAATGTATACACAGTGGCATAGCTAGGGGGGTTCGGACCGCACCAGGTGACACCATGAATTTGCCGCACCGGGTGCAGACCTGTTTATCCTCAAACTCTTAAAATCGTACAATATGTTATCTTAATAGTAAAAAAAATAAACATACAGCATATATAATATATAATGTATACACCTCAAAATCATACATTGTACGCCAAAATCGTAAGATTAAACAGGTCTGCGGGTGACACCAAACCTAGCTACACCACTGTGTATACCCCAATCTTCAGGACCTACCTTTTTAAGTTCATTAAATTAATTTAGTCTCGCATTCTCAGATTTATTGATATTTAAAAGGTTTTTCCCCTTTTCAGAACTAATATTCCCCCCCCCCCCAACCAAATATGACCTAATGTGACATGACAACCTACCTTCAGGTTTCTTGGGTTTAATGAGGGCATCAGTCTCACAAACTTCACCTGGTCCAGCCTCGTTCTTAGCTGTGACGGCAAAGTAGTAGCCCACGTTCTCCTTCAAGTGTTCAACCTTGTAGGTCGTGTCCAAGGCTTTAACATCAACAACTTTCACCCAGTCTCCATCCAACTCCTCAGCTTTTTCAATGCGGTAGCCAGTGACCTTTGACCCACCATCATCAGCTGGGGGTTTCCATTCTAGGGTCACGTAGTCCACACCGACTCTTGCGGCGCGCAGGTTTTGTGGGGGTCCTGGTGGGGCTAGAGGTGAGAGTTTTGAAGCGTGAGTAAACACTACAACACATAACCCTATACACATTCCTACAGCCAAAGAGTTTGAGATAATTACTTTAAAATTTAAGTTTAAAAGCTGATGACTAGAAAAAAGGCCATGAATTTGTTTGACTACATTTAGAGGGGTTCATCAGTGAAACTGGCAAGACAAACATCCCTTTGTTCTATGACTTATCTGAAGACCATTATATTCAAGACTGAAAACCAAGCTATAGACTAAAGATGTCTATGTGCCTTATTAAAGTATAGCCACATTGTTTTACTCATACAGATATGTTGTGTTTCAGTAAGCTTCACCGCATCCAACCCCCTTATCATTAAGACTTGGTCAAGTATATTGTGAAATAAGAAATCATTTCAACCTACATATTTTCTTAGTGGGCTTAGCTGGCTCCTTGCCCTCAAGAGGGGAACTCTGGCCTTCGGCATTCACAGCAATGACGCGGAAGAAATACTCTGTGTCCAAACGGAGGTCCGGCACAGTGAAGCTGGTCAGGTCAGCCTTGACCTTCCCAGCCTGGATCCATGTGGAACGTGTTGCGGGCCTGGACTCTATGATGTAGGAGGTGAGAGGCGTTCCGCCGTCACTTTGCGGTGGTTTCCAGGTGATGTCAGCACTTGTTTCTGTGACGTTTGAGATTTCCAGTGGGCCCTGTGGTTCGGAGGGTTTGTCTGAAAATAGGGAGGGAGAAGTAAATTAAAGACGGTTTCTTAGAAGTGAGTCTCTGACAGGATCAAGCGATAATGTAGAAATGGTGATTTTGTTTTGAATAAACATTTCATTTATTGAAGAGTTTTATTATTGTGTTACTCTCTCATACAGTGAACTATCAGCTGAACACAAAGCTACACCTACACTGGTATACTCAGCTATTTCTTTCAGATTTTTTTTTTTTTTTTAAATATTTATTCCTTCTTAGCATTAGTTTTAAAATTTAAGAAATAACTTCTTATGTTAATCTTCATTTTAAAAATAAAATTGTCAGATAACATTTTTTTTTAAGTGGCATAAAAACCCATGCTTTTTGAACTGCTTTAAACTGATCCCAATAACAAATGATTGTACGTACAGGTTTAGTATAATCTGAACTGAAAAGAAGATAAAATGATTTACTGAATGGACTTTTGGCTGTGACTGGCTTCTCAGTTTCCAGTCCCTCACTCTGCCCTGCCTTGTTTTCTGCCACAACTTTAAAGAAGTACTCTGTTCCTTCCAGCAAATCTAAGACTTTGAATTCTGTAGTGGAGCCGTTTACTTTGCCAGCTGGTGACCAGTTGGAGCGCTTTGAGTCCCTCTTCATGATGACGTATCCTGTGATAGGAGATCCCCCATCGTCTGTGGGTGGCTTCCATGAGAGAGTGGCCGAGTCCTTCTGGACATTAGAGATTTCCAGTGGTCCTGTTGGCTTGGCTGGTTTAGCTGAAGGGCAAAAATAATAGTATGGTCACTATGGTGTTTCAATTACTATTTAATGATTGACAAGTCTGCACTACCCTACTTTCTGTGTTGAAAAACAAATTGTTAATTTAAAGCAGTTATTCTTAAACTGTCCATGAGGCTGTTTCAAGGGGTATGCCAGCAAACATGGCTATGGATTGAAATGAATTATTATTTTGAAGTAATATTTTAATTATTTTTATTTACATTTTTAACACAAAAAAAGTTGGTAGCCTTAATTTGTTAATGAATAATTGAGGAACACTGCTTAGACAACATTTTCTTGCAATCTATCACACACACAAATTTACAACTCAGAATAATGTGACTTGGGCTAATCTATTTCCTGCACAGACTTTCTTTGCAAAATAAAATATGGACTGGGGCTACCCTTGTCCTCATTTATTTTCAAGCTAAGAATGGAACATGTACATAAAATGCTAAAAGGTACACAAAATATAAATCCTACTTATTTGTCTCTGTGGAGTGACTGTATCGGAGTCTAAAGGCATACAATGCTAATAGATACACAAACTATAAATCCTACTTATTTGTCTCTGTGGAGTGACTGTATCAGAGTCCAGAGGTTCACCCGTCCCAACACTGTTGACAGCTGCAACTCTGAAGATGTACTTCTGTCCTTCTGTCAAATCTTTTGCCTTGTAGCTTGTTATCTTAGCATCAACAGTATCAATGGGTGTCCACGTCTGACCTCCGTCAGTAGATGACTCCACGGCATAAGATGTGATCTTTGCACCGCCATCTTTCTTAGGTGGTGACCAGGTCAGAGTGGCAGAATCAGCAAGAACTTGGGAGAATTTAATTGGTCCAACAGGTTTGCCAGGGACAGCTAAAGAAAACAAGAGCATTATCTAGACCCTATCAAAGCAATTTAAAATATGATATAAAGACACAAAACTTATTAGCGTAAGATGATGGGATACAGTGGAAGAAAATTATTGAATTAGTTTAAAATAAATTGTAAACAAAAATGTTTATTCCATAAGACTTATCCATTTCTTAAATTTGACATATAAGAATTTCTTTTCTTCAAAGTGCCAGCAGATTAATCATATAAAGTCATTAGCTAATCCAGTTAGACATTTATTGTCTAATCATAGTCACATTAAGGATGAAGAGGATGAGTGTCATACAATGGTTCTGTAACTGCGCTTGGTTGGCGACAGTTAACTAATATTTTGTCCTGTCAGGGATCACTCCATCACATCTCTCATAATTAATCTTCCTCTCCATGAAATGAATGATTGACGTCCAATGAATATATATATATATACAGCACTTTATTTCATGAATAATAAATATAGTGATAGTCATAAATCCTGTATTGAATTAAAGATATAATGCACATGCAACATCCTTGCGCACAGATCCACCTCACGATTTAGTTAAAATACTTCATAGTCCAACAGAGAGAAACCACATACGTCTTATCACTCAGACATAATTACATCGACTGCCCTCTTACTGAGACTTGACTTCCGTCTCCCGTTTTACCTCACGAGCTACTCACAAAATACACTGTGAATATTTCTCACTTCTGAGTTCATGGTGTTGTGTATAATTCATGAATACTTTAGTCTGTTACAGGTTCTAAACTTGAAAAGGCAGAAAGATGACCACACATGGTTGGACCATAATTATTATTATTTTTATTATTAAATTGCAAATATCGAGGTTAATATTAAAATAAATAAATAATTTGAGGGAGACAACTGAGAGCTTTGATTTTCTAAAACTCACCAGCTGGAGTCTTGGGCACCACTTCCTTGTCAGCCTCTAGGGGCTCACTCTGTCCCTCATCATTGACAGCAATGACACGGAATATGTACGGGGTGTCCTCAATAAGTTTCTGAGCTGTACATGTCAAGGTCTTTGAATCAACTGTTGCTATTTTAGTCCAAGTCGTCTTCCTGGCATCCTTCCTCTCAATGATGTAGCTCTTGATTGGTGACCCACCATCCGAGGCGGGTGCTTTCCATGTCAGAGTGGCACTGTCAGATCTTATGTCTGAGAATTCTATTGGTCCTTGAGGAGATGAAGGCTTTCCTGTTTGGAGAAATAGGATCAAAATAGAATAAAAATATGGTCAAAATCACCACAGATTAAGTTTTTTTTAACTTAAATACAAACAAGATTTTTTTTTTTACAATTTGAAAAGTTTAAAAATTCTTCTTACTTCTTTTAGAATCAAAATTGGAGAACTAATTGTCAATAGAAGACATCAAGAATGTTTTCACAAAATTAAATTTGATGTTTTATTGTTCTTTTTAAAATGACTAAGACAAATACCAAAAGTGCATAAATACTTGTTCAATCTTGAGATATTTGTGTTAACAGTAGCTATAAATGAGTTAGCACATACCTTGCTGGTCATCAACAATATGCCACAGAAGATTTTCAAACTTCTGAATTGAGCCACACACATGCAGTTAGTCTATTCTAATTGTCTGCTCTTGTTTCCGGCATAAGTTAAATAAAAGTTACATAGAGCAAACATGCAGTCCCTTATTTCTGCTTATTAACAACTTCTCAACACTGGGAGACACGCTTCACTGACACACACTGAAACTAAAAACTTGTTAGTCATTAGTACAGGAACTCTTCATTTTGGAGAAATGAAAATAAACTAAGTAATGTGACACATAGTTCTATTTGTTACAGTATTTTTATTTGTACAGGTATACATAAAAGTTACATTTTTATTTATCGCAGCATTAGTGTGGATAAAAATAAATAAATCTTTCATTCATATAATATCTTTGGTTATTAGTTAACGAGTAAAATATAATGTATTTTAACTTTAATGATATATATTTTTAGAGGCAAAATGATTCTTATTTTAGGGATTAGCCAAAATTTTCTATAAAGAAAAATGTAAAAAAAAGAAAAATCTTTATAGTTTTTATTTTTGATGGAAAAATTATTTACAGAAATAGAATGTGAACAATTCATACATATGTATAAATATAAATATTTATAAGCTTATTTGAAAAAAAGTCTTCTTAATGTATGTTTATATAAGTTATAGTGGTCAAATATCAGTGCTTACTGGGTTGTTAAATATTGTTAGATTTTATGTACAAATAATATATGGACACAAAAAAAAAAATTTTCACTAAAGATGATTAACATTATTTTTAAACTCAATGCTGACCTATGAAAAGATTATGTATGTTCATAAAATATAAAATACTTGAATTATGGGACTCAAATAAACTTTTAAAACACACATAACATTTGTTTGTCTAAAAGGGGAGACATAGACTTGGTGTTAATATTATCATAAAATACTTTAAATGACACTGTGTCAAGAACGTGATCTGTTCTATGCTGCATAGATTATTTTATTAACATGACAACACTGTGTGCCATAACTACAGGACATGGGCTATAGTGAGATAAATTCCATGTCTTCCAATGTCACATGGTAAGTTTAAACTGTTATCGGTTGCCATGGCTCTCCCTGCTCCAATAATATAATATATTTAACAATTAGTGATTACCTGAAATCACACAAGTTTGAGAAAGATTTGAAATAAATGTCATTATAATCTCCAAATCTTAAGTCAACATTTTTTAAATGACGTTGGTATTCATTTGTAATGTCTATTATAAATTATAAATATCCAAGTGGCTAATATTGAGGAAATGTATTTGAATACATTATTCTTATTAAATTTGTTATGTCATAAGCTTAAGCTTAGAAACACTTCCAAAAACACTTGTTCAGTAATAAATAAACATATGGAGTTGTTTTTTAAAACTGAAAACTTTATATGCAAACATAATTTTTTGAAAAAATTGAGAAATTAAACATCTCACTCCAAGAATGTATCCAAGAAAATGTAGGCCTACTTAGATGTCACTTCATTAATTAATTTAGGGCAATGTCTCAGTTTTTCACTTCAAGTTCAATGAAATAAGCATGAGTTCACTCTCCATGACTCTGCAAAGAGTCATGACATGCTGTTATGAATCTATCAGAAGCACACACTTCATTATTGATACAACATTCCAACATGAAGTTTGAGTCTATGGGGTATTACTAGAGAAACTTTTTTTTTTTTTTTTTGCAAAATAACCATGCACTTATATATGTTTTAAATAATAAAAAGTTAGTGGGTTCTCAAACTGTCTATCATTGCATCATTAACCTCATGACTCTGGCATGTCAGGTAAGCCGAAGAACACCTACCAAACTGGCTCTTGGGCACAACAGCTGTGCTGGTCTCAAGAGGTTCTGATTGGCCCACTTCGTTCTCGGCAATGACCCGGAAGTGGTACTGGTTTCCTTCAACCAGGCCCGTGGCTTGGTAATCCAGGGTCACACCATCAAGTGTGGCCACTTTGGTCCAGACAGTTCGTTTGGCATCCCGCCTTTCGATGATGTACGCCGTTACGTCACAGCCGCCATCATCTTTAGGTGGCTTCCATGTTAGTACTGCACTTTCCTTTGTGAGCTCTGATATGAGGATAGGTCCTTCTGGTGCTCCTGGTTTGTCTGTATGAACAAGGATTTATTGCTTAACTAATTACTACATGACATTGAATTTCTCTGTCACATTAAGTGTAATTATAAACTCATGTATTACATTATTACTAAAAAAATAATTTTCCATCAATAAAGTTTTTCAATAACAAACACAAAAAGTAAAAGTCTTACCTAAAATTTCCACATCAAATTTGGCAGTAGCTTCCCCTACTTCGTTTTCAGCAACAAGGGTGTATAGTCCATCATCTTCTTTGCTGACCTTCTTCACTGTCAAGGTTGTGCTCTCCTCTTGGATGTCAAGGGTTATCTTCCCTCCAGTACGCAAAGTCTTGTCCTCACGAAGCCAGGTCACCCTCGGGTAGGGAATGCCTCCAACACGGACAGGAATCTTGAGGGCGGCACCCACTTGGAGTGTGATTAGGTCTCGGAATTTGTTATCAAAATCAAGTGTGGGTGGAGCTGTGGAAAATGTAAAAATTTGTTATCAAAATCAAGTGTGGGTGGAGCTGTGGAAAATGTAAAAATTTGTTATCAAAATCAAGTGTGGGTGGAGCTGTGGAAAATGTAAAAATTTGTTATCAAAATCAAGTGTGGGTGGAGCTGTGGAAAATGTAAAAATTTGTTATCAAAATCAAGTGTGGGTGGAGCTGTGGAAAATGTAAAAAAAAAAAAAAGTAAATAATTAAAATAGAATGTTTTCTGTTTATTTGTTTTCAACAATATTTTGTATAACTAAAAGAAATGTTAACATGCTTGTGTATGTAGTTTTGGGATGTTGATCACAAGGCATCAACCTATTCCATCAACCGTTATATAGCTGAAATAGTATTTCCTGTTGTTGGTCACTACATCTCAGCTCACTCAATTTGTGCGTTTTTTAATGTGCCCATCTTTTCATTTTTCTCTATTTTTCTTCAAAAGAATATTGTTCATTTGCATTTAAACTCAAATATTTTGTAAGTTGAACTGGGCTTTTCGCTGAACAAAATAATTGTTTTTCTATTTTATGTTAGTTTATTACAGCTCCACATCCCCTCTCCCCAATGGTATAGACAGATAGTTTTTGTCCTCTCAACCCAGTGTATGTTCCACTGTTTTATGTTAGTTTATTACAGCTCCACATCCCCTCTCCCCAATGGTATAGACAGATAGTTTTTGTCCTCTGACCCCAGTGTATGTTCCACTGTTTTATGTTAGTTTATTACAGCTCCACATCCCCCCCTCCCCAATGGTATAGACAGATAGTTTTTGATCTTTGACCCCAGTGTATGCCCCCTCTGTGTTATGTTTAAGGTCAACATTATTGCATGCAGTTTGCTTGCCTTGTATTTCTAACACACCAGAGGTGTTCACTGTGCCGAGGTCATTGCTGGCCTCACACGTGTAGCTGCCAGCATCTTTCTCCTGGACATCTTTCACCACCAGGGAAGCAACAAAATCTTCATAGACCATTTCATGTCTTTTATCTGCAATCACTTCTCTCTGGTCCTTCAGCCTGGTAGTTGGCAAGATTTAATATGATCAAATTAATATCAGCATAAAGGAAAAAGGATGATACAATATATTTTCATAGCTTAAAAAAAAAACATCTCCAATCAGTGTTTAAGATGCATTATAAAGTCAGATATATTTATACATATTCCACACTACATACTTTCTGTTGCATCTCAAAAGATCAAAATATCAATTCTCCATCAATCTCAAATATATAACCCAATATCAAGTACCGGTAAACCATTGCCAACGTTAACAAAAAAAATAGAATTGACCCACCATTTAATGGAAGGCATGGGCTGTCCACTGATCTTACAGCCCAGAATAGCTGTATCTCCTTCAGTTACTGCTACGTCGGGTAAGCCTTCCAATACTGTTGGTGCCTCCCCAACTAAGTAGATGACAAAACATCATTTACAAATTCAATTATTTGGTTTTAGCCAAAAGCATCTTTAACCTGTAAACAAATTCTTATTGGATAATTCAGGTACACAAATACTTGAACCTGCCATATTAAAAAATTGTTTAAATAAATTATTTCAAGTCATTTAATAGTTTCATGAAAAAATAGAACAGAATAATTCCTCACCAACTGGTTCTCTTGCGGTTATAGGCACAGATGGTGCTGACCAGGGACCCACTCCTGCCATATTCTCAGCAGCCACTTTAAACTCATACTCAGTTCCAGGCACAAGATCTTTGACAACATAGCTTGTATCAGGGACCTTGATGTTGGAGCTGGCAGGCAGCCATATTGCTGTTCCAACAGGCCTGAACTCTATGATGTAGTTGAAGATAGCACTGCCTCCATCACTGACAGGTGGAAGCCACTTTAGGGTTATGCTTGAACGAGTTGTGTCGACTGCTTCAGGCTGTTTGGGGGCTTCGGGTTTTTCTGTACAGAAAGAAAAAAAAAATTATATAAAATAAATTCCATTAGAATTATGTTTTATAATAATGCAATGAAAATAATAATCAAAATTAACTCAGAAAAACTTTTGCATATATATTAAGAACAAAAGGAAGGCTTAATATTTAATTATTTTGAACATGGAATACTTACTGAATGGATCCTTTGCTATCAGAATGCCAGTAGATTCAGATGGTTTACTAAAGCCGGCAGGGTTTTCAGCTAGAACTCTGAACTCGTACTCTCCACCTTCAGACAGGTCATTGACTGTGAACGCTGTGTCACGAATAGGGCTTTTGTTGACTCGAACCCATCTAGAAGTTGAGGGTGACTTGCGTTCTAGGGCGTATCCTGTGATGGCGGCACCGCCATCACTCTCAGGTGGCTCCCAGGTCAAAGTCATGTAGGCACGAGTGATTTCAGTGGCCGTCAATTTTTTGGGTGCATCAGGTGCATCTGTGAGAAAAATATTCAATACATTTAAACATATAATAAATGTTCACAAAATATATAATTATACAACATATGTGAGAAAAAATGTAATCCTAACCAGAAAACATCATTTTTACTCCAAAAATTGTTAACGCTGTTCCTGTAGAAATGTAAAGCATCAAATAATTGCCACATAATACATCATTATAACTTCTTAAATGCAAACATTTAAATTTATGTATTATTAGATATACATGTTCATCAATAGTTCTTCAACCTAGTTAGGGAGCTGACCTGCAGTTCCCAATCCCTCCATCAGAACAGATCCATGGCTTTTTGACACCAAACTTCAAACATTTGTGTAACAACCCACACAGGGGAACAGAGACTTGTTTGTTACTTTTTGACACTTACCAAATGGACTCTTGGCTACTATGCCATCCAAAAGTTCAGCAGCTTCACCAACACCAATCTCATTCTCAGCAGCAACACGGAAGTAGTACTCTTTGCCCTCCAGAAGTTTCTGTACTGAAAGTGTGGTGGTTGTGACATCCACTGTCTGGACCTGGTGGTGATAATATGTTGTATTGGATGAAACTCTTGGTCTACAGTTAGAGGTCATTTTCAAAAAAAGTACTAAAAATAATTCCAATGGTAAAATTTATCAGCTGAAAATGTTTCCATTGTTTTTTTTAAATATTGATTTTAAATTCTGTTTACCCTTTGCAATTTTAGAAGATGTTAAAGATGAGTATTTTCAAGGATTTAAAAATTTAGAGCCACATAAAAAGTTTACTATGCATGGTATTAATAAATTTATGAAAAACTCAAGATCACTCTGAAAGCCTCTTGAAACTAGAATTAACTGAAATGTTACTGTAAATTGGGAAAGTTAATCTCTGTAAACAACTTAAGGTATAAACAAGAAACTTACAGCTGCCCAAACATTCCGATTGGCTTCACGTTTTTCAATGACATATCCCTTCAGGGTACAGCCTCCCAGGTTTGTGGGTGGTTCCCAAGCTATTGCGATGCTGTCTTTCAAAATCTCCAGCACGCGCAGGTTTTCAGGCTTCCCTGGTTTGTCTAAAGATGAAAAAGTTATCATAAGACTCAGTGAATTCCCTTTGAAAAAAATAGCTTGGGATATTTTTAAATTTTGCTTGCGAGAATTTTCCTATCAATGTTAAAAATTAAGAAATTGACTGATAGTTGAAAAAAATGAAACAAACACAATGGTTATGATACTGTTCAAGTTATTTTTTTGTTTTTCTTAATCGTTTTAGTTCTACTAACAAAATAATTTTTTAATTTTTCTTTTTAAATTCAAAAATAATTTATTTTGGAAGACTAGTTCTACTACCAAAATAAATTATTTGATTCAAAACTTTGCAACCTCTTTATATTTTATTTAATATCAAATGAAAGTTTTTAAAGTAGTTAAGGCACCTTTTATGTTGACTTCAAAATCAGCGACTGCTTTTCCAACCACATTTTCGGCCATGATGGTGTAGACTCCAGTATCACCTATTGCAGCATTCTTGATGGTCAGTGTGCTGTATTCTGGGGTGGTCTCAAGTGAAATGCGGTCAGATTTCTCCAAGATTTCACCCTTAAGTCGCCATGAAATGGAAGGAGATGGGATACCACTGACATTAACCTTGAGGGCAATGGTTGATCCTGCCTTCACGGTCTGGGCACTCTTGAAACGATTGTCATACTCCAGTGCAGGCATGGCTGAAAGTAGAGTTTTTAAATGTTACATCAGAATTCTCAGCAAAATATTTTGTAACACAAACCCAACACACTTTTTAAAGTCTGAATGTTTACAAAAGGTCTGCAATAAAGCCTGAGTCAATAGGTTTTGATTTGAGGACAAAATACAAGTTTAGACGTTTCAGCTTTTTACGTGCACAAATTCTTTGTGTTTTTAAAATCTAACCCAATTTTTTTTTAAACTTCAGTTGCAATTTACAAGCATTGTTCAACAAAGATGTGTAGCTGTAGTAGATCCTTCAAGGAGCTTACCCCACCCCACCCTGGTTGTGAGATTTACATACAGGCTGTCATCTTGGCTCTTAACTTGTGTCCAAGTGATGCAGACACATTTGAAACTTACTGTGTATAGACAGGGTTCCTTCAGTTTGAACTTTGCCCAAGGGGTTGGAGGCCTCACATCTGTACACATCTGCATCTTGGGGTTCAGTCTTGTGAATGACAAGGGAGGCCACCTCATCTTCATAGCTCATCTCGTACTTGGCACTCTTCCTCACCTCTTTCTTGCCTCGGAACCTGGAGTGTCATAGTTGGATACACAGTGTTTTAAATTTCTCTATTGATATTGATTCCGATTCATTATCTGACTAATGATAAAAAATGACACATATATAAAGTGTATAAATAGAGATGATCACATTAAAAAGTTTTTATTATCCCTGCAATGTTTACCATTTAATATCAGCCTCTGGTTCTCCGACATCAATATCACATTCCAATATGGCATCATTTGGTGCTACAACGGCAATGTCTTGTAGTGGTTCTAGGAGGACTGGTGCTACACCCACTGGAAGGGAGCATACAGGATATTTTTAGATTTGAATAGAGAATCCATGTGATCTCAGTTAAATGTTATAGTTACATGTCAGCAATATGGTGTACAACAGAATGCCAAGTGTACTAGCAACTCTGTATGTGGTCAAAAACCCATGACCTGAGATTAAGCATCTATAAATATTGATTTAACTCCCAGGTAATACAACACAAAAACCTACCAATAGGCTTGACCACTTTGACCGGGCCAGTTGCCTTAGAGGCCTCACCCACTCCTGCCTTATTTTCAGCACTGACTCTGAACTCGTATTCCTTGTTTTCCTTGAGTCCGGTCACGCTGAAGGTGGTGTCAGGCACAGTGATTGTCTCATTGGCATGTATCCACTTGCTGGTTCCCTCAGGTCGGAACTCCACAACATAGTTGAATACCGGGGCACCGCCATCAGACTCGGGTGCAGCCCACTTGAGGGCCACCGAGCTCTTGTCTGTGCCTGTGACTTCAGGTACACCAGGCCGGCCTGGGACAGCTGTTTGATGTATAAAATATAAGTTAAGTCATGCTGATTCTATTTAACGAATGGAATAAACACAACAGTGTGGGAGATTACCTTACAAATCCAAGAGAAGAAAGAGATTCATAAAAGAAGGTGGGGATAGATTGGTCATACCAAAAGGAAACTGATGCCAAATATAACTTGACAAGCACTGGTATGTGACACCCAGGGATCAAGACAAGCAATAGTATGTGACCACCAGGGATAAAAAAGTACAAAGTACTAGTATGTGACCCCACAAGGATAAAAAAAAAAGCACTATGTGACCCCCAGGGATACAAAAAGCACTAGTATGTGACCCCCAGGGATCAGGACAAGCACTAGTATGTGACCCCAAGGAATCAAGAGGATTGGGCGACCCAATAACATCTGGCTTAGAGAGGTAGATAAGGATGTGTGGAAGACCAGAATGAGTTGGAGAAGATTGCCAGATGCTGGGAGGTGTGGAAAGATATTGTTAATGGCCTATGCTCCACAGTGAGTAAACAAGACAAAGAAGAAAGGATTTAAGAGACTGTGCAGTTACCACATCAACTACATATAACAAATGACAAACAATTTTAGTAGAAAATATGAGTAAGATTTTTAAAGCTATAATCTACTGATAGATTCAACTGATAGATTGAACTGATAGATTAAACTGATAGATTGAACAGATAGATTGAACTGATAGATTGAACTGATAGATTCAACTGAGCTTACTGAGGTTTTAAAGCTATAATCGACTGATAGATTGAACTGATAGATTGAACTGATAGATTAAACTGATAGATTGAACTGATAGATTCAACTGATAGATTGAGCTGATAGATTCAACTAATACATTGAACTGATAGATTGAACTGATAGATTGAACTGATAGATTCAACTGATAGATTCAACTGAGCTTACTCCATGGATCCTTTGCCTTGATGTTGGGCGAGGGTTCACTGGGTTTACTTGGGCCAGCTTTGTTGATTGCAATCACTCGGAACTGGTAAGAGTTGTCTTCCACCAAATCCAACACACGCAGCTCAGTGGCGGGAACCGGTTCCTTGTTGACAACCACCCACCGAGGTGAGAAGGTTGACTGACGCTCCACAGTGTAGCCACTAATGGGTGACCCACCGTCCTTAGCAGGGGGCAGCCAGGTAAGTAGTGCATTGTCTTTGAAAATTTCTTTGACAACTGGGGCCTCTGGGGCATCAGGCACATCTATAAAGAGGAATTAGTTCAGTTTAATATTGAGGCATAATTTCTGGGATAGTTATCGTTTTTAAATGTTCAAGATACTCATTTTAGACAAAACAGAAGCAATAGAAAAAGTACCTTAAAAAATCTAAACAAAAAAAACTTTCTTTCAAAGACAAGTTTTAATTCACTAAAAAGTAGAAAAATATTTTTACATTTCTTAAAATGCAATATGCAAAGAAAGTCTGTGCAGGAAAGATTTATTTAAAAACAACAACACACAAATGACTTAAAATAAATGACATCCTTATTTTTGTGTACAACTGAAGCCAGCTGATACTCACCAAATGGATTCTTAGCTGTGATGGTTTCAGATTCAGCAAACTTGCCAGTGCCCACAACATTCTTAGCAGCCACCCTCAAGACATACTGCTTGCCCTCAACAAGGCCCTTCACCTCATAGGGTGTTGTGTCACCGACCTCGGAGAGACCGGTCCAGGTCTGTCGACCGGCATCACGTTTCTCAAGTATGTAGGCCGTGACTTTCTCCCCGCCATCGTCCTCAGGTGGTTGCCAGGTCAAGGTGGCAGTCTCGGCGGTGATGTTGGTGACTGTGACATCCTGGGGTGCAGACGGTTTGTCTGGAAATAAACATTGGCTGTGTGAATTACACCAGGTAACACATTTCATATGGTATGATATGTTTTAATAAACCATCTAATTCAAGTGATTTTTGCTCAAGGTCAGAGGACTCCTATGGTATGTTGAGTTTTTTGTTGTGTCTATTGCTCAAGGTCAGAGGACTCCTATGGTATGTTGATTTTTTTGTTGTTGTGGTCTGAGGACTCCTATGGTATGTTGAGTTTTTTGTTCAGGGGATGAGAGCTTGAGTGGTGCTAAATAGTGATATTTAATTTCAGAATCTGAAGTGTGATATATTTGGGTTGGCATGCTTGGCCACAGTGCTTAGCGGAGTATGGCACACTTTTAATTTGCTTACCAGGAAGTAAAGAGATAATAAACAGTTAATCTTAAGGAATAAGATTTTCAAATATGCTAATGTTTACTTGTGGAGTCAATGAAGCATTGAGAGATCATACAGACTTGACTCATCAGTAAAAAAACAACTGTTTTAGAGAAATGAGCTTCCTGGAAATCTGAAAGGTTTTAAGTAGAAAAATCCTTACCTAGAACCAGCAGTTTAATGGTGATCTCAGCGATACCATTGGTGTTCTCAAGCTTGACAGTGTAGTTGCCACTGTCTGTCCTGATGACATGACCTAGGCGGACGGTGGTCATGTTATAGATGGTTTCTGCCTCCATGCGCTTGGCATCTGGGAGTGGGCCATCTTTGAAAGTCCAGGTGACCTTGGGCTGTGGGTTGCCAGAGAAGGGTATCTCAAAGGCGGTGGACTGGCCGGCATAAAGCACCACAGTTTCTTGATACTTCTTGTCCACAAACACTTTGGGTGGAACTGAAATACAAGACAATGTCAGTTAGTTTTTGCCATAATCTAGACCAGTGGTTCTTAACCTTCCTAATCCCACGACCCTTTAATACAGTTCCTCATGTTGTGGTGACCCCCAACCATAAAATTATTTTTGTTGCTACTTCATAAATATGTGTTTTTTGATAGTCTTAGGCGACCCCTGTGTAAGGGTAGTTAAACCCCCAAAGGGGTCATGACCTACAGGTTGAGAGCCACTGATCTAGACAAATAAGGGTACTAAAAGATTATACAAGTCTCCTGAACAGAAACTGTTTATAGAGTTTATATTTGATCATTTAATGTGTACTATGACAATTTTTATATGCTTTGATATATATGACAACAGTCTCCAGTAATTATTAGTGTTCAACTGTTGACAGAGCCGAGCATGAACCTGAGAACATATCAGCTTTATACAGAACTTTAATGCTTCCAAAAAAAAACATCACTTCAACTTAAGATAGGTTTAGAGGAGTTTGCACGGCCCACATTCTTCTGGCTACACCCTACTGGCTACACCCTTCTGGCTACACGCTTCTGGCTACACTACACCCTACTGGCTACACCCTTCTGGCTACACTACACCCTACTGGCTACATCCTTCTGGCTACACTACACCCTACTGGCTACACTACACCCTACTGGCTAAACCCTTCTGGCTACACCCTTCTGGCTACCCCCTACTGGCTACATCCTTCTGCCTACACCCTTCTGGCTACACCCTTCTGGCTACACCCTACTGGCTACACCCTTCTGGCTACACCCTTCTGGCTACACTACACCCTACTGGCTACACCCTTCTGGATACACCCTTCTGGCTACACCCTTCTGCCTACCCCTTTCTGGCTACACCCTACTGGCTACACCCTACTGACTACACCCTTCTGCCTACACCCTTCTGGCTACACCCTACTGGCTACACCCTTCTGGCTACACCCTACTGGCTACACCCTACTGGCTACACCCTTCTGGCTACACCCTTCTGGCTACACCCTTCTGGCTACACCCTTCTGGCTACACCCTTCTGGCTACACCCTACTGGCTACACCCTTCTGCCTACACCCTTCTGGCTACACCCTTCTGGCTACACCCTACTGGCTACACCCTACTGGCTACACCCTTCTGGCTACACCCTTCTGGCTACACCCTTCTGGCTACACCCTACTGGCTACACCCTTCTGCCTACACCCTTCTGGCTACACCCTTCTGGCTACACCCTTCTGGCTACACCCTACTGGCTACACCCTTCTGGCTACACCCTTCTGGCTACACCCTTCTGGCTACACCCTTCTGGCTACACCCTTCTGGCTACACCCTTCTGGTTACACCCTTCTGGCTACACCCTTCTGGCTACACCCTACTGGCTACAATAACTGTTTAATTTATTCCTATTTATAAAGCTAGGAATCTGTATAGTCAAAAGGAAAAAAAAAATATTTTTAAAAAAGATACCAACCTTCAACGGCCAATTTGGCCTCCGATTTCTTGTCTTTGACCTCGACTCTGTACTGGCCTTCATCTTTTCCATCAGCGTCGGTGATGGTCAGCCTGTGGATGACACCCTTGCCAAAGAACTCGTGTTTGTCACTGGGTGCAAGCAGCTGGCCATTGTGGTACCACTTGGCTGGCACATTGACCTTAGACACCTCACATTCAAAGGTCAAGGTCTTTGGAATTTCTGTGATGGTGATGTCTTCTAGAGGCCTGATGAACTCCAGGTCAGTTTCTGAGGTGGATGTATGCAAAAGTAATAATAACCTGCGGTCTTGGTCAAAATTCATGGTATATTTCAAGTATTTCATTTTCAATAACATAATAATTGTTTTTATTCACATATTGCAGTTCTTTAAACCAGTCAGATAATAAATTGTACTCGTATAATTATAATCATCATAGCAGATTGAAAATTAAATAGAAGACTTCATTGTGTAGTTGCAGGGACATTGTTTTTGAGCTACTCACCAATGACCTTTACATCAGCTTTGGAAGTCTTGCTGTCAATCTTGATGGAGTATTCGGCCTGGTCTGAGAGCTCGGCCCTGTCGATGGTTAAAATGTGTTTATTTTTGTCAGATGTCAGCTTGATGGTCTCTGAGGCTGTGACTTTAACACTGTTCTTGTACCAAGTGGCTGGGCGGTCAGGCTTGGACACTGTACACTCCAGGACAATACTTTGACCCTCAGTGACTTCAATGCTTGCCAAAGGCTTGGTCATTTCCAAAGGCTCTTCTAGTAAATATAAAATTAGATTAAAAGTGTGAATGAAGTGCTCCTTTCATAGCCCAATATTTTTACACATGAACTTACAAATTTTTAAAATGCACATTGATGACATTGAGTGGTATAAAACATAGCTTACACTTAAATGTAATATTATTTATGATATTTATTGGTAACCACAAACTTGCGACTAATAGTAGCTTTTATGCCCGATCATTGGCAACCACAGTTATTACCTTTAACAGTGACCCTGGCTGAGGTTTTTCTGTCTTTGATGACACATTTGTAGACAGAATCATCATCAAGAACAGACTTGTCAATCTTCAGCGTGTGCACGCAGCCATCTCTCAGGATCTGGATTCTGTCAGAGGCATCGATGTTCTTGCCATCTTTCTGCCAGGTGGCCTCCATGTCAGGTTTGTTGACCTCACAGGTCAGGACAACTGTCTGGTTCTCTGTGACCTCTGTGTCTTTGAGTGGCTTGGTGAATGTGATGGGCAGTTCTAATGGGCAGCACAAAGGAAAGTAAACTTTAGAACGACCATTATCCACAATCTTTATCTACATGTGTGTTCAGTTGTGTGGCCAGGTTTGTATGAAAGTGAGAGAGGGGGGATGCGGCCAAGAAACTTAAAAAAAATAACAAACAAGCTTCACTTAAATTTGCTATATTGAGTAGCAGTGGCGCCCCCTTGGTGTGAGAAGAGGGAGACGGTAAGGATGAAGAAGCTTGTCATACAATAAATACTAACTATTCTAAGATAATTTGCATGTTGAGTTTGTAGCTTATGGCAATAGCTTGTGCTAAGAAAATGAAATTAAATGTTGATGTAATAGAAATGAAACAGTGGAACAGATTGGTATTTTTTATTTTCTGGTTTAAGTTAAATATCAAACCATTATTTCAAAAGACCACAAAAATTATAAATCATTTGTTAATGAATCATGTTTAACTTACTTTTTATTAAAGTTATTTCAATTGTCTTCACAGGAATGATGTTAAAACATATGTAAATTATAGTTTTAGTAAAAATAATATAAAATTTAATACTTGATGCAAAGGAGATAAAACAATCAGTTTATAATTGTTCAAGTGCTTTAGTGAGGTTAATAACTTCTACTTGAATCTAATTTTAATCTGGTTTTTAAAAAGATAAACAATGAAAATGACCAAAATAGAATACCTAGAACTTTTATGTCTGCACTGCTTTCTTTATCGTCAAATTTAACAGAGTATTTCCCAGAATCTTCCAACTCCACCCTTTCTAAAGTTAGACTGTGGATTTTCCCCTTAGCTGTGATGTCATAGCCCCCTTTGACAGTGATTATTTTGCCATTGTAGCTCCATGTGGCAGCAGCATCTTCTTTGGACACCTCACAAGTAAAGTTAGCATTGTCCCCCTCTGGTATCTCAAGGCTTTGAAGATGTTTGGTGATTTCAAGGGGTTCCTCTGTTATTCAAACAGTCAACAAATGAAGCAAAGCTAAATCAGGGCATGCACTTAAAGCATTCGATTAACAAAGCCAAAAATAACACACACAATTTAGTTGATGAGGTCCATTTAAAATAAGAATTTACATGATCTATGCTGCTAGCATAACAATACATCTTCAATTCTGACAATAATTTATTGCACAAAATAATATTTAGTTTTTCAACATGACTTAATTAGCTTTGTGTTGTATAGAAGCAATTTACTGATTCATGGGTTAATCGCTAAGCATATATATACACACTGTTGTTGTTATTTCCTGTTTTCTTCTCTGCAAGTCTGTAGATTTTTTTAATGTAGTCTTTTAGTGTTAGTGTCAATTTTTCTTGACAAGGCAATTCTTCATGCTAATTTTAATTAGGTTACATATTTTCGTGTTAACAGTACTTACCTTCAACAAAGACAGAAGCCTCGCTGGTAGCTCCATCCACATCCACTTTGTACAGGCCTTCATCATCCAGATCCACGGATTCCACACTGAGTCTGTGAATTTTACCTTCTGAGGTGAGTCTGAAACGAGCTGAGGCGTTGACCTCCTGGCCGTCACGGAACCAGCGAGCC